>CM040246.1:106816355-107316355 GCA_022545495.1 Chrysanthemum lavandulifolium
GCCTGCAGCAGCTTACAATATACAAATAAGTTATGAAACCCATGCGGATCAATATTATATTAAGAAGAACTTACCAGTTCGAAGTGTTTAAGTAAAGGACAATTGGATAGGAAATGTAGAAGTGCATCTTTAGGGAAATTTTCATCCTGAAGATATAAGCTTTTAAGGTTACCAAACCCGCTCAATGTTGAATAATCGTGAAACATACAACCACTGATGTATAGGTCTGTTAATTGATGCAACGAGAAGATTGATAAGGGCAGCTTAAGTTTGAATTTATGTGATTCAGACATGTCAAGTGTAAGTTTCTTGACAGTATCATAGTTCCTCGCCAAATGACTGATTATTTGGTCAAGTTCAGCACATTTGTCATCTACACTCCTCGTCATGGACAGGCTGAACTCAATAATTGGACCCCTGTGCAGTGACAGAACTTGGTGTATAGCATCAAAAAATACGTCAATAGTTTTATCCAACATATCATTCTCACTAAAGACAAGTTTAGGAATTTTGGTCCAACTGTATCGCCAATCCTTTGAGAGGATACTTGTCCTTACAGCCTCTTTGATTGGTACAAGACATAGGATGTTTTCTATGATGATCGAAGGAAGGTTACTGATCTTATCCGAAGACGAATCTTGACTATCCATTTCAGTACACTGCTGTTGCGCTCATACTAAATAACCCTGCACAAATCAATTTTAACATAACAGAGTTTAAATGTTTAATAGATGCAATGCATTTCAGTCCCAAGCGTATTCATCTTCTTCTACTCTAAAGTCAACAGAGACGCAAAGCTGAATAAAATACATGGAAAATATTGATCATAACATGTCTAACACTCCTACAATAATTGGGAACAAGACATAAGATTATTTATATGATGGATGAAGGTGCTGGCTATATCCAAAGACGAATGTTTAGCGTTAGCTTTCATTTCATCATTAGGATCAATACTATATAGCGCTGCAAAGAATAGTTACTGTAAAAACCGATCAAAGATTAACAAATTTTAGAAACTGTTTAGCATTAGCTTTCATTTCAGGGTGTTTGGCTAAGTTTATTTGACGTGCTTATTAGCTTATTGTATTATTGAAATACAAGCTTACTCAAACACATCTAACATAGTACTTAATAGAACAGTAGCTTTTTGAAGGGCAAAAAACACCTTCATGCTAAAGCCCCTAAGAAATGGCTTTTTTGCTAAAGCGATAAGCATTTTTTATAAGCTTTGCTGAACTAATTCCTTATATTTTAGAGGTGTTTGGATGAGCATTTTGAAGGTGATAAGCCCCAACATTTGCTTACAATTAGTTCATACTTAAAGGGGCAAAATCTCGAATAATCAACAATAATAAAGCAAAACTGATTACAACCCTATTTTGCTCAAAATAAATTAGCCATTTTCGCCTTATGTTTCATAATCTAATTTTTTCCGGCTTATTTTGAAACGTATGCGCTTATATATGCTTCTTATGACATAGCAAATAAGCCCATAAGTTTCTAAATAGGCTGGAAAAATGAACTCGAACATAAGCGAAGCCCAAAATCCCAAAATAAGCTTAAACAAACATCCCTATATAACTATCTCATATAAGAAGATCTTTATAACTTGAAGAGGCACATACAACTATACAAGCACCATCTCCTCCTATAAACACCCTTTGGTATTTATTCATCATTCTTGTAAAAATAAAAATAATAATAATAAATAAATAAAGAAAGAAAGAAAGAAAAAAGGTGAAGTTGCAAATATTTTTTTTTCTTTATTACTAATATTATTTTTAGTAACATTTAGTGTTTGACATTCAGCATAAACATATAAAACGGCAGAGCACAAAACATTGTAGATTTAAAAAATGAGAGTTACAACACATAGAAGAAGGAAGATACCTGAGGAAGAACCCTAACCTTTTTTACACTGGAAAATATTTCTGCTTTTGTTTCAAAACAGCAAGCACAGTATATTATTACACATTCTTTTTGTCACTATATGCTCTCTCTTATTACCGTTAGACTCCTCCTCCTCCCAGTGGGATAGGACCGACGAGCCAAATTTTTCACCATGTCACGCGTGAACACTATTGGGTGCGTTTGGGTGGCGCGTGAGGCAGCCAAAAATGCTCACAAAAGTGAGCCGGTCATCATTTTGGCAATGTGTAAAAGTGGCCCCCTATATTTTTGCTTTGTTTCAAAACAGCAAGCACATATATTACTAAACGAGTTATTACACTTTTTCCCCTTATATGCTCTATTACCGTTATTATTAGGGGTGAAGGTTTGACGTCTCTACATTAGCTTCACATTAAAATTTAAGTTAATTTTAAAAATAGTTCATGTGGTATGTTGGGTTTAACGAAAATAGTCCTTAAACTTTTTTTTAACGGATCTTTTTTTTGTGGTTGCAACCCGTGTGGTCCTTCTAACCAAGATTTTCGTTAGTTTGACCGTCAAACTTATAAAATGACATAAATATCCTTACAAGTATGGTCACTGTGATTTTTGGGGTGTCGAGAATTTAGTGCCTATTTTTTTATTACTTTTTGTTTGTTTTCGTCCATTTTTCTTACATTTTATATGTTTCGTCGCTTTTTAAATACGTTTATGCGTTTTATACATTTTCATCCGATTTTATTTGTTTTCATCCGGTTTTATACGTTTTCGTCCGATATTCTTACGTTTTTATGCGCTTTCGTCCGTTTTTCATTCGTTTTATACGTTTTCGTCCGTATTTCTTACGTTTTTATACGTTTTCATCCATTTTTATATATTTTAATCCGTTTTTATACGTTTTCGTCCGTTTTTATATATTTTCGTCCATTTTATTATGGTTACGCTTTTATCGCTTTCATTCAATTTTATCCGTTTTATCGTTTCATCGATTTACATTTTTCATCCATTTTATATGTTTTGTTCATTTTCTTACGTTTTCATCATTTTATCGTTTTAAATACATTTTTATCGTTTTCGACCATTTTATCGTTTTGTCCGTTTTTATACGTTCTAGTCCATATAAAAACGGACGAAAACGTATTAAAACGGATACAAATGTATAAAATAGACGAAAACGTATGAAAACTTAGCAAAACGGGCGAAAACGTATAAAAATGAATGAAAACGTATAAAAACTTAAGAATAACGGACGAAACCGTATAAAAACGGATGAAACATATAAAAACGTATGAAAGTAGATGAAAACGTAAAAAAACCGGACAAAAACATATAAAACGGATAAAAATGGACCAAAATGTATAAAAAAAGATGAAAACGTATAAAAATGGACGAAAACGTACAAAATGGATGAAAACATATAAAAACGGACAAAAACAGATGATAACATATAAAAGCGGATGAAAACTTATAAACGCGGATGACGCGTATAAAAGCGTATGAAATGGATGAAGCGTATAAAGCGGACGGAAGCGTATATAAGCGGACGAAACGTATAAACAGGCGAAAACTTATAAAAATTGATGAAAGCGTATAAAATGGACGAAACGTAATCCCCAAGTATAAAAGCGAAAATGCGGACAAAACGTATAAAAACAGACGAAACATACAAAAATGTAAGAAAATTGGACAAAAAAATTTTTTTTTTTAAAAAAGGGACAAAACCGGTTTAAAAAGTATGAAAACGAACAAAAACGTAATAAAAAAATTAGGGACTAAATTCGTTATACCCCACAAACCACATGGATCTTACTTTTAAGGGTATTTATGTCATTTTCTGTTAGTTTAACGGTCAAACTAACGAAAATATTAGTCAAGGGACCAAACCCGTTATCGGTCGCAACCACAGGGAGAGGGTCCGTTAAAAAAGTTTAGAGACTATTTCGTTAAGTATGAGACCACATGGACCATTTTGAAATTAACTCTTAAATTTTTTCCTTTCTTTAAAAATTTACTTTTAACTATTACAATACATTTTGTCTTTTTCATTAAGTTCTTTATTTATACATATATATATATATATATATATATATATATATATATATATATATATATATATATATATATATATATATATATATATATAAGAGGAGCATGCATATAATCCACTTAAGTCCCATAATGTCATGTCATCATACAATTTATTTGGCATTTTTTAATGACATGTGACCTTTTTTAAATCTATGTTTAATTTTAAATTTTTTAATTTTAAAATTCATTTTTAAATTTTTTAATTTTAAAATTCATTTTTAAATTTTTTAATTTTAAAATTCATTTTTAAATTTTTTAATTTTAAAATTCGGTTTGTATTTGTGAATTTTAAATTTTAATTCAGTTTGATTAAAAAGAAGACATATATTGGATTTGAACTTGGGTCATTTATAAGTTTTCTAAACAACTTACCACTAGACTAAATTGTTTTTTGATTTATATGTTCCAAATCAATACAAATAAGGACATGCTGAAAAATTCTGCAGTTTGTAATTTAGGAATGTATATTATGAAGATAACAATTAAAAAAAAGATGATATATATTACTTACTAGATAATTATACCTTATATATTTTTAACCTATTTTTTTTTTTAATAAATACACCCTATTATATTATTCGTAAACATAATCCCTAACAGGTTTTATGGCTTTTAAGTTTATCGAGTTTTAAGTTTTTCATTGTCATTGATCACACTTCCTACTGGGCTGATGAGAGGTATGTATGCTTATGCAGAAAAATCTTTTACCTTCCACAGCAAATTTTATAATATATCTGATATTCCACTTTGGTGTTAACATGGGTTTGTTTTCCCTTTATATTCAAGTAGCTTCAAAGATCCGTTTGAGTGGCAATACTTTATTGAAACCTTGTTAGAGGATGTCCACATAGTTGAAACACTGCCACCTAAATATGTTGAACTTGGATTAGTTGGTGATGGTCCTAACAGCTATCAGATTTGGCTTCAAGAATAAGAACCAAACGCTTCGTGTCCGTTTGACCTTTTCTCTTATGAGTAACTTTTCTTTATTTTACTGTTTGACCCGTTAGAGATAATTGAATTAACACATTCACAAGTAAACAACCCCGACCCCACATTGCGATATTGACTTGAAGGCGATCAATGTTTCTCTATAAGTAAATAATTGTGTTTTTACCACTTTATAATCCCAAGCATGCTTAAATGTGCTTTTCAAATACTTTAGTTGTCATGGCATCACCACAATGATCTAAAATTAGAAAATATATCGGAGGCAACACACCATTTCACGTTAGTATTCTGATCAATCTTAGAAACCGTAAAGTTCACCTATATAAAGCCCACCACCAAAGCGGTGAGGAACATTAACAGGATAACCATAGGTTTGGTGGCACTCGACCTCCGATAAAGGGAGATTGTTTTCATTCGAGAAAAAAACACACTACTTCAGTTCACTTTGCGCTTTCCTTTTCTGTACCTTTTGTATGTAGGGTAGAATCTTTGAAAACAACGTATTTAGTAAACCAAATGTAGCACTAGACACCGATGATGCTTGACGATGATCTTTTTTTGTTTGGGTGAATCCTTCTTCATGAGCGACAAGTATATACCTCTCTTATACTTTTTATAATTTTCTTTAGTAAACTTATATAAATTTATTATGTGTAGATTGTGTAGTTATGGGCTGACTACATTTACATTTGGGTCTCATGTCCTTGAGCTTCTTTGTCTCCAATCCGTTTCCAGTAAGTTTTTTTTCTTTTCTTATTATCCGAATGTAGTTGGTGTTTGAGCTTTGTAATGTTTTTTCCTACAAGTTAACATGTAGTTTTTAGTACCATTATTTAAATGGTTTAAGCCGTACATTAGACGTTTACTTTTCTAGATGTTCGGTATGATCGTGTACCCAAAATATTACACGTCGACATGTCCCAATGCACAGATTACAAAAGGACATATTAGTACAAATTAAAAAGTTGAAGTACCGGGGCAGTACTTTTTTTAGCTTAATCCTTTTTGATTCATGATACAGAATGTCTCTAATTGTTAATTTTTATTTATGTACTACTTATGAACAAGCACTTCAAGAATAATTTTGGGAATTTAGTTTAATCTTAAAATAAAACACTTGATATAAGCATGTCCTAACCGCTTCTTCGAAGCGCTTGTTTTGCCCATAATAAAAGCGATAAGCAAAACCATTTTGTATGAGCCAAACACTTTAAAGCGCTTATTGGCTAAAATAAGCGGATAGCGATTAAGCAGATAAAAGTAAGCAATTCCAAACATAGTAATAAGCTTGCTGATTGATGTTTGATAACAACCCATGTGGTGGACAACATGCTTTTTATATCTTCTATAACTAAGAATAGTGGTTAGTTGACAAATGATAATTTTGGTGTTGTCTTCTTCTCAATTACTTTCTACTTTTCTATTTTAACAAATACTTATCATGTCTTGCGAAAAAAATTGTAGCCCGTGCCTAAGAAATCAATGTAATTTGAGGAAGAGTTATGTGGACAAATAAATAGGGTGTCTTTAAGGAATTATTAGAAAAACAATTTCGGTGCATTTTCCATCATTTTGGATAAGAATTCATAGTGTAATTATCATCTTTGCAGATTCATTTGTTGCCAGCATAGCATGCATGCAATCCAAGAGGGTCGAGATACAAGAATAGATGGTAATCTCTATACTATGTTCTATTTCTTAGAGCACATAGGTATTTCCTACTATTCGGCCTAGCACATATACAAAGTAGGTGTTTATGTTCAGTTGTTCACTAAGGTTTATGGAATGTTGTAAATTTTGCTTTACAATCTGCTTATTGCATTCTCAATTGGTTGTATGCTCTGCAGGTTAACACCTTTTAGGAATGAAAATTGAATGGTAAGACTATCGAGTTGACCAATTTCTATATAGCAGAAGATAATAAGTTTTACCTACTCTTATTACAGCATTTATTTGTAGTTTTGACTTTTATTTTTTCCGACTCTTAACTGCTGCTTTGTTTCTGAGTGACAGGCCGTTTGAGCAATGAGAATATAGTAGAAACATGGTTTGCTGAACATCCAGAAATTGAGGTTTTGTTAGCGTAGTTTTCACGACTTTTGTGCTTTTAACTGACTTTTTCATGTTGTTTTGTACAACTTTTATATGTTTTTCGACTTTTGAGTCTACGATCAAATTCAAATGTTTCAATGCGGGACTATAGACTCGACATCAAAACCCAAAGAATAACCAAACCGCCAATCCGAGGCAGAAGGCGATCGGTGGGAAAAAAACTAACAAGATAAAACATATAAAAGCAAAACAAAGATCAAACTCATATCGATTAAATGGCGAAAGTCAAGCGCCCATTGGAATCGTTATCGGTGAGTTGCTTGATTCACATTGTTTTGCTATTCGTTTCAAATGCATTCTTAAAATTTGTAACTCGGAACACACTCGACTATCACCTATGCCACATTGTTATATTGTTAAAAGTTTTGGCCTTTGCGTAAGCATTTTACCAAGTTAGTATTAGTATTACTATTATATGTCACGAATGTGCATTGTTTAAATTCTAACTATTTGTTGCGGTGAAAACATTATCTACTAATTTGACAAGGGATTTGGTAAAAATGCTAGGGACTTTTGAAGGCTAAAGGAAGCAACATATGTGCGAATGTTGGCGATATAGAAGCTAAGATTCTTGATGTGGCGAGAACATAGAAAATGAGATAAGTTTATTTATCGGTATTAGTGTAGTTCACATGTTATATAAGATTTAGATTAGTGTAGTTCAACGGAAAACATTGAAACACGGTGAGCTAACCATATGTAAGATTTAGAAGGTCATATGTTCTTTTTTTTTTTTACTTTACGACTTTCAACCATTATAAAGGCGATTATATCACGGATAATCATTCTTAATAGCGATTACAAACGGCCCATTAGTTGCGACAACGTAACAATAAGAAGGCGATAAAGATGTTTTGTGTCTTCGGATTAACTTTATTATGAGGTTATCCCATTGGTTCGGAAAACTAAAAGAGTTCAGAACCTAAATTTAAGTCAATAGCGACTCTTAATAAACAATCCCAAACACTCCATTAAGTGGTTTTTCTTTTCTGATTTTGTATTATTATTACTATTTTTCTTCTTTCGTGTAGATGTTAATTGTATATTTCGGCTAATGGGAACACTTGAAAAGCTTGCATTCGGGTTGATGACACCTTATTGCGAACAATGCCATTCTTTACAGCAGCGATTATCTGGCGTGACAGTTGATATACGGGTATGTGAGCGGTCGTGTATATCGCATCATTGATCGACTAGGTTAGTATACCTTTCACTTATAGAATGAGGTGGGTCTTGTCATGTGAAAATAATGATCCTGAACTTCTATCTTATGCAGGCCGTCTTTCACCTCTGTAATTTCACGTCTACATTTCATTGTGATTCACAGTTACATTTTCTAGAAATGATCTCATTCCAAAAACGACAAAGTACGACCGACTGGAACAAATACCACACAGACAAGAGATTTGGTTAGTTCTTTATTTATGTCTTTAAACCTTGAGTATTTCATTCTTTCTTTTAGGTGCCAATCATTGCTGGAGCAACGTATACCAAATAAGAATCATAGATGTCATCTTGCCACAGGTCTGAAGGGTCTCATGTAGCATTATGTGGTGGAATACCATTTGGTGCTTTTAACTGGGTTGGTTGGACCCTCAAGAATCGGAAAAACACAGGTATATCAATGTTTCACTTTATTGCATGCTCCTTATGATAATAGATCTCTATCCATAAAAGGCAAAGAGATTATTAGTGGTTTGAAACAACGATTATGCGCATATTATTCGTATACCAATGGATTCTGTAATAATTAGAACGACTATGTTTTGATACCAGCTTAGTTGGAACAAAAGTACGTATATAAAATACCAAATTTGATAATTGGTGATTTTAGATAAAAGTATCCATGTAAAGTAGATTTCTTGGTATTTAGATGTACATGTATCCAAATTCACACATTCATATTACATGCAAAATTTCAATGTGATTTTGACAAGAACGGTTAGTTTCTATGCAGGTTATACGGTTTTGAAAAGTCAATCACTTCCCTAAAAGTTAGTGTGCTACTTATATTTGTTAATTTCTACAATAGTAAATGTTAGTAATACCGTTTATCGAATACACTACTATTTCTATTGTATCTTGAGTTCACTGACCTACACGTTTGGATACTTGATCATTATCATGTTAAAAGTGGTTGAATATGTTACATTGTTTGTATAACAATAATATTTGGTGCATCAATAAAAATTTACTTCTAGGACCCAAATGATGTATGCTTTAGAAGACATTATAGGCCATAGTCGATTGATAATTTTATTTGGCTTATTGTTGATTTCTTGGATTACATTTGAAGCTCTCTTTTGGTTGCACAACCATGCGATCATGGAGGCTTGGATAGTCATGTAATATACATTGATGTAGAATAAAATTTTAGTTCAAAAGTATTGTAGGAGCTAATTACATTATCCTTTGTATTTTGTTTTACGGTATGTTAACTAGACCTACTTTGATCTATCAAAGCTTTAGTGAATTTTAATTTCGTAATGTTTGATACATCAACTAAACTCAATTCACTCCAGTATGACGAGCGGGTTACATTGTGTATGCATATAGAAAAAAAACGTACAAGAAACCCATATGCTAGATGCAAAATAATCTAATGAAAAAAACTCGGTTGCAAGCACATGCAATCCTACTCAAATGGCTTCATTCAAGTTAGTTTAGACAATGAATATGTGCAATGATTGGAGTCTTTATCGAGTTTGTCGGTTCTCCTATTCACTCATATTTAAATGATATCATTGCCATCATCATTTGCATGTCTTCTACTTTTGTAATATACTAATATGACAACCTCATTTTACCCATTTACTCATTTGGTGATGCGTTTTCCATTTCATATTATCAATCGTCAAGCGACATGCAACAATAGTGGTTTGCAAAAATTACAAACTAAAATAATTGCTTACTCACAAAACATTAACATAATTCTAATAAACATAAAATGGTCAATATAGTATGGGTTCAAATGGGTTTATATGTACAATACAATTGTTGATACAAAAGTTGGGCGTTCCTTGTTTAGACTCGGTTCTCGTATCAATTAGACCTTGATGCTTGAGACACTGCGCACTAAGTAAGCGAAAACACCGTTAGGCTTATCGTGGGATTGTCTCCGATTATCCTCCGGCGTGAGTAAGTAATCGGTTTTAGGGTTTAGTGGAGTTAGGTTTAAGATCGTACCTTTAATGAGGTCGAGATGCCCTTTAGGGTTTAGTGGCGCCTTCATGACTCTTCAAAGCCATCAATGCTTCTGCGTGGAAGCTTCTTGAACCGATTCGCGCATTTCCACTAATGTGGAATTGAACATGTGGCACCACGGGTTGTGGCCAATTTTGATGGTAGCGGTGATTCGAAAATTTTAGGTGATCGTCAGGATCACTGTTCCATCGTAAGTTTTCACATTGGCGGGCATGCACCTTCTTATCTTGAGAAATCGTTGATGCAAAGTAAGCGCATCCGCCTTTTGGCGGCGCGAGGAAAAGACATCTTCCTCCTCTGGTCGCGATATCTTCCCACGGACTTCGGTGTCTGTTTATTGTCTTCGTTGTCAGGAATCACGGAGGCGAGCCTCCCCTCTTTCGGCGCTTGCGCCGTCCCTCGGAATCCGAGCTTGAAGAGCTTTCACTTGAGTGCCTTCGTCCAGTCATCATGGACCTACGGCTACCAAGCCTAGCGTGGACATTGATGCGCGTCCGTCCTCTTCGTGTTCTTCCGGATACTACGGTCGGTACTTCATCGTTCTCAACTCTCCTCCGATCTGGTAAACCTTTGGGCGGCGGTATCCTTCCGCGCCTCTCCTTACGATGTGCGATGGGGATGTCTCGTACTCGTGTCGAAGTTTATTCGGTCTTTGCGGCTTTGACTCGACCTCTTTTTGCCTCCTCTTGCATGAGGCGCCAAGGTTCGTAGTTTTAAGACACGAAGTCACTGGCGCTAGTTCGGCGTGACTCCTTCTAGCGCGGTGTCTGTTTCCACATGGATCCTGTTTCGTAGGCGCACCGGCGTTTTGTGAGGTCCTTTTACGGCACCGATTGATGGGGAGTGGTAAAGGTGCGGTGGATCTTCTGTTGGCGGTTGTTGTAGTGGCATGGGTTGTCCTTGGCGGTTCCTTGTCGTGAAGACGGATCTGGCACGATCCTTGGTTTCTGAGTCCTTGGTTGTTCGAGCTTCTTGAGGGCGATCCACTTTCTTTGCTTTTCCGCATGAAGTCACTGTCGATCGTTGGCTTAGGTTTCGTGCTTTGTCATTCTAGTTCTTAGTGATTGGCCCGGATGGCGCCACTTGTTGATACAAAGTTGGGCATTCCTTGTTTGGACTCCGGTTCGTATCAATTAGACCTTGATGCTTGAGACTGCGCTAAGTAAACAAAAACACCGTTAGGCTTATCGTGGGATTGTCTCCACGATTATCCTCCGGCGTGAGAGTAAATGTCGGTTTAGGGTTTAGTGGAGTTAGGTTTAAGATCGTTACCTTTAATGAGGGGCGAGATGCCCTTATATACACAAGTCCTTGTTGGTTTCGTGTTCCCCACCTTGGTATCTGCCTAAGTCGGTTGGTTGATACATATCCCACAAATAAGAGATATCCGATATCAAGACCATAAATAACCCGGGTTTGGGCCTTGATGGTAAAGCGATTCGAGTTAGCCCATTAATCTTGGGCTCGATTGCTAGTAAGCGTTATTGGTGGGTTCATGACCGAATCTGGACTATCGTCATCAACAATAAAATCGTAACACTTTTGTCCACTTTATTTGAGATTACATATCAACATTGTAAAATCTTACAAATAACACAAAAGAAAACACATTCTTTGCTCACCTTATCATTTTTGTTTGTATTATGTTTGTTTTATTTTCATTAAATACTTTAGTATAACAAAATACTTTAGTATAACAAAATACTTTAGTAAAACTAAACATACAATATTAATGTCTATCTATTGGTAACCCTGAAATATGAAAGCGCCAACAGTTGGAGTTGGAACACTAATTTGTAATAGAGGTTATGCCAGTTATAAGCATATGAGTTACTATATTTGTACTCGAAAGTCAAAGTTCAATCATAGAACATTGCAAGTGATAAACTTATACAGGAGTAAGTACCTCTATATGTTTATGAATTTAACAAAGCCAAGCTGCAAAAAAATGCCATCACAAATTTAACAATTAATGTTTTATGCTAATTTCAAAGTATTTTATTTAAAAAGGTTTTGCAGCAAACCAAAATATTTTCGTTTGGATACAATAACATAATCACAATTGTTCTATGCATCGATAAAGCATTCCCGCAGCAACGTGCGAGCTAACTTGCTTGTATGATATATAATGTATGTGTATATTTAATAATTGCATGTCATCTCTATTCATATGAATTAAGGATTTATTTCATCTGACTTTTCTACATCTGGACTCATCTCCACCATCCATCTGAAAAAATTAATGGTTGAAATTAAAAGCATTTTATTATTTCACTTATTTTTATAATTTAAATATCTCTTAAAGTTAATCGTTAGCGAAAATATTAACAAGTCATGAAGAGCGTTTAATTATCTTTCTATGAGCGGACACTTTGATATACTTTCGAAAAAGAAAAAAATTATTTTTCTCAAGTTTTTTTTTTTTTTTTTTTCGTCTTTGAAATTGCATAAAAAAATCATATCGATTAAACACTAAATTAAATATCATATGTGATATTAGTGTTAAATCATATATGAAATGTAATATCACATGTGATATGATATGTATATCATATGTGATTTTACACTAATATCACATATGATATGTATATCATATGTGATTTTACACTAATATCACATATGATATTACATATCATATATGATTTAGCACTAATATCACATATGATATTACATATCATATATATGATTTAACAATAATATCACATGTGATATTCAAATTAGTGTTTAATCATATATGATTTTTAATGCAAATTTCGATGGCGTAAAAAAGCGAAAAAACTTTAAAGAAAGCGTGAAAAATCGAAAATATTTTTTGTCAAAGTATATCAAAGTCTTTATCTATAGAAAGATAATTAAATCTTCGTCATGATAATATTTTTAACGATTAACGGTTTGAAATATATTAATATTTGAAAAATGATGAAAATGAGTTTTTAAATGGTTGAGAACATCAATTATAGTTGTAAATTGTTTAATTTAACTTTTAATTCTTTTAGTATATATTTGTTACTGCTAAAACCTAAAAAAAAAAAAAAAAAAAACAAACAAATCATCTGGGTTTGATGGGCGGGTATGACTTGTGGTTATTATTTTAGAGTAAATTACACCATTCGTCCCTATATTATTTTTAGAGTAAATTACACCATTCGTCCCAGTGTCAAAACCAGTTTGATGGGCGGGTATGACTTGTGGTTATTATTTTAGAGTAAATTACCATTCGTCCTATGGTTTACCCAAAATAACACATAAGTCCGCCGTTTTATTTTTGCGCCATGAGTCCTTATAATGAAGTTTGGTAACACCATCGGTCCACATCTCTAGCAGTAGTTAGCTTTCACTTATTAACTCCTCGTATGCGTTACATGTGTCGTCCATTTCTAACGATCGTTAAGCGTTTTTGCCGTTTTCGTCGTTTTTCACGTTTCGTCCGTTTTTCACGTTTTCGTCGTTTTGCGTGTTAGTCCGTTTGTTCACGTTTCGTCGGTTTTCCGTTTCGTCCGTTTTGCGTTTTAGTCCGTTTTGCGTTTTCGCTAGTTTTTGCGTTTCGTTTGTTTTGCGTTTTGTTCCGTTTTGCCGTTTTCGTTCGTTTTGCTTTCGTTTTCATCCGTTTTGCATGTTTTCAATTGTTTTCGCGTTTTCTTCGTTATTTTCGTCCGTTTTAGCGTTTTCTTTGTTTTGCGTTTTTACTTTGTTTTGGACGTTTCGTTTGGTTTTATACGTTTTGTTCCGTTTTGCATGTTTTAATCCGTTTTGCTTGTTTTCATTCGTTTTGCATGTTTTCCTTTGTTTTGCACGTGTTTCTTATTATTTTGCTCGTTTTCGTCCGTTTTGCAAGTTTTAAATCCGTTTTCACGTTTTCGTTCGTTTTTCACGTTTTCGTCCGTTTTCACGTTTTCATCATTTTTCACGTTTTCGTTCGTTTTCATCCGTTTTTACGTTTTCATCGTTTTGCGTTTTCATCCGTTTTCGTTTTCGTCCGTTTTTCACGTTTTCGTCCGGTTTTCACGTTTCGTCCGTTTTGCGTTTTACGGGCGGCGAGCAAAACGGATGAAAACGAGCAACGGATGGCTGAACTGCGACAACGTGCTGCTAACGCGATGCAAAACAGCAACGTGCAAAAGCGGACAAAATCTGACAGCGCCAAAACTGAAAACTGTGCAAGCGGATGAAAACGAGCAAACGGACAGCGGAACAAGCGTGCAAAACAAGCGGCGTGCAAAAGCGGCGGCGTAAAAGCGGACGGCGTGATAAAACAAGCGGGCGTGAAAACGGATGAAAGCGTGCAAAACGGGCGAAATGTGAAAAGCGAATGAAGCGTGAAAAAGCGAAAGCGTGCAAGCGAGCAACGTGAAAACGGACAAAACGTGAAAGCGAGCAGCGTGAAAAAGCGAGCGGCGTGAAAAGCGGCGGGCGTGGCGGGCGGCGTGAAAAAAGCGGGCGGCGTGACGAGCAACGTGGCGGGCGGCGTGCAAAAACGACGGCGTGAAAAAACGACAAAACGTGAAAAAACCAGCAGCGTGAAAAGCGGACGGCGTGAAAATGGGCGGCGTGCAAAAGCGAGCAGCGTGAAAAGCGGGCGTGCAAAAGCGGACGGCGTGAAAAGCGGACGGCGTGAAAAGCGAGCAGCGTGCAAAAGCGGACGGCGTGCCGCGCTTCGCGATCGTTAGAAATGGACGGCACATGTAGCGCATGAGAGAGTTAACGGTGAAAGCTAACGACCGTTAGAGATAGGGACTGATGGTGTTACCAAACTTCATTATAAGGACTCATGGCGCTAAAATAAAAACGAAGGGACTTGCGGTGTTATTTTGGGTAAACCATAGGGACGAATGGTGTAATTTACTCTTATTTTTATGATTTTGTGTATCAAATATATAGTAAAAAGTAATTAAAAGTTAAATGAAAGGGTAAAGATCTATAATTGATGTTTACCATTAAACGACTAAAAGCAGGTAAGTTATTTGTTTTTTTTTTTTTTTTGTTAATTGTTTGTGTTTATTAAATAAAATCTACAATGTGTTTATGTTATGTTTGTCGATATAGTGTGAACATATGTTTTTGTATCAACCTAATTTCCCACATGTCCTTTATGATGTCCATTATTAATCAGAACACTAATAAGTAGATTCCCAATATAGGTTCGTATTTACGGTATCGTTTTTTCCGTTGTTAAATTACCCGATAAATAACCTATAGAAATTTGTAAGTTTTATTAGAGGTGGCTATATCAGGAGATTAGAAAAGGGTAAAAATATACCTCTAATGTATTAAGTACAAAAAGAAATTATTTATGTTAGCATAATCAATAATACGGCTAATTGGAGGTAGCTACTTTATAACATTTTGTTATAAACAATATTAATGTTGAAAATGTTTACATTTTATAATATTATTAGCATTTATTATATTTTTTTGGTTTATACCATTTACCTACTATCTACGTTTTTCCATTTTACCTTATTTATGTATATCTAAAGTTTGGTGATACTGAGAGTTTTACATCATATCTATAGGTAAATTAGATCTTAAATCTAATCTTTGTCCATACTTTCCCTTTGAATATACGTATATGTATTTTTTTTGAAGGTGTATATTTCTGATTGAATTTTGTTTCTTATTTAGGTTCGCAAAGTGTTTGTTGTTGATAATTTATGATCGCTAATCGTTTGTAATTGTTGATACTTTGAAGAAACAACGTGTTTTCTGATTTTCCTTTATAAATTGTAAGTGTTTGCACTTTCGTTATCTTTATTGATTAAAAATAATTTGTGATTAGGGTTTAGTTTGTTTTTATTTTGGGTGTTTTTGGTTTAGCCATTTAAAGTTTTATTTTGATTGCTTTGTGATAGCAGTCATAGTTATTTTGTGTTTGTTTGTTTTGTTTTGTTTATATATATATATATATATATATATATATATATATATATATATATATATATATATATATATATATATATATATATATATATATATATATATATATATATAAACTTAAGTTAATGAAACATAATCTATAGATATAACTGACACTCGAATGAGTCTTTCCAGTATGTGCATAGCCAACTATCTAAACGCGAACCATTTCTCCTGGTACTTGTTGCGTCCGCATCCCTTTATTCTTCTGGTTCAAGCTTTACTGTGATGTTTCTACTCTGTTCATTCAGACACATTTGTTATAACGGAGTAATAAATTAAAAAACAAAAAAAAAAGGTAATTATAGGTCACCCCGTTCATTTTGACACCCATTTATCCGTATTTACCAATTAACTTACCTGCCCATTCTTTGACATCTAAGTATTCCTTAAGGTAAAGAAAAGAGTAATTATATAATGACGACCTTTTTAAAAGTAATATAAGATTTTGCTATACGGGCTTTTCATACGAAATGAGAATAGAAGATCACAACATTAAAATAAAAAAATATCATTGACATCTTGTCAGCAAAACTTATGATTAGATCTTGAGCTTGTGTTTAATAAGCTGAAACTACAACAAAAGTTGAGTTTTTGTGAGAGTTTGTGGTTCTAGTTTTTTTTAAAAATTGTATCTGTAATTGCATACCAACGCCAAAGATGCAGTAAAAAAAGCATGGTGCCTAGGGTTGTCCAAAGGAGCAACCTCTGTTACAACTCGTTCTTAGTAAGAATTAATCACAAAAGCTCGAACATGGTTCTGCATCATTTCACAAACGTATAATGAAAAATAAAATATAGACCTACCAAATTTTTTATTGAATGCAATAAGAACGAAAAGTAATAAATGGTTATCGAATATGAGAAAAAAAAAGTTACAAAAAGCATTGGAAATCTAAGCTAAGTATAAATGAGCAACTGTGACGTCCCAAGCTAAAACTTTCAAATCAAAACTCACCACAATGTCAAAATCACCTTGCTCGCCATTGTAGTGAACATACGAATTCAATGTGCTTTTGCGTTTAAAAATAATCCAAAAACTATATCATACTGAATACATCCTTACGAAATGACAATTGGTGTCATTGCCAATGTTGCAATCACATCCAACGATAGAATTAGCTTCCTGATACGGTCTTGTTACTTCGGCAATGGTGTCAACAGTGCAAGTGTCACCATTAAACCTCCAACTTGTTGCATTCATTACAGCAAGAATGTTTCTAACATCCTCCATTATATATAATGACCAACACTATCTATAATGACCGTTACTTTTTGTGTCTAACAAAGTTCACAAAACTTGAAGTTAAAAAAAATATTGCTCAATTATGATTAAATAATGACAAAAACCTTCAAATCTATGTTATCTACGTAATGCTTAACAGGTACACAATAATGCTTAACAGGTACACATAATGCTATTTAAATAAAGGTTGATGAGCTTGGTCAAGAGTAAAGGATGCGATGAAACAGGAATGGTGGGGCAGTTCTCACTCTGAAGTAGCATCTATGCAAAAAACCCTCTGCTAGAACTGCAAGAACTGACTCATCATCAACATCAGATGGTTTACAGAAATAATAAACGATTCATTGCTCATTAAAAGTATAAAAGTGTTAACGATATTATAAGATATGCAAAGATCAATCATAAGATATTAAAAGTATAAAAGTGTCAACATCAGAGGTACACATAACTCTGCAAAGATCAATCATAAGATATGCAAGAAACATTATGTATAAAAGTGTTAACGATCTTAGGATGTAGACACTGAAAATTCATATGGCATAGCAGTTGAATGAGGACTGGACCTTAATGTATCAAATGTCCTGAAGAGAAGAACAACACATCGATCTACCAATCCTAAGTATGAGAAGCATGCTCGGCTAATTCATAAAAAAACCTTTTAAGTGTTTTAATTGCCACATATATGTACCCATGCATCTTGTCGATCCATAGCATCGGCTTTCCAATTTTAAATGTCGACTTGAGTGCGCTTTGAAGCTCAAAGAGAAACTTAGAAAACTAAAATGATAAAGAGTAAAATTTTGAAGCTGAAATATCCTATTGAACATAGTGCAAAGTAGCAATTTGGAAACTAAAAATATTTAAAACATTGGAATACAATATATGTTTATGGTCCAATCTAATCACCTAAACAACCAGAAGAGATCAAAAGAAGCTAACAAAACTAAAAACACAAGTACGTTTATCAGATTTCAGTAACTAATTGAAGGTAAAAGAAATGCGTAAATACACAAGCTGATGTTTAACGTATGCTAATTACCTGATTTGTCGGTAATAATTCTGAATGTTGAATATATCGATATCCCAATGCCTCAATCTAAAATCGCAACAATGGCCTTCTTATATGTTCCCAGGAGGTAGTCTACACAAAATTCTTTCCTATAATAGCTCACTCCAAAACTTCAATGTCCTGATTAAAAAACAACATGGTTAGTTCCATTTATATTAAAATCGTTAAATAAAATTACTCTTACCTAGAGCTACAAACGTAAAAGCAGAACACCACCATTGCAAAATACTTCCCCCTTTGCCTATAGATTATTCAAGATGACACGATTTAAGTATATGTATGTGCTACATTTTAATGTAAAACTAATACTTAATTCATCAAACAACAAACATACTGTAGCCTATTTTTTTTTTCCAATCCGGAAAAAGGTAAAAACAGAAATTACCTTCAACTCAATTTGGTTGATTTGTGACGATGTATTGCTTTTGAGTTTTTGCGATTGTATGATCGAGTTGTGAAGTGAAAACGCCTAATCGAATGAAATCAATCTTTCCATTATCACAAACCGTATACGAAATAAAGGCTAATTTGATTAACTTTGAATCAAGATATAAAAACTAATAATTATGTTTATGGTTTATGGATGTGATTGTAGTGTGTGTTTGCGACATGTGTGTGATAATTTCATTTGTGGTTTATGGATGTGATTTCGAGTTTAAAATATCGATATAACAGGCCCATAAATGAAGATGAAGACTATAGTGAAAAGCGGGTACATGGATAACCGTCGTATATACCAAATTCACACTTGCTTCCAAATTGCTATCAATCCAAACTAAACTATGAGGGTGTTTTGGTCCATGATTGCTCTACTCGATATAATTAGCATAACTTTATAAGTTAGAGCAGAGATGCAATATGCAAAAATTAGGCCCATAACATGCTAGTGAATCTCATATGGAATGTTCATTGTTCCTAAAGAACCTAATATTAATAATATGTACATTCATCCCCTACAAAAGCTCATTCTAGTATATTAAAGGAATGATTCTTCTATTTATTTCTAATCTTGCAGAACAACAATGCGTTTTATCCATACATTGAATGAAAACTGATACATAAATACAGTATAGATAGTTGAAGAGCTGATCATAATTAAAAGCAAAAATATCATTTAGATAGTCAAACGTACCTTATGTTTCGCTGTGATGTTGTTTATGTCCAACATTTCCTTTCCATTTCCATTGATAATTTTTTGCTTCCTACCCACCAGAAAACACATATGGCTTGCAAAGTCAATTCAGTTATAAATGAATGAAATAAGGTAACTTATAAGATCTTCACTATAAAAATAAGTTACCTCTATTGTGATTGATTGCAGTTGGTGCCGTGCGTTCGATCCTTTCATCATAACTTGGCCCTAGATCGCATATAAACACTAAAGAACAAGTGAGATTTATTAAACACGATTTAATTCACCTAAATGAAACTAACAATACATTATCAAACATAAATCAATCTAAATGGTCATACTAATTAGTCAATAACAATCGATCATATATTTGTATTTGTAAGACTAACAATAAAAATTTCATAGTCGTATTAAATATTAACATACTTATTCGAAAATAAGTAACGTGTTAACGAAAAAGTAACTAACCATTATTGACTTCCTCGAGCTCGATAGGAAATATCTTTCGCATGCCTGCATGAATAAGTAATTGGTATCAAGAAGGTACTCAATTTTGATACTATTTTACCAACTTGGTTTGAGAGTGTTAGAGTAAAGAAGTTGTTAGGTTCAGTAAATACCCAAACCCCTTAATCTAGGATTTGAATAGAAAATAGCCCAAGTATTTAATCCGTTAACACAAGCAGTCCTTGAGTGCATAGTCTCTCGGTGAGTCGTCTTCGAGATACTCGGTAAGAGGCAAAGAAGAAGTCTCTCCACTCGATGGGCGGAACTTAAAGGGTGAAGACCGAGTCAAGAAGAAGATGATGGATTCGGTGGTGATGACAATAACTCACTTGAATCCTAAGATCTCTCCAACTTCTTACGAAGACAAATGAAGTAGAAGGCGAAGGATGTAAAGGCGAAGAAAGAGCGGGACAAAGGCGGGAAAGGTTGAATCGGATAAGGCAGTCCTTATCAACCAAAGTCAACTTTCCACGAATGTCAAAAGATCGAGCTCGGTGTCATCAACGAACTTAGGAAAGTAGTCTTGTCTCTTACCTAGAATAGTCTTTAGTGCGAGACAAAATACATCGATATTTTGTCTTACGTATGATGTCGGTTGTCACTTAGGAAAGAGTCAAATATCATACATGTATAAATAGCATAAGAGATGGGTGAAAGGTTAAGCTTGTGAATTGTAAAACACACATACATGCAAGCCATCTTTTCACTCCTCCAAATCTAACTTAGTTCTGAGATAGCTCGGTGAGCTCTAAGAGTTGTGCTCGGACTTAGCTTTGAGCTTAGAGAGAATCACCCAACTTTGTTATTTCAATCCCAAGTACTATTCATAGTACTTGGGTAACATATTCTTTGTTGATTTATTTCTAATAAGAATATGATGTTGAAAATTACTTAGTGTGTTTTCTTTATGTTAATTTGGTCATAGTTCACTTTTAACTTGTTTTATAAACTTAAACCGTTTTAAGCGATAGTGAGCGGGAACAACAGTAGATTACAATACATCAACAAATGGATTACGTAGCGGTGTATTGCACTGGAAAATGCAAAGTCACCACCACTTTTGGCCCATGCGTCAAGTTTCAATATGTAGAAATAAAATTAAGGTTAGCATCGGTACTTGTAATCTATTTGTCAATTAGTGGTAACATATATTTATAACCTACTTATATAGAACCGTTAACATCGATACTTGTAATAGAACCATTGTTTCGTGGAATTCAATCAGACTTACCCAACTTATAAAGGGTTAATGAGGGGTGTGTTTGGGTGAATGGGTAAAACGAGTTATAATGTGACGCAGGTTCATGTGTGCACACGAGATATGTTCATTTGCATAAATCATAGCAGTTATAATGAGTCCACAGCTCACGAGGCTCCAATCTGTAACACCTCATAGTCATCCTTGATGGTTGTTGTTCTTTGCTCCACATGTCACAAACACCAGCACAAGAATGTAGCCACCATTTCCGCTACCACATAGTGCAAAATATTGTTGAATATTTATATTCATTCACCAACATAATCCATAATGGTAATTTACAAACATTCCTATTATTTCAAATTTCTCTGAAAATTGGTTATAACTAAATAACTAAAAATCAGTTTTGACCCATTAGGCTATTGTGACAACAACAATATTCCGAGCAAAACGCCATTTCAATCGACGAAAAAGTGTCAAAATGCAATGAATAAGTAAATAAATATATCACTTCTTCTTTGGTGTTTTGGGGCGACATAAAATTCATCCGAAAACCTCTGACGCTATTAAAACACCTTAAACCCCATAATACCACACCTAGAGAGCCCGTAAGTTTATACTATACCCCACGAATAAAAGGCGGCACAAAAGGCGGCGTTGGCGAAGATAAACACAATGTTTGCATCAAGGAAAAGTTCACAAGCATAGCGCTCCAAAGTTCCATGTGTTTAACCATGAACTTGTACTTGATTTTCCATGTCGTTTAATGGCCGCCGTGTGTTTCTTTCCTACCATCCTTCAAAAATATCTACAAAACCCAAGGAGTACTATTAAAATCACGAAAAGAATAATCAAAAAGTAAAGTCTGAGCTTTCTAATTAATAATCTATATAAATATTCAAAAGTTCTATTACGGGAGGCATCAAATATAGCAATGACAAATAGATGAAGGCTTTAAATTACAAATACTAATAAAAGTCCAAGTACAAGTTGATAAGGCGAACACTGGTGTTGTATGATTGTGAACATGCATAGAATATCAAAGCTAACTTATACTTTGCATAGGGCCCGTCTTGTCCGGTGTTAGGTGCCACAAACCTCTTATTGTTTCGGCTGCTTAATCGGCAACATTAGCATTATCTGTTACCCAACTCATCGTATGGCAACATTAGCATTAAGCGAAATGAGAATAGTAACAAATACTTTTGAGTGTCAATGTCCGGATAAGATATTTGGCACTTGATTGCATCAAATTAAACAAAGACAACAATGCTAAATGTCTCTCACTTGCTGCATATCAGAAAATTAGTGAAAAGTAGTACCTTTTGAAAACTAAAGTTATCTCTCTAAAGAGATGCCCTATAATCTCGATGGAATGGTGTTATTTCTATAGCCAAACAAAATTAGAGATATGTGTTCTAATTTCAGTCATCTTGGAAAACCATTCAAAACACTATAATGCCCATGATAGTCACTTCCACATTACAATAAAAGGTTTTCTTACCTCAAAGTTCTTAGGAGCATGATAATGAGATCGATAATATTCTTCTCTTCTCGAAAGATGGCAACCTCCAACAGAATATCCAAGCAATCAAAACTAATCAGTAATTCTCACACCTTTCGAAGAGAATTTAAACGATAAACTTCTAAATAGAATATAAAAGTTAATATTGATTATCCAATTGATACCTAATCAAAAGTTAAAAACTTAAATATGAAAGCCATGACATTAGAATATATAAGCTTTCAGCGACCATCAAGTTTATGTGCACTGTGAACAATGTCTTCAATTTGTGTATGTTTGACTCTTATAGGCTTATAGCTAAGAATGAATGCTACACTGACTTCTATAAATGTTTAAGTTTCAATTGTATGATACGGAGTTCTTCTGACTTCTATCTTACCATTGAACCTGCAGAATTGAGATTGATGATTAATTTTCGCAAATTTTGATTTCAGCATGTCATGTGTATAAATGTGTTTCCGACTTGGAATATGAATCTATTGTACCATATCTTATTCAGTTAATCCACTTCACATGTTGACAAGACCCCATCATCACATGTCTTAAAACATATAACCCTTCACATATACTGTATTATCACGACCCATCTATGGGTTCATCATCTCTTCTAATTGGTTACTACAATGAAATAGACATTTGTTAAAATAGTGAAACCTGATAACAATAAACCAAAGGATCTTTATTCCAACTAACCTGTTATACCATATTCGAAGACATAACAGTATAACCATGTGCTATGATGCATTCCCTCTCCATCTCCCAAACTTGACCACACAAAAACGTTTGCGGTCCTTGCCTGGATGTCATGTGAGAGGATGAGCAGGGCCAATGTTCTGAATTTGACTTTATCTTGAGATCGTGGACCGACTTTTGGTAAAATGTTGGGCCCATTAACCGAGTAACTCGACCTTTTCATCTGTTAGCCCATCATAAACTCTCTCATTTCCCATCTAGAAAATCCACACCGCAAATGCAAAGCGATAGGGTAAAAAATTCTCTCGAAATCGAAAACATCGAAATGAGGTAGGCTAGTCTTTGTATACATGAAGTTGGTTAGTTATGGTCTCAACTGTGGGAGTAAAAAGGGTGGCATATTTGAGAGCCACCAAAGGCAACCCCTTGCCTAGTCGACCTCAGGTGACCCGAGGTTTGTGGATAAGGAAGCATGTGGGTTTATCACAATATTCACAACCTGCTCTAGGTCATATGCGTCAAATAGCGGAGAGCCTGTTTTCAATATCATCATCATTTGAGAGAGAACTGCACAAATGCATAATAATAAGGTTTAGTAGATGTAAAATGTGTCCTTTTCTGCAAATTAGTTGTACAAAAACCGAAAAGTACTTCATTTGATTTCTAATGAGATGACTTTCTATTTAATTGCAGCAACACCATTCTTGGTCTCAATCACGCTTCTTTTAAAATTACCCCATATCCTCAAAAATGAAACTGAATATTAAGTTTTAGTAAGGTTAAACATTAGTAGAAACCACTGTGATTGTTGATCTTGAGAGTTTGCCAAGATCATCGTGTAATTCCTCTGCTACCAACCACGTGCTTGCATCTTGAAAACAACATCTTTTAGTTGGTGGGTGTGATTCATGAAAACTATAATGATTTTTGCATCAAGAGTATGTAAACATCTTCTTACAGTATCGACTTTATGTTGCAGCCTTGAAACACAGTAGTAGTGCTTTAAAGATGGTGGTAGACTTTCAGAAATCGCATTAGTCTGCTGCAATCGACCCAGCGTTTGAGCTGGAGCTAGATCACGGGTTAAGTTAACGGGTCCGGCCGGACGAGGGATGGATTCTAGTAGGGCCACTTTTTGGCTTGCAGTATTGGGTCACGACCCCAACTCCGGCGTTCTTATTACGTAAATGGGCCGTTGCGGATACCATGACCATTTGTCTCTCGACCGTTTCTTGGTTTGGGTTTACGAGTTACGGGTGTGGCGAGAATCATATCAGCGTTTTACCGCGTGTCCGATTATTCTATGCATATCTTCACGAAAATTAAAAGATAAAAGCTGAGCAATTTCATCTAGAATTAAGTACCTGCATCCATGGGTGTGAATCTTTCCTGAAGAACTGATTTCAGCAATTCTTCCGGGTGTCCCGACAATGATAACGGGGTTGTTTTTCTTTAAAGCTTCTTCTTGCCTTGACATGTTTGTGCCACCAAATAGTTGTTGAACGAATCTTTTGTTTTCAGGTCCCAATAACTTCTCGAGTTCTCTAACAATCTGAATACCAAGTTCTCTTGAAGGTGCGATAATCACCACTTCTATATCAGATTTCTTTTTATCATCTTTGTTACACGAAAAGAAGATGAGAGCTAAGGAGGAGCGAGAGATGATGAACAACGAACCACGCTTCTTTGATCTTTCATAGCGTTGTAAAAGGCTTTACAATGATCATAAATCATTGTCATAAGACTTAAAGATTAATCACACAACAAAAATGCTTGAGATTGTTGTAGGAAAGACGAAGGCTGAATGCAGATGGATTTAGTGTAAAATATTGTGCTTTCTACAATCACTTTCCTAATCTTCATTATCCAAATTCTCTATCCCGTTATTATCTTTCTCTAGGCTCTGGTTTATATCAAGCTTCACTGTTATGTTATTATCTTCCCCTAAGCTCTGACATTTAGCATTGTTGCCATCCCAATGGGCTTGCAAAGAACCACCAAAGTGTCAATCGGTATAATTATAAGAGCTACGGGTGTCAAATCAATATTTGAGTGTACACAAAGTTGTAAGTTTTAAAGAATATACTTGTGAAAGAGAAAACTCTACATATCGGTAAAATAAGATTATAAAGCGCGACAATGACACTTAGTCACAGCTCGGTCGGGACAATATCGGATGCACCACGATTTGCATCGATGGCATCGACAACCGCCCTCTTTAATCTTGACGCATCATTACACCATCTCAGGTCATTCCACATATATGTTTTCTCTCCCGTAGCTTCTTCACAATCTCATACTTATGCTATGAACTCAACCCTTCTCGGCTTAAATTCTATATTATTTGTACATGTAAATTTGAAAAAAATTAATTTATATTTCCATACCCGTAAAAACACCAGCAAAACCAGCTTTCTCAATTAGCTCTGCGTCTTTGTGTTGGCCAAGGAGGGAGGAAGATGGATACACATTTGTTCCCATTCCAAGCATGCGGCCCGCCTCTTTGCCAATGGCTAGCTGATCCAAGTATACAGAATCAAATCTACAAATATAAAAAAACAAACAAAAACCTAATTAACAAACAAAACAAACAAAAAACAAACAAAAACCTAATTAACAAACAAAACAAATAAAAAACAAACAAAACAAATACTCCATGAGCTTAAATTTTAGAACTCTTGGTTTTCAGAAAATTATGACTTATCATGATTATAAGAAAAACAAAAACCTAATTAACTTCTATGCAAATTTAAAAATATGTCACCTATTAAGAGAAAGGGGAAGGATATGGGATTCCCTATGTGTCCATAGTTCAGCAAGCATGGTCCTGCAATAAGAAATTAATAGTGTTAGGAATTAGAAAATTCCATAGTGAAGAGTCGGTCACCCCAAATGTTATCTAGCTTAAGTTAGCTCGTAGACTTGTCGTTAGTTTCGTTATTTAGTAGTTTATTTATTAGTTTGTAGCGTAGTATAGCTTAGTGCATCACCGTGGAGGAAGGATGGGTCTTTACCCACTGTATCCCTGATCCACAGGCCGTTAGGAGGTCGTTGTGTCTGTAAGTATAAATACCCCTTCCATCCATGGAAGGGGTGGTGCTTCTCATTCAATCTAACATTTCCTTTGTTTAAACCTCTAGCAAGAACACCCTCTCTCTCTTCTAACTCTCTAACTGTGGCAAACATGTATTTTGATCATCCAAGACCACCCGAATTATTAACACAATAAAAATAACGATCCTACAATTGGTACCAGAGCCAAGGTTATTGTGTTGTGTTGATTTGTGTGGTTACTTTGACATGTTTTTGGCTGTTCTTAGCATCATCTTTTTTGGTCGAAAAATTGTTTCATAAGTTTTTGGCTTTTGTTTTTGACTACTACTTTGATATGTTTTTGTCTTTAACTTTTTTTCATGTATCCTTTCATGTTGGTCAAAAATGTCTCGTGATGGTCTCAAATCATCTTGTGTCAAACTTTATTGTCCAAATAGTGGTATCTAAGAACATTTTTTTTGTACCAAAAGCTGTGAAATATGGTGGTCAAACAGTGGTCAAAACGGGTCAATGAAACATTTTGTATGCACTTTTCTGAGTTTCAATGAATCTGGTCATGTTTTTGTGGTCAAACTGGGTCAAAACAGTCATATGTAGCAGTTTTTTGTCACGTTTTTCTGGGTTTCTTTGAAGATGGTTCTTAATAGCGACTTGACAAAAATAATTCATATAGCGACTTGACTCATAAAAAACTGTTAGCGACTTGCCATGAGTCTTTACTCATGGTAGCGACTTGGTCTAGCGACTTAGTCGTAGCGACTTGGTCTAGCGACTTAGTTCTAGCGACTTGGTCGTAGCGACTTGGTCGTAGCGACTTGGTCGTAGCGACTTGGTCGTAGCGACTTGGTCTAGCGACTTGGTCTAGCGACTTGGTCTAGCGACTTGGTCTAGCGACTTGGTCGTAGCGACTTGGTCTAGCGACTTGGTCATAGCGACTTGGTCTAGCGACTTAGTCGTAGCGACTTGGTCTAGCGATTTTGCCGTAACGACTTAAGCTAGCGATTTGACAGAAAGGAAGAAGAAGAATCGACCACAAGAACACAACCACAATATCAAATAAACCAATTACCAAAGACTCAGCAACCTCAGGTATCACATCATCAGTCCAAGTGAAACAATACATACAACAACATCCAACATCACATAACCTTACTCTTCCTCCATCTCTATCAAGACTCAAAACTAATAACAAAAATTTCATTAATCTCGGTTATTTTCGTGATAGCCAAAGATTAAACAAGACCATCCATGATTTACACCACGAAATTAATCATCACGGATTATTTTGATGCATAGCTTTATTAATATCCGAAAAGTGTATAAAAGGATTTTTAACAAGATTGTTAAAATCGTTTTTATCTTTTCGTTAATCAACAAAAAATATGAATGATTACAACTAATCATATCACCTACCCGAGACCTCAACAGAGATCTTGAAGCCTTCACATGTGGTCTTCGAATCTGGTATACGGAAGGATGGAGATGATTTGTTATTTGATCGGTTATGAATTTGAGATTAATTAAGTTTGATTAGATATGAGAAGGTTGATGTGACTTTGTAAGGTTTATGTATGGAAATTAGTTGTTTGATAAGATCTGTGTTTGAGTGTTATTCGGAGTGGGAGGAACGCATTTTCTGTGTTGGTAGGCGTTTGTTATCACATTGTATTACTTAGGTTTAGGGTAAACTGCTATATATGTATACCGAGTACTTACATTGTTGTTGGATCAAGGATTTTGGATTGGATATCATTTCATAAGGTTGGGCCTCACAAAAAGGATTATTGACTTGGGCCGTATATTTGGGGCGGGTTAGATCATTGTACTAGCGATATGTATTATTTAACCAATTTCAAATATATGTGTGCATGTTGATCACGTGAATCAGTGAATGGACCAGACATTTGGTAGTGAATTTGGATAGTTGACTTTTCATATGATTTCTTTTTGGACTGAATATATTCACATGGGTTATCTGGACATGTATGCATATTGGACGGCATGATGAGACGAGTAATAACATGATCACAAATTATAACCAGATAACTTTCGTACACAATTTGTTTGGTTATAATTCTTTTCAATAGCATTTGGTTAATGTGGGTACGTTGGTGTATACATGTCCTCGGAGAATATGATGTCACAGCTTGGTTCGATGGTTGAATAAAGTTGACTTAGGGGTTGTTTGAACGATATTTCTTATTTGACTTTGAAGTGAAGCTTTCCGGGCATGTTTGCTTATTTTGTCTTCTTTCTTTCTACCCTTCCGCGAAGATGACTTGTTTGGGCGTTTATTGAGTGTGATAAAGACTTGGCTATTTTGTTACGGTTGTGATTCTTTCTCGCTAACCCACAGCGTAACTATCACTTCGATGTCTCACGCGATTGAGGATATGTCAAGAGGTTTTGTACATTGGGTACACGTTTCTTCTTCACAAGGATTAGCACAAGCTTAAGTAACAAATCTAGGAATTTTACTTCATGATCAAGTTTGGCATATCGGGTTTACATCACCATGTTGTCCTTTGCAATAGCCGACTAAATGCGTGAATGATGTGTTTACCAAAGTGATTATTGGATGGTTGATGATATTGTTGATGTTGGATTATGAACCGTTGAAGAACCGCGCATATTCCCTAAAGCAGATATTCACGAAACCAAAGTTGTCATAACACATTTATCTTGACATTGTCTACGGTTTTGTCTTGATTTTGTAAAATCCATGAAAGAATCTATTTCTCGGTTTAAATCATAGACTTGTAAAATCCGTGACAATGGAAACATCTGAGTAATAGTAAAGTGCATTTCGGAGCTATCTTACGGTTTATTCTTGGTTTTGTAAAATCCCGCGAAAGAATCTATTTCGGTTTAAACCATGGAATTGTAAAATCCGTTATTATGGAACCATCTTGGAGAAGAAAGTGTAATTACGGATCTTTTTGATCTTTGGTGCTACGGTTTACCTTGAAGAAGGATAAAATGGTGTACTTCATGAATTGGATGTGTGTTTGGATATTCGTCATGGCGGTTTGGTTACTTCAAAGTTTTACGGGGTTATGCTCATTTAACCATGGTCGGGATGAAAACCATTATCATAGTTCACTTAAAACGTCAAAGGAGGCTAGATGTGAGCTTTTATTCAGAAGATGTGACAACGGCGTTAATTCAGTATTATTTATTTGAGGTTGAAGTGAAATATCACGGGCGAGTGTACTTAGTATCTGAAGGTATCGGGGATGGTTGGATGAAGATTCTTCATGATCCTTGTTCAAGCTTATTATCAAAAATAAAGACTTGGAAATCTAGTTATTCTTGGGAGGTTTTTTTTTTCTCTTTTACCACGAGGAGAAATTGGGCTCTTTTTGCCACAAAAATAACTATCACTTTAAGGAGTTACGTTGTAGTGCTCAGTGTCACATTTAATTGTGGATTTTCAAGAGGTGATGTCGTCTTATACTTGATGGTTGGTTGGTTGAAGAGTATAGAGTACTTAGAGATTCAAATGGGCATGAAGTCTCAACACCGCTCTTTGTTACATATGTGCAAGTTTAAGTCACGAGTTGGGTTAGTTTACTTGAGGTCAAATTCATCATATTGGGTTTTCTCCATCAATTTGTCACGACAAAGGGCCTCTTGAATGATAATGGGGTTGATTACGTGTTTTGCTAAGAGAGCGAAAAGAGAGAGATTATGGCGTCTGCTCACTTGATTCGGGCCTCGTTCCTCGAAAGAAAAGAAAAGTGTACGTTTCGATGCGCTTTATCTTCAAAAGAAGAGAAATCTTCTTATGACGTATGAACACAACAGTTCATGCCTCGTTCCTCAAAGAAAAGAAAAGTGTGCGTGTCGATCGCTTTATCTTACGAAGAAGAGAAATCTTCTTATTATGACCATTCTCATCAACATGCTTCATACTTTTCCATGCGCTTGGTCATCAAGTGAACGGGCTACCATTGATTGTTTTCTCATTCCACTTGCTCGATTATAATGAAGATGGCGACATCATGTGCTTATTTTGCGGGGTGAAGTGTGAATAGAACATTCGGATGATCTTCACTTATTTAATCAAGAATGGCAACTCCGTATGCAATTCTTGAGGGGAGAAAGTGTGAAATTCTTGCATGGTTGATTATTATTATTGAGAATTTAAATGGTCATACGGCTCTAAACTCATGTAAGAACCGAGCTTCTTCTTATCGGGTAATCTTCACATGGGTTTCTTCTTAAGAGCCGTTTGTTGACATCTTCTGGTGATATGAGTTTATTGACAAAGTGCTTCGGTTAATGCTTCACGTGCACATCAACATGATGATTCGAACAACCTTACATTCTTGTTTGATGTGATTGTTTGCTTGGTGTTACCATTTTGTGTGTTCGTTGCGGCACGATTGCGATTTCCTTGATGAACATCTTTACATTCTTGTTTGAGTGGGAGGGATTTTAGTTAAGGGGATTTGCAAGATGTAAGTTGATTAGGATGCTTTTGGTGATGTTCTTGTTTTGGTGAGTTGAAGATGTTAACTATCTATTCCCAATGGACAATCTTGAAGAAGGTCGAGTCTGCGATCATTCTACATTTCTGCTACATGTTAGAAGACTAAAGGCGAGTTGCGATTTGACGATCTAAAGACTTCTTCTTAATGCGAGCATTATCAAGCAGTTGTCGGTTTAGGGAGAGCACTAATTGGGGAGAGTGAAAAGTCGATTTAATCCCAATTAGACTTGCTCACATTATTGACAAGTTGATTCTCACGGATACATCCGAGCTTATGATGTTCTTCTCAAATGATTTCTAGTACATGGGCTTAAAATATGTTCTTGATTACGAGTATCAAAACCGGCAGGGGAAGGAGACACGTATCTAAGCGAGTAAACTTGATGAACTTAATACTTCTAAGTAATTGAAGATATCCGGGAAGACAAATGTTATTACAGCGAGAGAAACTCAAGGTTTGACTCATGGCGAGTAAACTTGATGAACTTTATTCTTCTAAGTGATTGAAGATATCCGGGAAAACATATGTCATGACCGAGAGAAACTCAAGGTTTACTCATCAAGGCGTTTAGTGTTCTTATTCCAACTATGTGGGGAAGAGATGGAAGAGTTAGTTTACGGTGATGAAAGAGGTACACAAGTGTGTGATGATTTTGATGTTATCACAATCATTAGGGAGAGATTGTGTACATTGGGGATGCTCAATTTGTTTTACTTGAGGGCTTAATCATGATTCGAGATATAATCACTTATTAGGTGTTGACATCCATGAGATTGTCACCCGAGAGATAATCGATGATTCGACTGCTTCTTCAATGTTATCGGTTATTCTCTCTTTGGGCATTCGGTGCCGGGTTCTTGAGCTTCATACACTTTCTTGAGGGAGAAAAGTATACATCGGGGTTATTCTTTGGCTATTGGACTTAATCGCTACTTGATGGTATAAGTTTCTTTGTCTTGGTATGTGTATTCGGGTTCGTGAGCTCTAGTCTAAGAGGCCGAGTGCATCATTTCAACTACGTGGGGAAGTGGTCTCTTGACACCTTTTTGGAATGGATCGTTTGGACTTGATGGGAGAAAGAAATTTGAGAAGATTATTTATCGTGAGATGATACGTTCTTGTTCTTGTTGATGATATAACCTCGAGCGAAGAATCACGGTGATTATTCTTGAAAGGAGCAGTAGGGATTTATGATAATGGTGTGCTTCTATGTGCACTGGCTAAAGCAAGCTTGAAATAGAGCTTGAATACCTTTCATTAAAGGATTTTCGGTTTGGGGAAGGCGCCAAAGTCTCACTTTCGGATGGTTCAATTTCTTTCTTGATTCAAGAGCCACAGAAGCTTTGGTGGTGAATGTTTAAGAGTTGATGACTTCTATCTTCTACAAAGGGTCGCTCGATATCCTTATCTACGGTACTCGTATCATCATCTTCTTTAACTATATCATCTATTCTATCCTTGTAAATATTTATTTGAAAAACAAAATACAAAATATAAAACCAACAAAAGAAAATAAAAAATATAAAACCAACAAAAGAAAATAGAAAAATATAAAACCTTCAAAAACCATAAAAATCGAAAATTTCAAAATACCAAAAATATGTTTTCTCAAGACATGTCTTACGGTATCGATAACATCTGGGTCTTAGAAATGTCATTCAACAATGGCAGGACCATAGATGAAGTTCGACGAGGAGGTGTAAATATTTATTTTCTAAACATGTCTAAAGCGTGGCTTGCGATTACTTGATCTGTAACCCGTGCTTAAACTATGGTTTGCTATTATTTGAGATAGCAACCCGTTTTCAAAGAAGGAAAGTGCTACGCTTAAACATTTTTCAAATATTTAGTGCACTTATCCTAAAACAAAATGAGGAAAGTATGTCGAAGGACTGCTGTTCCTACACAAATGTTTTTCCTTCTATAAATTCTTCAGAAAAATATTTGTTGTATAACAAAATGGTGGTTAATGAGTTGCATTCAAATCAATCAGTTTCAGAGTTTTTATAAAAATTGAAACTCAATCAATGACTTCCGCGCTTTTAAACTTTTCAAAAATTGAGTCATTGATTGAGGGGGATAATGTTTTCAAATATATATCATCTAACGAGCTTTCTTAATTATCCTATATGCTTAATTAAAAAATAATGTTAACCTACGTTGAAGGACTAGGTGCCTAGGATATGATTGTTAGGTTTAGATGATTAGAGTTTGATGAACACATTATTCCCATACATTTACATGATCTGATTGATATGTTGGATTGACTTTTATTAGTCGATTGCTATTTGGGTGTTGTCGACCACCATATATTTGTATGTGTGTTCACTAACATATGCGGTATATTGGTATATAAGAATGTTCCGATCCGGATCCCACAAATGAACATGATTGGATGCCGCAAGGAAAGGGTAATGATATCTTGGGTTGACAAATGAAAGCGAGCTTAATTGGACTTCATGGAGTTGGCATAAATGCAACGTAAGAGGTCTCCTTGCATCGTGGATGGTTTTCTTCTAAGTGATTGAAGAAGCGAAGCTTAATTTGACCTCGGTTGGCATTCAAAATGCAACATAAGAAGAAGTCTCACTTGCATATGCGAGGCGGTTTTCTTCAAAGCCCTCTGCAACAACATAAGCTTCTCAACCACCTAACGTATCTTTATGCGAGGATAATCGTGATGATACCATTTTCTAAAACTTTGAAAATATTGTTTTGAAAATGGAAAAATATTGTTTGAAAATATATTGGACTAAATTTTGAAAATCACGGACTTCATTTATCAAAACTTAAGTCACTCGATCATCGACTCTTGTCATGGTTTGAGGGAGAGTGATTTTGAATAAAATATTTTCAAACAATATATCTTCACAAAAGTTCCGCTTTGTACAATATAAGTGGTGATCTAAAGATTTAATGTTATGTCATGGTATGATTTTTCTTTAGAATCAAGGTCTTTCAAAATGAAATTTTTACATTCTTGTTTGATTGTGAAATTGTTTTGTTTTACTTAAAGATCTCTTAAAACAATCATACGATACTAACAATCTTTAATGTCTTAAAATGGTCCTTATCATCATTTTCAAAATCAAATCTTGCCACGTCTTTCCCAAAACTTTTAAATGTTTTAAATCAATCGGGATCTAAAATCCTAATTGGTTTGAAATTTTTGATCAAGGGAGAGATCGTGATTTAAATCTCAAATCTGTTTTAATGGGATCGGTTTTAGTCCTTTTTAGGCACTCCGCCTCCATGTGCCAACGATTTCAAATACACAATACACATGTTGAGGAGGATTTATCAAAAACCGGATGAGTATTTAAACAAGGCCACATTTTCTCCCATGTTTTCTAAACCTAATTAAATCACTTGGGATCCAAAATCTCAAAGGGTTTGATATTTTGATCGGGGAGAATTTGTGATTTAATAATGAAATTTGATAAAGGTGATCGTTTGATTTAATTGTGCGGTTGCTCTCTCATATGTGCTAAACGCTTTGAATCTCGAAGCACATATTGAGGAGGAGCATAACTATCAGTACAAAACTTTTAAAGTTATTTATAAAGTACCTTGATTGTGTTATCAAATGGTTTCTTAATGGCTCTTGTGATTGTGGATGTGCTTCAAATTAACTCTTGCCTCTATGTGATAAAATTATTTCAAATATCCTATGCACATATTGAGGGGAGAATTTACCAAAGAAAATCAAATGGCTTTTCTATGAAAATTGTGATCAAAGAAAATATTTCAAAGTCCTCTTGCCTCCTTGTGCTAAACAATTTCTAAATCATACGCACATGTTGAGGGAGGTTTTCTAAATGATCAAAACTATTAGGGTACAAAATGCTTTGATCTCGTATCACAAGTACCTTGATTGTTTTCCAAATGATTTTTCAATTGGTTTCAAGGAAGAATGAACTGTACCAAAAGACCGACCATTTTACTTTATGTATGGAGTTATAAGGATGGTGAGGTTAGGTATTTGTTCCACGATCCGCTGAGCAGGAGGATCTACCGAGGATAATCCACTAGATAGTGTAGAGTCCTTAGGTATGATGAAAAAAGGAGAAAAGTGAGATATGGGAAGAGTGCGGATGAGGCGAGGCTAATCTTGGAATAAACCCAACAAGGTTCTAGTAATGAAGTCTCGGTAAGCAGAAGGGTTGAAGAATGAAAAAGAAATGAATGTGAAAAGGGTGAAAAGAAATAGCCCTCGATCAATTCAACCTTAGGCGAATAACGGGTTCAATACATATGCTACTAAGTGGTTACTAAGGTAACACTGGTATTGAAGACAAGGCGTCATGGACCCGTGGCCTTTCAGCACTAAATTCCCAAGCCACTCAAGTTCCTCTTAAAAGGGCTTGTTTCATTCTCACGGGGCCGACATAATCTATCGACTTTCTCTTAGAGATTGTTGATATTGAAGAAGGAGACCTCTCCCTAGTCTCGAAACACGGGAACCAAATGTGCACAATTGAGTCTAGAGCCAAGAGATCATCCACAATATCTCGTTAGGACACTAAATTCTTGAAGACTTGCTTTTCACACAATGCGGAAAGTAAGTATATATTAAGAGTCCTCGCATTATCCTTGTGGTATTGCGAACATCCGAGTGATATGTAAAAATATTCACAATGAAGATGGAAATCCTTCAGAGCCAACATCAAACAAGCTCTTGGTGGGTGACATGTGAAATCTTGCAAAGATCAAGCTTGTGACAAGCGGATAGAAACAATGGGGCGATTCATTATTGAATCAACCTTGGTCGAGAATGGAATTGTGAATACTTTTGGAAAAACCGTTCGATGTGCAAACCTTCTTTTCTCTACACGTCGAATGTGTACTTATGTTTTCAAATTCAAAAGTATCTCGATTGAAAAATACTTTTGGAAAAACCGTTCGATGTGCTAATCTCTTCTTTTCACTAGCGCGTCGAATGTGTACTCTTTTCAAATACAAAAGTGTTTTGTTTGAAAATTGATCTTTCTCATAAAACCTTCGTTGTATTGCAAAACTCTTTCTTCAAGCAATACGATTGTTTTCAAATCATTTTCATCAATCGGTGAATCTCGATTTCTTTGGTTCACTCACTCCGTGTTGTCTTCTTTGAGGCGTTCGGTTTGAGAACGACTAGAACATTGCGAAACCTGTCGAGGAGATTCCTAGAATTATACGATCACGAGCGATACTTGTCTTGATCAGCGAGGAACCGTGGGCGTGTACCTCAATTCAGCGAAAGTGATCAAAGACACTTTCGTGCGCTTTATTCTAGCTTTGTTTGCGGTACATTTGGACGGTTGCGGTGATCGAATTGAGGAGTCAATCAAAGCCGCATGCTCACGCGGCATCTACACTTAATTTGAAGAAATCATGATGGTGCATATCTACATAACACGGCTCGATATTTCATACTATGCTTACCTTGCTTTGCAAATATCATGAACCGATAAGGCTTCCGCTACTACGATGGAAAGATGTCATGATTCAAAAGTGTAAGCATGTCGGTCCAAAAGTCACAACTTCACATGATGGCAACACAATAAAGGGTGATCCGGAGATTTCTTGTGGTGATGATCTCAAAAAGCTCGAAGATCATCAAAGATGTGGATCGATTAAAGGCCTCCACTAAAAGTACAAATCATTGCGGACTTTGAAGAATCGCTACTAAAGCACAAAGATTGTGAATGTGAAGAATTCAAGTCTCGAGCTCTAGAACAATGTCAAGAATAGAATGCTAGGATTGAAATGTAAAACATGGGGTGACCTCCGCAGGGGAGATTGTTAGGAATTAGAAAATTCCATAGTGAAGAGTCGGTCACCCCAAATGTTATCTAGCATAAGTTAGCTCGTAGACTTGTCGTTAGTTTAGTTATTTAGTAGTTTATTTATTAGTTTGTAGCGTAGTATAGCTTAGTGCATCACCGTGGAGGAAGGACGGGTCTTTACCCATTGTATCCACGATCCACGAGGCCGTTGGGAGGTCGTTGTGTGTGTAAGTATAAATACCCTTCCATCCATGGAAGGGTGGTGCTCTCATTCAATCTAACATTTCCTTTGTTTAAACCTCTAGCAAGAACACCCTCTCTCTTCTAACTCTCTAACTATGGCAAACATGTATTTTGATCATCCAAGACCACCCGAATTATTAACTAAAATAACGATCCTACAAATAGCTTTTATAGAAACTTGACATCTGTATACACGTATTTATGCATGGACTACAACGTTGGGTGCGGCGGCATGTATTTTTTGATAGTCAACTTTAACACCTTGATCACAATCATGGTCAACTTCATCAAAATATAAAGCGACGCAAAATATAAACTAAACTTCTTTTTGGTTTGGGTGTTTTTTTGTTTTGGATTTTTGTTTTAGGGTTTTGCGTGTGTTTTTGCTTGTAGGACAGAATACCGAATGATTTTCATAGCTTAATGAATAAATATTAACGAAAAATATTTTAAACCTATAATTAAGGAATATATAATTATACATATTAACAATACACTATCCTATATAGATTATGGCATGCAGAATCTTAACAAAAAAACATTGGTGGTTTGGTGGTTAAGGTGCTTAATAACATGTGTAAGGTTGTGAGTTCGAATCCTGGCAGGGTTTTTTTGTTTTATTTATTTAAAATCAGACGAAAATTAAGAGTCGATATCCGAATTTTATAAATTAAAATAAAACCGAATTTTAAAATAAAAATAAAATAAAATTGTACATATATTAATTAAAATGCCACATGTCATTTAAAAAAATAAATAAAAATGCCACATAAATACAATGATGACATGGAAATATGACATGGTAATAAGATTAAACTTAAAGTTGTTAAAATGAGATCCAACTAAAATTTGACAAGTGACATTCTCCTTAAAACAAAAATAATTTTTTTATTAACTACAACTAAAATTATTAAAGTTTCGATAGATTTCTTCTTAAAATTTATGAAACCTATGTGATACACTTTGATTAGAAGTGTAATGTGTATCAGGTTTTTGTACGTCTATCACGTTTTGAAATATTTATTAGTGTAATGTGTATCAGGTGTATCACTCATCCAAACTCATGTATCATTTGGTTACTAGTTGCTAAAATGTTAATTTCTTTTAAAATATTATTTTTTGTGTATCATTGCTAAATTTGTTATTTATAAATGTTTTAGTGGTTTTTATATTATATATATTTTTACAACTTTAAGTTTGATCACATTAACTCTCCCCTATATATATATATATATATATATATATATATATATATATATATATATATATATATATATATATAGAGTTAATGTGAATCAAACTTAAAGTTGTGAGAAAAGTGTAATTAGATAGAAAAGTGAGAAAAAAAAGTTCTGAGGTAGATTTTGCAAACATCTCAAACTTGGGATAAATTTTGAAAAAGGTAAACATATCACGAGTAGTGGTAACCATCGGATGCAAACACGCGAGTTATTAGTTCAAACACGCATTCCCGATTCCTCTCATTCACCATCTCCATCGCCACCACACGCCCACCACACATGACCAATCAACTTCGCACCATAACGGAATCAACACCATTCTTCCACCACAACATCAAACCATCAGTTCTCAGTCCTATTTTTTTCTTTACGAATTGATCTTCCTATTCATTTGTTTAACTTAATGTTTCTGGTTCGTATTATTGATTTAAACATAATATAATTGTGTATAATTATCAATTTCAACAATTAGAATAAGTTTTTAATCAGGTAACTTTTAATTGTACATAATCTGTAAGTTTTTAACTATGATGTAATGATTTTTTAAGTTTTGTTGAAAGTTTTAATCATATAATCATGTTTTCTACAAGATCTGGAATAAATTTGACGAAAAATGTAAATAAAATGTGTTTATTAAAGTTGCACACGGTGTTTGATAAAATGTCGAATAAGATTTTAAAGTCATGATGCACTAATTTTACGTATCTGAGCTTAATATTGAATTATATGACATTTGAAGGCACACGTGTATATTTTCGACATCATAATTACAAGTTAGGGCATCAAATTTTATTAGTGCATCTGTTTGTGGTTCTTGGAAATACTTGACATATATTTGTATGTTTAGTGCATTCTTGGAAATACTTGGGCATCTATTTGTATATTTAGTGCATCAATGGACATATTAGGGTATCAATAAGTATGATTCTTGAATCATTGAACATCTTAGAGCATCGATGAGTATGATTTCATTAGTGAGTAAGATTAATGCATCATCAGACATATTAAGGTATTAGTGTGTATGTTTACTGCATCGTTGGTCATAGTAGGACATCCATTTGTATGTTTAGTACATCGCTGGAAATACTCCAACATATACTTATATGTTTAGTGCATCTATGAACATATTAAGGCATAAGTGAGTATGATTAGTGAATCGTCAAAGATATTAAGGCATCTGTGTATTTTTACAGTGTATTCGTTTGTATGTTTAGTGCATCGGTTGTCATAGTAGGGCATCCATTTGTATGTTTAGTGAGTCATTGGAAATACTTGGGCGTCGGTTTGTATGCTTGGTGGAATTCCTCTTGATGCATCTGAATATGTTTTGAAAGAGTTTGGTGAATCTAGTGATCGTCTCTCTCTCTCTCTCTCTCTCTCTCTCTCTCTCTCTCTCTCTCTCTCTCTCTCTCTCTCTCTCTCTTTATTTTATAGAAAATTATGTTGTTCTATATGTATTTTAATCTTATTTAACGTGTAATAGGTCCAGATAATGAGAGGTAAAGACTTAATTGAGAATAAAAGCTATGCTTTTGTGACCTTCAGGTTTCAAGAGTTGGTTGCTATTGTCGCTATTAAAGAGCTAGCGAGTTAAAGGTATTGCAACAGTTTTAAATCTTTATAAAGTTATAAAAAGTGGTGGGTTCGATAGACTGCCTCAACAACTATATTGACATATGGATCTTATGGTCTTGGCGTGAGTTTCTGTTTATGTTACTTATCTTTTCATTTTTGGCTTTAGCAAGATTTTATTTGGCTCTAATTTTTCTTCAAAACTTGTGTAGGTATATAATTGAATCGACATTGATGCTCTTTATGTTGGCCGTGGTTATTCATTTTGAGAGTGACTTATCATCTCATATGTTTAATTCATTTATTGGCATACACTTAGAAAAAAAACATGGAAATGCAACATTCGATAACAATTATTACTTTCGTTATACGGGAGGATTTTTCATAGGTCTACACAACATGCTTGCAAATAATGTAGAGGTGTCGGTAATACATTGTGTTAATGACACAAAGGTTACATGATGAGATTTAAATTTGAATGGATTTCAATCGACTTGCCTTATCTCAACTTCAAGTTACAAGCTGTTCTTGAGGTATCTTGACATGTTATTTTCTTTTTAATTACGTTATTTAAAGGGAGTTGGATACTAAAACTATAATGCCCTCATTATAGTCTTTAACAATGGGCATTGGTGGACTCATCAAGATTGCCAAAGGATAATATCTTATTGCATACGTGTTATCGTTAGTGCATCAACATTATCGTTACAATTGTTTAATATTGCATAAGGATTATCCAACGATGTAGTAAACATTGGGGTGTTTGGCAATATAATAATTTCTATACAATTTTAGTGCATCTGTATTAGAAAAATAAGGCATCTGTATGAAATATTGCATGATGATTATTAAGCAGTGTTTGGCAATATACTAATTTGCGTACATTTTAGGGCATATGTATTAAAAAAATAAGGCATCTGTATGCAATATTACATAATGATTGTTCAACTAATTTAGGTTCTATTTAGAAATATACATTTGACATGTCCCTATCTCGCAACTTCCTTGAATGGTTGAATTTGGTGTGAAGATGATTTTGTCAGACGAGAATATGACATTTCTTCTTGGTTGAACGCTGATGATTTGTTACAAGGTGACGACTTTATAGGCATCGAAATGTAAATGGTTTGAGAGGCTTCTCTGGATGTTTCAGAATTTGCAAGAATTTGAAGATAGTCAATGGTTAGCTTGTAAAAATATTATTTGATAGTTTTTGTTTAGCTTACTCTATCTTAGAAGATGTTGTATTCTTATTGTAGCATCACTCATCAATGCAAAATGCATCTCTTGTATTCTGATTGGCAAGTTAAGTTTATAATAAGATTAATTCGTTCATAACATGACTACTTATTTATTTGTATGTTTATTGATATTTTAGTTCAACTATATTTTTGGTTGATATTTTTACTCCTAATCGCATGCGAAATATATTCTTTTAATATCTGACTTTATCCTTCATCTCCATTACACCCAGTGCATTCTTTTATTATTTACATTCATGGATGTGTTCATTCTCATATATTACTTTAGTGCTTCATTTGAGGCACTTTAGTGCATCTATTTGAGTAAATTTAGTGCATCGGTTTGATATAATTAGTTCATCCGTTTGTATCATAAAAGCAAAAAAAAAAAAAAAGTGCAATAATTTTAGATTCGGAAATTGACGAAAAGGCGGCTCGAAACAATGATAAAAAAACACGGTTAACGACCAAGCAAGGATTCAAGTTGGCGAGCCTTGAAAGAAAGACTCAGCGGAGATACCACTGTTACATCATCGGTGATAACAACATTTCAAAGCAATGAATGTGATAAAGAAACATATTTATATTAAAAGCACAAATATAGAATATGGAACTTTATTATAATGAAATCTTGAATCAAGTCAATTCATATTTACGAACACGATACTAATATATACAAGATCTATCTGATTTTTATCTTCTTTACTATAGGGAGTTTACAACACAAGATGTAAATGGTATTATTTACTTATCTGTTACACTTATTCAAAACCAATGTCTTTCTTGTGTTTCAAAATTGGGGTAACTTTTATGTATGAACGTTCCATGTTGTTCGGTAGTAGGTTATGCACTTTAGCATCCACTCCAGACACTGTCAAACATACAAGTAGAAGATCAGTAAACTATATGCATTTGTGATAAATACTTAGAGCATTTTTTCGTTTATTCACTTGAGCGGTTGTAATCATATGAGCGAAATATCTCCAAAAAGCCAACAAACTTCGCATCATTTTATGAACTTAAGTGCATCTGTTTGAGTCACTTTAGTGCACCCGTTTGGTCAGTGAATGAATTTCGGACATAAATCAAGCGAAGCTCTCTGGATGTGTCTTGATTTGACTTGATACTCGGACATCAAATCAGTAGTTTAGTACTCGAACAAGCATTTAACATATTTGCTAATCATCATAAAAAAAGCAAATAAGGTACAACGCAACTACCATAGTCCTTCAGTGCTTTGTCGTTACAAGTGAGGTAGATCCTCCATGGTAATTTGTCACTCGAGGAAGATTGGTGGAGATACTATTCACTTCTCACTCATATCACGGAATTACGTATAGTTGGGGCAACACCTTTCAATTGATTAACAAGCACTGCTGACGGGAACAAGTGTGAATAGGAAGCCTATTTCAACTAAGTCAATATATGATTTAAATAAGTTCTTTGAAAAAGGTTAAATTTGTCAAAGAACGCTATTCCATATCATGTGTCCTTATTTGACTTACGCTACTCGGACAAACAAGTTTTCCTCTTGAAGCGTGTAACCTAACGTCATAGCACATGGTATGAGGGCGTGGTGATACATCTGATAGCAACAAACTTGATGTCCATACAATTTTCTTAGCGAGTGTGTTCATCCAAATCTAAAATCCTCTTGCCTAAATTAATTAACGCATACAATGTAACTTGAATATATTCACAATAATTAGGGCATCACTATGTAAAATTAGTGCATCGCAGTTATAAAATCCCATTCAGACATTTTATCAAACAATTGGTGTGCAGTCATATGTAAACATGTTTTCCATGTATTTATTTCTCAAATTCGTTTCAATGTAGCTATTCTATACAATGAATGATGTCAATAAACTCTGAAAATCGTTACATCTATAAACAAAGATAGTGTTTAACAAATCAAATTGCATAAAAGTAAAAACCTAACTGAATATGAACAACAATTCATTCTGATAAAACAACAACAATCAATATATAAGCTTTATAATTGATTTTAAGTAGCAAAAATAACAAATCTATAATCAAGTTAAGTTACATACCTTAATTTGATCTTCGATATGATAAAATATGATAAAATGATATTGAATCTGATAACACGCTTGAATCTAATAACACGAAATCAGTTACATACCTTATTGAATCTGATAACACGATAAGACTTCATGATGAGATAATTTCGTGAATCTTCATGGTCGTGATTTCGTGAATCTGGAACTAAGAGAAAAAAGTTCAGGTCTTGGATCTAGAGAAGAAGAAAAGGAAAATGAAAAAATTAGGCATTAAATATGAAAGGTGCGAATTTATAAAACATTCCCTTAAGAATGAAGGAAAATACAATAAGGTCCACATGGTTTGGTGTGAAAAATGGGAGGGAAGGAGGGTGATCTAATGGTTGAGATCACTTCTCTCACTTTTCACCAAGATCAACTTTTAAAGAACCAATTTCTATATATATATATATATATATATATATATATATATATATATATATATATATATATATATATATATATATATATATATATATATATATTACTTATAATAGAGAATGAATCTCTCACCTCATGGTCTTAAAATTAAGACTTACAAAATACAAAACCTATTGTACAATACATAATGCACTATTAATGATATTTCTCATCAATTTTAATTTTAAGACTTACAAATCTTAAAGCTTAATGTACAAATACAAAACACTATTAATGTGGTCAAGATATTTAATGTAGTTAATTAATTAACTGGTAAATAAATACAATTAATGCAGTTATTAAAACACCCCTTACACAAGAAATACAAATTATCAAGCATATTGTACAACCAACTTAAACATAATTCCTGCATTAAAATGTCACTAATACAAATAATAAAGAATATTATACAAATATTCAAGCCCGAACAGAAGCGGTCCAAATGGGCTGAGGCGAACGGCATGCGATCCAAGCAGACGCAGGCAACGGGTCGAGTCCGAGCTGGCATGCAGCCAAGCAGGCTCGAGCCCGAACCGTATGAGCTAAGCGAAATTCTTGAAATCAGTAAATTTATTATAAAAAAAACATAATAAACTAAAATACATGATTCACCGAAAAATTTATTTGTGGTATCCGCCATATGCCATGCGAACCCCGCATTAAATGTCCTAATACAAATAATAAATCACATGTCTGAGATATTAAAGCCGAGCGGTCAGCGGGCAAAATGGGCTTAAGCCGAGCCAGCGGGCCAAGCGGGTTCGAGCCCGAACGGGCATGGGCCAAATAGGCGCACGGCCAACAGGCGCAAGCTAAACGAAATTTTTGATATCCGTAAATTTATTGTCAAAAAGAACATAATAAACTAAAATATATATATTAATTTATGAATACTTTCAAAACATAAATACTCACTCACAAGTCACAACACATTAAAATTATGTTTCTTTCTTGTCTCTCTTCTTTTCCTTAATCGAGACTTAACTCCCGGTGGACATACATTTTATATGGTACTTCTCTTTTCTCTGGAAGCAAGGTGTCGATTTCTTGTAGGAACAAGGTGGTCTCGTTTGCTTTATAACTTTCACATCTATCACACTTAGACAAGGTGCAATGGTCACCAAAGTCACCGCTTTACATAAACATTATATCAACTTTCAGCATATTATCAAACTCATCATCAAACATGTGTAATAGTCATCATCAAAATCTTTTTTTTCTAACAAATTTTGTGGGCATTTGAACATTTTATTGTCTATGTTGTTCTAAATGTTTTAGTTTTAAGACATTTTGTATAACGATAGAATGAGAGTATAAAGATAAGATAGAAGTGTTTTGAGATATTTGTATAAAAATAGAATGAGAGTATATAAAGTATAAATATAATGAAAAGTCGTGAATAAAAGTTGATGTGTATGGAGTTATTTATAGATAAATAAGATAATAAATTTTAAAATATATATATGCTTCAATATTTTCAATAAGTAGCCGTTTGGAAATTTTTATAGCCGAGTTTTTTTGTTGTGTAAAATGTTCAATGTTGTAGACCACTAAACCATTGCCAAGTTCACACGACTATGTGTGGTCATAGATGGCGTAATGATGGTCCACCGGTGATCTACCACCTACCATTAGACCCATTCACATTTCGCAATATCTTTTTCTTTAAGTTTTTTTTAAAACACATGAATTTCTTACACATCTACAGGATATCATGCGAGTTATTAATTTCGAAAATGAACATTCATAGTCTGACTAAACTTATAACAACACATCTCTTATAAAAATATTTTACTTTTTTCACATTTTATGTTTTTTAATCATTTAGTGGTTAGACTTTTGTTTTATTATAGTATTACATTTATAACCTATACATATTATTATTTTGTTTTTCTACCCATTAAAATGAATAAATGTGATGAAATATATATTTTTAAATCTTTTGACATCACATAACATGATACATCTTGTCAAAACATTTTTAAGATAATTAAAATTACGAAATAAAACATTTATATCATATTCACTTAAGACATAACATGACATGACTTAAAACTTATGTCAAAAACATATTATTTTCACAAAATAATAACATATTACAATTTCTACCATCACTTGCACCACACTTACATAATTAGCTTTCGCAGGAGAAGCTCGAGCTCGCTTTAAAAAGCTCAACTTATTTACATTATCAGCCCGTTAAGTTTCAAGCTCATGCTATAGCCTTCAGTTTAAGCTCGACTTAGTGAAACTAAACTAGAACGAGCTTGGTTTAGCTCAACCACAAATCACTCGATTCGGTTGTAACTCGACTCGGTTGTAACATAGTCGCTGAAGAAGCCTCATCTTCGTTATCCCTGCATACTTTGCCTCGACATACTTAGAAATTCCTCCAATAATCAAGATAAAAACACAACACAAAATGATAAGTATCTTCAATTATTATTGGAGTCATAATTAAACACAAAACTCAGAATAGTTATCGCCTTTAATTCAGGTATAAAAATAGTCCAAAAGACAAGTTAATTCAGGTATAAATATAGTCCAAAACACCTATTACTCGGCGAAGAAAAGCATTTTCAAACGTCCCACTAACTCATCTATTTACACAGTCCCAAACACCCCTTTAATTCAACTATTATAAACATTCCAAACAGTCCTAAAAACTCTTAGATTCATTCTTTATAAAAAATTCAGCATCTACAAATCTACAATTATTAACCTTAAATTGCTAAATAATTAACTATATTTAATTATTTATCAATTAAAAAAAATTAATTTGATAAAATCTAAAAATTTGACAAAAAAAGCCTGTTGGGAAAAATTAATAAATAGTAATGTAACTAATTAAATATATTTATCAATTAATTTGATTATTAACTCTAAATTTAATTTGCAAATAATTAAACATATAAAGATTTTATATTTTATTATTTTTCATATCATATACGGAGTATTATTAAATAATAATGCATAAAAAGATACATGTGTTTGCACTTTTCTTGATAGCTGTTAAGGTTGTTGAAGAAGTTAAGGTTGTTGTCTGTGTGAAGAAAGATTCAAAGAAAGAAAAAAAGGGGAAAAAGCCCACTTAAGCATGGAAACGGACAAAAAACACCCGGTTATATAACCAAGACCGCCCATTAAATTAACCACATTTATCTATTTTATTTAGAAGACGTAGTAGTAAAAAAAGTAAAGGGCAAAAGACGCCTAAACTTTTAAAAAGTGCAAAAAAAATGCTAGAAAGTTACAATTTAAGCAAAGATTTGCCATCACTACACTACACTTATATGTGGCTCAAGCTCGACGAGCTCTAATAAAAGAAGCTCGAACTCTTTTTAAAAAACTCAACTTATCTACATGGTGAGCCCGTTAAGTTTCAAGCTCATTCTATAGTCTCCCCTTGAGCTCTGCTCAATAAAACTCAACTAGAACGAGCTTGATTTAGCTCAACCCCAAATTACTCGACTCGGTTGTAACTCTTGAAAACACTCTTTCACATTATCTGAGCGTCAAAAATCGTACCAAAACATTTTATCGAAAAGAAAAGTCATCTTTATAACTGGATTTAATAAAAAAGGGGATAGATAATTCTGACACCCCACACAAAACGACAAACAATACATAGCTCTGTAACACCGAACGAAAATAAATCACCACATAATTATCGTCACACCAATTTAAGTAAGTAAAATTATTCACATTCTACAATATCAACATCACGTTATTCATTTAATTCCTGTTATTTTCAGTATGATTAGGATTCCCTATTTTATCAAATTCATGCTTCAATCGATAGCTCATTTGCAATGTTTATTGATTTGGTATCATGCTGATTTCGATTGACCAGATTTGTTATGCTTCTGCTTATAAATAAGCACTTGTAAGCCGCTTAATAATAAGCACTTTAGGAATATACTGGTTTAACGTATTCGGTGATAATACTCGTAAAAACGATAATCTATTAAGATACTATCGATCAAATTAAAGGTATTCGGTTTAATATAAAGGTAATAAACTGCTTAAGCTTATTTTTCGGTTTAAAATAAGCAATCACAGACACGCCCTAGGTTGAATATTATGACTCTGGAAGGTGTTTGGGGGTTTTATAAACTTGTGATGACAGTTTTTGAACTAATGTAAGTGAATAATAGTAATATTTTGGATATAGGAGGGCTAGGTAGCGGAGATAGATATGTATTCTGCAATTACGGATCGTGGTGGAGTGGCAAGTGATAGTGGCGGAGATGTTGTTGTGACTCTTGACCAGGTACCTAGATGGAGTGATGGTGATTTCGGATTTGTTAGTGAGATTGGTGATTCGAGTTTGCAGTTTGGAGATCCGTTAGCCTTGTCGTCTGAGGCGGAGAGTAGTGGGAGTGGGATGGGTTCGAGGTTTCCGGTTGATCATGAAGTTAACTCCAAGGTTTATTTGTGGAGAGGGAATCCGTGGAATTTGGAGGTTGATGCTGTTGTTAACTCGACGAATGAGGTGAGCTGTTTTTTCATTATGTGTGTCGGTTAGCATCTAGTTGTCGTCTGGTTCTGCTTATATGTTGATATTCCTTTGTGTTGAGATGTAATTTGACTTGTTCTGTGATCAGTTTCATAACGACTAGAGTAGGGTGATTGACAAACTGATGCTAATATATGTGATATGAAGTAAAATTATGAAATAGAAGCAGATAGTGACTGTTATAGAGTCTGTGAACTTATGTTCGTGTTATTTGTCTATTGTTAATTTCTCTATTGATAGATACCTAGGAACACCGTGTTGTTGGCATTCGTTATCTGTTTGATTGTTACGAGTATTGTTTGGGTCCCAGAACAGTAATGTACATAAGTTATTTGTAATTGCATCCTACACAATCCACTAAAGCCTCAATTAACTCCATGCACCCGGCTCTACTTGTGCGCGCAGACTGCGTTAAGAGTACCTTTCACACGCACCAGTCATCGTGTTTCCATTAGTATTATAACCCGTGTATATGTAAATAGATAATAATTCATGCCTGCATATGTTAGTTGGTTAACTTATAGAGTATTCATTAGACATTGGCTCAAACTTTGACGTACTAAATTTATGTGCGAACAGCTTGTTGAGACACATATAGCCTAATAGGGGTGATCATAATTTACACAAATTAGCTTATAGCATCGACTCCTGCAGCCAGCTTGTTTTCTTTTCTTTGCGTTGATTATTGAGATCGTCCACAATAGGTCTTGCTTTTGTCAATTATATATTATCGCTATTACTTTTACAGAACATGGATGAAGCACACTGTAGCCCTGGTTTGCATGCTGCAGCGGGCCCTGATCTTGCTGAAGAATGTGCATCACTGGTAACTTACCAATCTACTTATATATATATTTGATTATAAAATGGAAGAAGATGTTTTAGTACACCACATGTTTGTATACGTTGCTATTACTAAAATAATCTAAATAACCAAGTTCTTGATTTAGTTGTATTTTTCTCTATGTCACTACACTCTGTTCTCGAGTATAAAACGAAAAGAAGAGAAATGAAGAGAGGAAAAAAGAGAGAAAAGACAAGGAGAGGCAAAAAAAATGATTTTTAATTTTGTGTTCCCTAGTCGGAGAGAAAAGAAAGGGCATGTAAGAAAAAATGGCTTTAAAACCACTCTCTCTCCAAATCATCCCAATTTGAGAAGAAGATTAGGAGAGAAATTTTGGCATAATTTCCTCTCCTCTTCTCTTCTCTCAAAAAAAAAAACTCAGGAATGTGACTTTTTTCAATTCCTATTCACTTCTCTTCTCTTCTCCAAATAAGAACTCGGGAACAGAGTGTAAGATGGCTATATATACAAAATTAATGTGAAGTTTTTCAATTCCTCTTCACTTCTCTTCTCTCTCTCAAATAAGAACTCGAACAGAGTGTAAGATGGCTATATATACAAAATTAATGTGAAATAGCCTTCGACTGTCGAGGGTGGTTGCAGAACAGGGATGGCAAAAGTTACGAATGCATATGATCTACCTGCAAAGTGCGCATTAGGCTGTTTTCTCAAATTATTTGCTGTCACTTTTAGCTTACTATATTGTTAACCATAGTTAGGATACATCACTTAAGACAATGCGCACTAGATATATAAGATGTGAATACTATATCCCCATCACTCATTCCTTACAATGGCAAGATAAATGATGTTTATAATTCTAAATTTGGTGACAGAAACAATTTGCCGCATAAAACCTTTCACTCTGAACACGTGTTAAAGATTTAAAGACCTCGCATATACCCTGTTTACTGACCCAAGGATGGGTACTTCAGGCCTCCAGCTAGAGTTCCAGTTACCAGCATGCCTAAAAATAGACCTTGAGCATTGATAAATCTTGCTATCTAGAATCAATATAGGATTTACTTTAGCTCATTAATTTCGATGTCAGATTATTTTCTTCGTTTTGTTTACTATTCAGCACTCAAATTGTTCTCTTCGCTTTTTGTAGGAGGGTTATACATACTGTTGGGCCTAAATATGCTGTAAAATATCATACCGCTGCAGAAAATGCTCTGAGTCACTGCTACCGTTCTTGTCTGGAACTTCTCATTGAAAACGGACTCCAGAGGTTCTTCCGTACCCATAGACTGCGTCCAATAATTCATTTTTCCCTTTTCATATGGCGGTTGTATGTGTGGAAACACTTGAGCTGATTATCCCTCAAATTTCTGAATTCAGCATTGCTATGGGGTGTATATACACAGAGGCGAAAAACTATCCACGGGAACCTGCTGCTCATGTAGCAATAAGTAAGTAAACATTGTGATTCTCTGTTTCTTATATGAACATTATATTATATAAATTCCAATTGTGTCCCTAAAATAGCAAACTTCAAAAGATGTGAGGCTCGATTTCCTTTATCACTTTGGATTATAGGTAGCATATCAATCACATACATATAAAGAAACAGTTAAATGCATTAGGTTCCAACATCTGTTGGCAGAAGATAGATGGCTTTGTGTGCTAAAATGAATCTGCAACGGAATGGAACTGAAAAGCTTACCTGAATTCATATATTAATATTCTAGACTTCAAATTGGTGGTGTCAAAGACTCAAAATCTGAAGCAGTGCATATCAATGTGTTGTAGGAAATACATGATCAGCTGATTTGGCTTGTTTAGTTGCAGATGTATACATACTTCATACATCGATATGTGCATGTGGATGTGTAAAGAAGTTGTATCTTCTATTTCCTTAATTCTCTTTTTGCATGTATATGCTGGTATTTTGCTCCCTAGCTCATATATGCTAATGCTATTTCTGTCAGGAACCATTCGCCGGTTTCTTGAGAAACAGAAAGATAGAATCACAGCTGTGGTCTTCTGCACAATTACAGCAAATGATACTGAAATATATAAGAGGTAAGCTGGTGATTGTATCTGTTAATCTGTAATGCCAATCAAGCAAGGCATGTTTCCTACTTAATACTGTGACTTCTGATTTGGTAAAAGTGAACTTTCTGTTTGACTTGGCACTTCTGCTGTATGTCCTTTACAATTGTAGATTACTTCCACTCTACTTTCCCCGCGACAGAAAGGAGGAAAAAATCGCTGTTATGAAGCTTCCTGCTGATGTTGGGGATGAAAATGGTGAAACAATTATAGATGAACGGAAAATTAGAATAAAACCCCTACCCAATCTGAAGAAGACGGTTCTGAAACCGACCCAAGTCTCGCTAGACGTGCCTGTCAGCGACCGTGGATTGACTAGACGGTTGGTGATCTGGAAACTCATTATGTTTGATAAAGCTTGAGGAGATTGATACTCTTTATTTGTGAATGTATTGTTTTTAACTCTTTTGTTTCATGACAGGAACTCATCACATTTGGATTCATATTTAGATCCAGTTTTCATGTCCCTGATCAAGGATCCAGATCAACGACGCAGGGAACAATGGGAGAAAACAGCTCAATCACAAAATGGGTTTAACTTCGCTAAAATTCTAGGGTTTGGTGATCTTGGCGGGCCTCAACTTTCAGCTTCCGAAGAATACTCACTCCATTCTAGATACCTTGCCAAAGCCAACTCTCTTAATCTTGCCGAGATAGCAGAAATGAAGATTGTGTAAGTAGTTGCTGAGTATCTCATTATACGTGCCAACATGGTACCGGTGTATTCGTTTTTTAAAACTGTGGTTAACAACTTTACATAAGATAAGATGTACATGCTGATTGCTGTGCAGTTTGTAACATTTTTTTTTGGTTTCAGGTACCGAGGAGGAGTAGATAGCGAAGGTCGTCCAGTCATGGTTGTAGTGGGAGCACATTTTCTTCTTCGGTGTCTCGATCTTGAAAGATTTGTACTCCACGTAGTGAAGGTAATGAAGTTATCAGTATCATGTTATGATTGCTAACAAAGGAAAATGTGAATGTGAATTGAGAACTTATGAAAACAGGGAATGTGCATATCTTTGAAAACTCGAAAAAAATTGTTGCAATTTTTCAGAAAAGAGAGATTGTTTTGTAGAATTTGGTATATATTATACTCGGTGTATAGAAATGTGTATCATCTCTTGAATGCTGAATTTCAGGAGTTTGAGCCTGTGATCCAGAAGGCCTATAGCATTGTCTACTTCCACTCTGCTGCGTCTTTACAAGTGTGAGTATACATTTTTTCCCCCTCATTTTAAGTATATTGTCTTCCTTTGTTCTGTAAAAAAATTTAGGCAGTCACAACACAAAAGTAATGCAACAGTCAACAAGCATGCAACTTGCATGTCTAAAAGAGCAAACGTTTTACGGGCCATCTGAATGGCTTGTATAAGAGCGCCATTTGGATGCTTACTTAGCAAATTTATGCAGTGACTACTCGTGATTTTTCACTTTTTTCCTATTATAATTTTTATTCTACCATTTAAGAAAAATATATGGTCGATGACTGTTGAGTCAGCAGTCATGGGAACATAAAGGAAGTGCTGGACTCTACACAAGTGATTGATTTATCAAAGCATTATACATCATTTTTTTGGTTGCAAACTATATTGTGAAAATGTCGAAAAATGAGCTGTTTTGGACACATTGTGGAGATGGACTTGTAAATTATTTTACTTGCGCTTTTGTCTGATACCGATCATTCCTGTAAACATTAGTTAGATTTTATTTTTCTGTTTTTCTATTTGTTTCTAATTTTCTCATTCCTAGACTCCTTAACCCACTGACTTATCAAGATCGACTCTTGGTACACCTTTGTTTCAGATGTACCTGTGTTACCCATTTAAACTGTTATAAGATATTGGCCATTTTGATTGTGATCCATGGTTAAAGGTTATTGGGTAGTTGATTGTTGGTCATTGATTCTTTAAACTAGGTCAAGTCAGACATTATATTTGTTTTTGGACAAAAAATAGTTTATTTTCCTTTAGCTTTAGTCATGGAGATTTGTTCTGGTAGATAATTACAGCAGTCACTGATAACAAACATGCTTATTATTCGATATGTTCAACGTTATCCGCTTAAATTTACTTTGTACACCAATTTCTTGGAGTTAACAGGCAACCAGATCTAGGATGGATGAAGAAATTACAGCAGATACTTGGCAGGAAAAGTCAACGTAATCTTCATGTAAGTAATATAAATAAGTGTATGTATTTGTATTCCCTTTTAATTTGTAAACTTTCATCTACCATTGTGCCTAAAAGAGACCACTCTGGTTCTACTAATTTTAAGCTTGAACTTCACAATGCTTTCAGTCCTTTTTTGATTCATGTGATGCTTTAAACATAATTTCTTTACCAGTTCTTAAAAGATTTCATGTTAAATATTCAAATCCACTCGTGTATATTAAATGTATCCTTAGAAAATCATCCAAAGAAGAGTTGAGACGTTTATTTAAATGAGTCAAGTATTGAAGTCAAACAACAAATTGAAAATATGTGCTTTTGAAAATAAGGAAGTACATATGAGCAGTCTATGCAGGACGGGATACATGAGTATACTTTTATTGTTTTCTATATATGCAGGCAATCTACGTTCTTCACCCGACCTTTGGACTGAAGGCTGCAGTATTTACAATGCAACTTCTAGTTGATGCAGCGGTAAGCACAAACATGATTGACCTAATACATCGCTTGATTTACTCAAGTCTCCTGCTATATAATTGGATATCCGCTTACAGGTGTGGAAAAAGGTTGTGTATGTTGATCGGCTTCTTCATCTTTTCAAATATGTTCCTCGTGAGCAGCTAACGATACCGGACTTTGTTTTCCAGTTAAGTTTGCCGTTCTTCCTTTTAATGTGCCTTTCCTCTACTCAGTTATGTTTTAAAATCAGATGTTACACAGTTTCTATGATGATGTTTTAAGTTCTTTTATTATTACGAGGATGAAATGGAATGGATTGGATTGGATTCTTATTCATGTACTTTGGTATTTAGGCATGACCTGGAAGTTAACGGAGGAAGGGACTTGTTGTGGATCCAAGAACGAAATCTGCATATCAACGACCCTAGGTAAGGCCCACACTGTAATCGATTTTGGTTTTTCGTCTTCTAGTTTAGTACATAGTGAGTTGTGATTATAATTAGTTTCCTATAGTTTCTGTTCCTGCAGTTTTCTTGTAGATATTATTAATTTTGGCCCCATTCTCATAATTCGTTATTGTGTATGGAATTATTTGTCTTCAATAAATATGAGTGCCAGTGGGTTGTATTTGAACTTCTAGTTTACTTTAGAAAATGTACGCCTGTGGTGCATTGATGATGGGTGGGAGGTATTCCGCTTTCTATAGCTGCAGCAACATCTGTTACAGAGACTCAATCACAGCAGGCGGAAGGGTAGCAGTAAATAGGATTGCAAGCCCGTCAAGAATATCTGTGGAGTGATAAACTGTTTCAAGTGCAGCTTAAAGAGAAGCTGTAAAGTTCAATTTTGGTTCTGAAATGTTAAATCAACTAGTTCTCAAGACAAATCATGTGAGGAAAGTTGAGCTTCACAAAACTTGAACCTTGTCTCCAGAAAGGCCCGACCATAATGCCAACTGTCTTAGTCTCGAAACCAGCCTTGACGGTCTATTTTACATGGAATTTCATCCGAGAGAGTTGCTGCTTATAGCGATTTTTATTTTTTCAGAATGAGATAAGTCAGAGCTTCGAGTCCACTGTTGGCAATAATGAAAAATAAATGTGAATCATATGTGTGAAAGAAAACTGGTGTTACTAGGTGTTGGATATGTCTGCCGGATTGTACAGATTTTAGTGATCGAGGAAAACAAAGTTTCTGACTCTAAATTTTGGTCTCTCAAGTCATAATAACCATTTGTAAGAGTATTTGTTAATACATAAAATATCTTAGTAAACCATGATTCGGCCTTGAAACAGACTTGGTATGACCAGGACTATAAGAAATTTGATCCAATTGGGCGTTACAGATGTTTGAGCCTGAGCCTGTTGATGCAGCTCTAGTACTCCTTCCCTTAAGACGATGTAATGGTATGATGCGGTTAGAGGTGGCAAGCAGGCAGGCGGACAAGGTCACGTCATGGGTCAAAAGCAGCTTGGCGAACGGACACGCTTAAATGAGAGCGGGTCAAACGGACAAGAAGTTAAATAAACCACGTTATACTAATCGCTGAAAAGACCTAAACGACGAAAATTTTTCTCAAACCTAGCACCTAATTTATAAGTTTAAAAAAAAAAAAAAATTGCAATTTCTTCAATTGGGAGAATATATGTCCGTTAATTCTCATTTAGCTTTTGAAAGTACAATACATGATTTCAAAAAAAAAAAAAAAAAAAATAGTGCTAAATGCTAAGAAAAATCTTTACAAATTAAATCATACAAGTTAATTTTATGATTTTGATAAATTCCCACCTCCAGGAGGCGGTGTTGTGTCACATCAAGATTCATCCTATTACCAAACTCTTGAGAGTAACACCAACCAAATTTTCTAGTGACCACAAGGGTGGTGTAGATGATTGACGCGTAAAGCAAGAGGTTGACGCGTGGTGGTGGTGGTTGCGGCGCTTGTAAGAGAGTGTGTCTTCAGTATGGACATGATACAAGGTTAAGGAAGTACAGTTATTCTTATTTCAATTAATACGATGTCAGTTTTATTTGTCAAGACATTTTTGAATAGTTGCAATTTAGAAATAGATACTTATCCGGGAACATTTCATACTTTTTGCCGTAGCTGGTATATGTGCGTTCTAGTCTCAATAAGACTACTAATTCTTACTGTTCATATAGTATGATATGAATATACCACATCAATTCATTATGTATGGATGATAGAGATTTCATTTTTTGGCCGTAGCCAGATTGTGTAGTCAACATTTCATACATCACTGAACTAATTTCTACAGGAATTTTGCTTGAATATGGATAATAAACAACCTCCATGTTCTTAAGAATAGAGGTTAATATGGGAGAATCTTGTCGTTCTTTTCCCAAAGTGAATGACAGGAGAATGAACCCAAAAGGATTGATGCATAATATTTCGAGTCTTGATTAATTTAGATGTCTAATTGATGGTCAATACTTGCACTGCTATGATCATGGGTTACTATTTTCCTAAGATGTATATCTTCATATGAACCATACAAATCGGGGTGGTGGCCTGACATTAAGCAGATGCAGCTACCAACCGTATGTCTGACCCCATGCCGTTCTCCAATAGAACGAGCCAAGAGATTAACCAAACACCTACAAGAATAGTGGCTCAACATCAACAGTTCCGATGAATAAACCATAAAAAAAAACCATATGATCACCTCTTTACACATAAACAAAGCCTGGGTTGGGCAACTGATCAAACAAATGGAGGACACCTTTTATAGTACCTGAACATATTCGCAAACAAGTTCACTTGATTGGCAATCTTACCAATGATCAAGGACTGCAATTCCTATTTTTTCACATGAATCTATAAACTAAAAGGTTTTCAAGAGACTTGGACGGCGCTTCTCACCATTAGCCATCAATTTGACCACAGTATGTATCAAAAAGGAACCATGAGATATTTGTTTCCAATTATATGAAGTTGCAACAACTTATCACTTTGCACAAGATCATGTCAACTGGACAGCAACACTAGTATTACCCGCAGCACATCTTTGCCTTCGAGGTCTTCTAGTTGTCTTACCCCACCCTGTCAAGCTTCTTTCCTCCAATCCCACCACCTCAACGTTGTTAACCTGCTTACATGGTGTTGATGGAGGAGTTGGTGGTGGTGGTCGCGGTGGTGTAGCGACCTGAATTGGCTCAGCCGCCTTCACCTTCCGCTTGCCACGGGCTCCAAGTCTTTTTCCATTCTTTCTTGTCGATCCTAAATTCCAAGAATGACCTGTAGCTCTCATCAACCCCCCGAATATTTGAACATCTTCGGTTATCTCAGGCCTTGACAAAGAAGTCATAGCCAGAAGGATATCTCTTTGGAAGTCCCTTCGTGGCCTACCTCTCCTTGCTTGCCCTCTCCTTGGTCTACTCGTTAAGCGGCACCCACTTCATCCGGTTCCTGAAAATCAGGAACTATTGGCTTAGGCATGTAATCTTCTTCTTTAGTCTCCTCAAGTTGTAAAGTCAACTTCTCGTATTCATCCGGCTCATGAGTGGGGGAAATGGTCTTTCTCTCGCAAGAACCAATCACCTCAACAAACCATAATAGCATATCAACGTTGGTTTCATTTTCATTGGTTGTGTTACACACAGGCTCCGCATGAACTTGCTGACTAGATATTGCAACTATGGTCTCTGCTGCAATCTTTAAAAGCTCTTCATTTTCAGGATTATCCAATTTTGGTTCGGTTTCTGTGTGCTCGATTTCTTCCTCAATCTCTTCAACAGCAGGTGCTTCTAAATCTATTTCCATTGCCATTTTCTTCGAGCTTTTGATACACTCCGTTACTAGTATATCATCATCCTCAGTCACACATGAATTCAAGTCGAATTGATTCTTGAAGTTCTTGATTTCTGCATCTGCTTCTTCCCTTTTTTCATTACAAGTTTTGACATCAATCTGTTCGGAAGTCGAAACATCATCCCAAGCCACATTAATGTCAATTCCCCTGTGTTGAACTGATGCAGAGGTTGAAACCCCAGTCGCAGCCTCGTTTTTTGAAATACAAAATTTCCCAAAAATTGGAATCCCTAACAACTTTTTATCACTAGCCAAAGACTCATCTTTCACCTTTGGCCCACCAGGTCTAAGCCAAGGTAAATCCGTTTTGTCATGTTTTCTAAGATTCTCGTCTTCATTAGACAAGGTTTGAACAGTATTCAAGTCCATACCTTTGGTAGTACCCGTTAAATCAACAAAGTTCGAGCTGTTATATAACTTTTGTGGCCGTCATTAATCTTATTGCAGTTTCGATAATCAAAACCAACTGAAGGCAACCGGGCAGAAAGGTGTTTTGACCCAGATGATGATCCGTTGTGAAAGCCATTGCCATTTCTATGCCACCTGTCTCTAAAACCCTCATGGTTCTGAGGAGATGATAGAAACGACGGGTGTGTTTGAAAAGATGTTAACTTGTGAGTAAAGTTATCATTTAACTTTCCCCAAGATGGACCCGAGTTTGACCAAGAATATCCCATTTCTGGGGTATTAACATATGGGTATGCACTAGAAGCGTTAAAGAGCAAAGGGGTATGATTAATTTCTGAATAACTTCCTCTATGTTGAACTTCTTTACCGTGCCAATGTTGCATTGTATCAGAAGGTGTCTGCACCTTACATTGAGATATGTAGTTCATATTGCTACGATTCCCTGTTACAAAATATCGCCTATTTTAGTGTTTATTATGCAAGAAAAAGGAACACGAGAGACACAAACATAAGACTTAAATATAGATGGAATCACCTGTTTCACGAGGCCAGACGAAAACCTATCTAAATGGTTGAATGCTGCTGGTTTGGCAGATGGACCAAGGAAGTCAACATTTGATTCATGAATGTGAACCGTTCATTAAGATCAGCTAACCCATTAGGCCGCATAGAATGTTGACCAGATGCAATGCTTCTGTTACAGTCTTTCTTCCCACCATCATCAAGAAATATTTTTACCCCATTTTTAGGTGCAAATCCGTTTTCTTTAGGGGGGAAGTTTGAGCTTTCAGATGCCTGATTGTCTTCTTCTGATTCAACGTTCTCATTAGCCGGAAGTTCAAGATCAAATAATTTCTTCCTAACTTTTGAAGGTCGGCATTCAACTACCTCACAATCCTTTGAAACATTCCCTTTTGAACAACTTAACGGAGAATTACTTATATCCACTCCAAAAATAGATGGTCTAGCAGACGGAGAGTTTGCCAATGGAATTTGCCACTTGTTGCCATCTTCATAAGGTTTTTGAGACGGTATGAGGTTTGAAGAAGATGACGTGTCAATAGAAATATGATATTTATGGAAGTCCTTTCTTTTAACTTCTTCCATTATGTCTCTTTGTCTTTTATAAAGACGGTGGAGTTCATGAACCTGTTATGAAACAAAAAATATCATATGAACTTTATGTGTTGGGGTGCATACAATGTAAGATCACTTTTGACATTCCCTTCTAAACGGGTGTTTGGCATTGTGTTTTACGAAGTGATTATATGATATGGAATGATTGAATCAGAAAATTTAACATACAGGCTGTAGAAGTTAGTGTTTGGACAATTGGACGTACTTGTTCTGTTTAAACTAGTAATAATGAAATCAACTCAGATTTACATGGAAACTTGCCAATAAATAATCAGAGTTAGTTTTCATGCAGATATGCGTAAATTAATTGATTGATCACTAAAAATTCTAGATAAATAGAATCAGTTTACTCTATCCAAGCTTCGGAAACTGCTTATCCAAGACTTGAAAACACAATAATGAGATAACCATTTTCAAAACACAATGCCAAACAGAGTCTACGTCAATGTGAATTACCAACGACATAAATTTTTGGGTCAGTCTGGTCTCATGTCGTATATGAGCATTTAATCAGGAAGGAAAATATTTCGGTGAAAGATACCTGGTTCTTAAAGACTGCTTCGTGGTGAATCATTTTTGCTTTAATTGCCTTTCTCGTGGCCTGGATATGCATCTGTGACGGTTCTTGGGGTAAGAGCATCATAATAATGTCCGTTCGTTAATGTGTTATCTCCATAGAAGAGCCAGCTGCTATTATTGGAATCCTCATTGGCATTTCTCATAGAGTGATATCCAGCGAACGAGTTCTTATAGTGTACTTCTGTTCCCATTCCTGTTTATGGTTCCAGAAAAATTATTCAAAATCGAAACCATCATTAAAGTGTAGTTCTCTAACGACTAACGCCATTTATATAAGTGAAGTAATGAGCCCAATATAATAAGTATCAGAATCGTGTACGTCAAGTAGCCACACCGTCAAAAGCTACTCGACCATTATCAACAACATGAATCAAAAGTCAAACAAACTACACAATCCCTTATCAAGAACAATAAAAACTATGGTGTTAGGTGCCGATAATTCATGTCATTAATACGAAACAAAGCTCCAAGTAGCATAAACTATTTCAAACCAAATTTATTGCAAAACTTAAACAATCTATGGACAATCAAACAACACACAAATAAGCTTTATCAAAAACCATAACAATCAATAAATGAAGTTCTAAATTATTTCCCATTCTGCAGTTTATACATTCATTCAGAATCTGAACTAAATAAATAAATAAATAAATAAACAAATAAAGAACAGATCCCACATAGAATTATTATGTTCAGCTACCTAAAGCAATATCAAACCTTAAATCCAATAATATAAATTCAACAAAAGTTATCAAAACCCCAAATCAAGAAACATAAATATATTCCATATCTATAAATAATATTTTTATAAAAAAATCAACCATAGTACTTTTCAAAATCCAAATAAAATACCCATTAATAATATAGTACTTTTTTATAACTTAATGCAGTTAATACCATTTATATACAATTATTTCACTAATATGCAACATCAAAACAAAACATAGTAAATGTAACTAAAATAAAATTTTACCTTAGACCCACATCCTTATATATCCTGTTGATGATAAATTTACAACCTTTTCACTATTTCCTTTACATGCCCATGAGTTCAAAAATCTTGAAATTGCTTACAAAAATATATTAAAAAAAAAATAGTGATTATAATAAACTGATAGTAGTAATAATAATGGAAAGAAGATAGTAGTATATAATAATCACAACTGAAAGAGGTTGGATCATAAGTTGCATTTTTATTTACTTATGAAAAAACAATGAAGATTTTTGATCTGATGGGCCACACACAGAAAAACACACTCTCTCTCTAAAGATGGTTTTTTTTAAGAGAGAGAAAGTTAAGGGAATTTTATGTGTGTGTTTGTGTTTGTGTTTGTGAGAGAGGAGAGAGAGATCCCAGATAAGAAAATCTCTTTATACAAACAAATGACCTTCTTAAAAAAACAGTGACATGATTTTTGTCAACACTATCTTTTTTATTCTCCTCTCTTTTTTTTTTTTTACACACACTATTGGTGTGGTATGTTTGTTTGATAGAGTACCAATTTTTTTTAGTAAACTCAAAAAAATATTCTAAGCGCTTTTTTGATTTTGTACATTTTGTCATTATTGTTTTATTTTTGCAAATTATGTCACTACTGTTCACTTTTTGTCGCAAGTTATGTCTCTCGAGCTAATGATTGTTAAAAAATCTCGTCAACTACTATTTCAAATCGGGGTATTTTAATCATTTCATTGTTTGCAAGATATAATTTGCAACCAAACCTTGACTTATATATTAATTTTAAGATACACACACTTAAGAACACACTTTATAACCTTATCAGTTTTGGATTCACTTATTCTATCACATGTGATTTTATGTGTTTTATCAAACTTTGACGAATTAACTGCTTTAATCTAGAATTCGAAATATAATGTGTTATATGGTTAGCAACTTATGAATATCTAGTTTCTATTTTAAAAAAGGAGAAACTTTTAGAATTTTGTAGAAAAAGATATGTTCATTTTCATACAGGCTCAATGCTCGAATATAAAAAAGTAGTGTTGAATTGTATATGATTTATTAAGCAAGTTTCAACCTAAAAAAAAAAACGAAAAAAAGTTTGTCGAAAATATGTCAAAGTGCAGTTTATGGATATGTAATTAAATGTTTGTCGTGATGGTATAATTCTTTTTTGCTTAACTAATAACAGTTTAAAAGATATTAATTTTTTTTAAATAGTGAAAATGAGTTTTTATTGGGTGAAGGTGAGAATCGTGTAAACTTTCTCAATATATCAAGACGTAATATACAAATTTTATTATTTTGTACGTAATATCTTTCAATTTGAACGATGTAATAATATGACCGTAAGTAACAAGTTACGGTCAAAGTTTGAAAATGACATAAATGGTCCCCTGGCTTGCATTGACTTTCACAGTCATCCATTGACTTTATTTTCGGTTAAAAAGTTTGATAATAGTCCTTATGGTCATTGGCTTTTAGATTTAGTCATTTTGTTCGTTTTTGTCGTTTTCTTACGTTTTGTCCGTTTTATCGGGTTTCATCCGTTTTCTTCGTTTTCTTAATTTTTCTCCGTTTTCTTCGCTTTGTCTTTTCTTTCGCTTTTGCCATTTTTCATCCGTTTTTGTCCGTTGTTCTTACGTTTTGTCCGTTTCCTTATGTTTTATCGGTTTTGTCTGCTTTTTCTTACGTTTTGTCCGTTTTCTTACATTTTGTACTATTTAAACATATTTAAAATTTATTCCAAAACAAAAAAAAAATCTAAAAAAAAATTGGAATTTTTTAGAATTTGAAAAAAATTTCCCAAAAAATTTGAAAAAAAATTAGGAAAAAAAATATTTCGAAAAAATTAAAAATTCAAATTTCAAAAAAATTTGAATAAAAATATGTTTTTAAATTTCAAATTTCAAATTTCCAATTTTAAAAAAATTTGAATAAAAATTTGGAATTTTTTCAAAATTTGAAAAAAAAAAATCCAAAAATTTTGAAAAAAATAGGAAAACAAAATATTTCGAAAAAATAAAAAATTTCAAATTTCAAAAAAAATTGAATAAAAAATACGTTTTTAAATTTCAAATTTCAAATTTCCAATTTTTTTTAAAAAATTGAATAAAAAAATGAAATTTTTTCAGAATTTGAATAAAAAATTTCAAATTTCAATTTTTAAGATTAAAAAATATTTTTTAAAAAATATTTTTGAAGATTTTATAAAATTTGAAAGAATATTTTTCAAGATTTAAAAAAATTAAAAATTTCCAATTTTTTAAAATTTTTTTTGGAATTTTTTTTTTCAAATTTGGGAAAAAATTCCAATTTTCTTTTGGAAATTTTTTTTCCAGTTTCTTTTTGTTTTTGGAATAAATTTTCAATATGTTTAAAGAGTACAAAAACGTAAGAAAAACGGACAAAACGTAAGAAAAACGGACAAAAACTGATAAAAACATAAGGAAAACGGACAAAACGTAAGAACAACGGACAAAAACGGATGAAAACTGGCAAAAACGAAAGAAAACAGACAAAACGTAAGAAAAACGGACAAAAATTAAAAAAGTAAGAAAACTAAGAAACCGATAAAACGGACAAAACGTAAAAAAAGCGACAAAAACGAACAAAATGACTAAATCTAAAAGCCAATGACCATAAGGACTATTATCGAAACTTTTTAACCGAAAATAAAGTCGATGGATGACCCGCAAAGTCAACGCAAGCCACATGGACCATTTATGTCATTTTTCAAACTTTTGACCTAGTAACTTGTTAGTTATGGTCATATTACGTCATATTCGTTCCAAATTGAAAGATATTACGTCTGAAAATAATAAAATTTGTATGTTACGTCTTGGTATATTCGGAAAGTTTATTACGTATTCTCACCTTCACTTTTTTATTTGATAAAAGAAATGACTAGAATTGATTCCTTGTTATGTGAGTACTTAATTGATATGCAAATGAACTTAGGTCTTTGTTTGGTGTGGGATTTTGACCCGCTTAATTGAAACCATTTTAAATCCAATGTTTGGTTCCATTTCATAACTTTGACACAGGTTTGAACCCCACAAATTCATTCCAGTCACAATAGGTGACTTTTGTCTGACACAAGAGGTAATCACATACTTTATATTATTTTTTTTGTTTTTTTCTTAAATTTTATTTTTAAATAATATTTTTTAATCCAATTTATTTATAAAACAAATACATTTTTAATATCATTTAATAGTTTTCTCTCTCCTAATCCAACTCCAAATCCAAATCTAAATCCAAATCCAAATCTAAATCCTAAACCCATCAACAAACCAAACGGGCCCTTAAATCTATACAATTAAAGTATTTAGTCAATTGTACTAAAAAAATGTTAAATGTACATGTTAATCTTATTATAAAATAAATTATATCATATCACATCATGCTTTTGTATAAAGAAATGCTGAATTTTCTCTATGGTGAAAAAAGGTACAAATTTTTTATCTTTTCCACTTTTGGTGATTCAATAACTTGGCGTAAATAACCAGTATGTTGCCAACAAGGAGGAGGACCCGCGATGACCACTTTCGGACACTCATTTTCCAAATATAAAATTTATAAATTGGTATTTCAAACTACATAATAATTGAAAGTTTTAGGTAAATGGTTAAATACTATTAAAGTCCTTATTTATCTTTGGAATATGGATCATTTAACGCTACTCTAAATATATGATCCGTGTATTTTTGTTTCCTTATGTAGTGTGAAGGAATAATTTTTGATATTTAGTGCACGAAGGGTTTTCTTAATGTTGTTCACTCTAAGACAGTTAGTGTGTAATTAATAAATGCAAACTTTTTTTATTTACCAAAAAATGCATTAAATGCACATTAAATAAAGTGATAAATTACTATATTTGAACATAATTTTCTCTTAAATGAACTAGAACATACCTTTTATAAACACGTTAACACGTGCCCAGTGGTCACATGTTAGCAAAACTCTTTAAAAAGAGGTTTTGTTAACAACCACTCTTCATAATTATCTTATTTAATTGAGGAGGGATGTCTTGTATTGTATTTTTTTTCCCTTTTGGGTCTTTGATATATTGTTGCATTTCTAAAAAAATAAAAAATAAATTAACAATTAATGAAAACAAAATATTTTGTGAAAAACTAGAAATGGGGGTTGAATAGTTTTACCGATTAAAACTCCGTTTTAAACTATTTAGATCGACTTATTTCAATCTATTTGATATGTGTGTTGGATATTGAGAGATAAGCATATAAGTAAGTAATGCAAGATAAAGAGTAAAGAACACAAACCACGACACAGTATTTATAGTGGTTCAATTTATAAGACACACTTCCTTACTCCTACTCCACCCCCGAGTACCTCACCGAGAGTTTGTAAGCACTACACAACACAAGCTCCTTAATGTGGCGGAGAAGCCTTCACAACGTCGCCTCTCTTTATCCGGTACAAGGCTAGACATCGAGTTCTTCCACGAGGTAAAACCAACCCTATCACAACGTCGCCACACTTTATCCGGTACAAGGCTAGATCTGAGGTTCCATTACAAAGGAGGAACTACTACCCAACACTACACCATAACACAACTACCCCAAAGGAGACACACTTATTGTTACAATACTAGAAGGATATCAACATCCTTTAACCCAAACTATCTAACTTGTACATCGATGCACCATATCGAATGTACACCTTTGGCACCTTTCACTAATTCCTTCAACACGACCCTTCGGCACCTTTCACTAATGCCTTTAACACGACCCTTCGGCACCTTTCACTAATTCCTTCAACATAACACTTCTATGGAGGGAGGAAAGAACTATCAATAAGAGGCACTTGAGTGGTCTTAATGATGACGAAGCTTAGCAACTCATGACTTGAGCTTGCACGTCTTCCAGAGGTGGTGGTCTCGCCTTTAAGAGGAACTTAGAGAATCACACAAACATAAAACTACATAGAATGATCCTTTGGATCAGAGGTTAGAGATGTTAGAATACTGGGAGAAAGTATATATGAAGTGTTAGTGAGCAAGAGAGAAAATGGCTCACTATTAATAGACAAAACTTGTCTACTTTCCCAGTTCCCATGGATCCCTCCCAAAGGATCCGGCTAGTGCAAAACCAGGGATTCGGCTCTTGGGTCGGTTTAGTTCGGATTTCGGGTTGCAAACCGGGTTATGGGTTATGGGTAATGGATTATGGATACTCAATAAGATGCAATGTACCTAGTCATTGCGTTATGGATCTTGGGTCATGGGTCATGGACTTTGGGTCATGGATCATGGATAATACCCAACATGACTTCATGCATGATGTCATGCAATGGGTCATGGGTTATGGATCATGCTCCATGGGTATGGGTTATGGACTTTGGTTTTTACCCAACAACATTCATTGTACCTAGTCAATGGATCATGGGTTATGCGTCATGGGTCATGGACTTTGGTTTTTACCCATTAAAATATATACAAAGCATTTCTATATTATGTAAACACTAGTTGTTATACATATGCATTTCTATAAGATGTAAGCAATATTACTTGTTAGTGTTTATATAAAAATGTCTTTGGTTTTATATAACTTATTTACTAAACATGTTTTGATATAGTTTTAATACGTTTAATAAAAGTGTGTTAGTAAACTATTGGCTCAAACCTTTTACGTATTTTATTTGTTTTGTTAAAATGATTTTACGTTTGTTATCGACAAAACATTAGAAGATCGTAAAATATAAATAAACGTTTTATGGCTTATTTGTATTAACAATCTCCCTTTTGTTGATGACAAAACATAAGATTATTTTAAGAAGAAAATAAAATTAGTAAAAATTTGAATTGAGTTTTACTCTTTCTCCTCTTTAGTCGAAACAAAAAGCGTCAAAAGAAACTAAAACATTGTTTTGAAAAAACTTGTGAAAAATAACAAAATGAAGAATAAAGAGTAAGATGAGAGAAAGATTCTCGTCTTAGCCCCCCCTTGACGGATGCTCCCCTTTGTTGAGGGCGTCAAGTAGTTAGAAAGGCTAAACGATTTTGTTGCAAGTATGTTTGCAATTGTTTCGTCTTTGACGAAATGCTCCCCCTTGACGAGTGCTCCCTTTTGAGGAGGACGTCAAGTAATATAGAAAACCTAAGTAAATGTATTTCAAGCATTTTTTGCAATGCTTTGCTTTGACGAAAAGCTGCCCCTTTTTGAGGGTGTCAAAGTCTTCATGTGTATTTTGAAAATCAACAAAACAAAGATTATAAAACAAGTATATAGTGTATAGTTTCCTGCAAATGAGATTCATATTAGTAAGGAAATATGCTTCTGTTGCACGGATCCTTCTCGTGGGAGATCCGTCTAGGCAAATTTGAGGGTACCATGTACCTGCATTCTTTTGACAGCAATGTAGATGTAAAAAGTGATGTTAACATCCATATGAGTTATGTATTATAGCACCAAACATATTCTCATAACTATATAGCATACAACATGTAGTTTCATTCAATAAAACATGAGAAATAATACACATATTTCTAAAACTAAGAGAATGATACAAACATGTAGTACATTTTCTAACAATTCTAAGTTTTGCCTAAGACTAGAGAAGAACACCATTGTGCTTGTATTCCTAAGTTCTAAGGGGCGAGTAAATTTGTTGATTTGGTCAAATCGTTCAAGGAGATGATTAAACATGAGATGTAACTCATTTCGTACTTCTGAACTAACCACTCGGTATGTTGACAATTAGAGCAATTATTGTCATGAGTAGGAGATGGAGGTATTGGAGATGGAATGTTTTGAGGTGAAATATCGGGTGAGAGGAAGAAGTTTCCACAAAGGATGGAGGATTTGTGGAGGTGAGTTAAGTGAAGTAGGATGGGGTTCAACTAAGAGCGAAGGTGGTGATGTATGGGTTGGTGGTGGAAATAAGGAGGTATCCATATGGTCCAGTCTTTGAGATTAGTGATTCCTTGTACTCAAAGATGGACTATTTGATGGTGGAGGTAAGTAGAATGCGGGTGTTGGTGACGTTCCATCATCAATGTTTTGGTGTGAAGGTAGTTCCTCATTTAGTGAGAAGGATGGTAAATGAGAAGTCGTAGGTGGTGAGTCTTCTTAGGAGTAAAGGTTTGGATGTGAAAGAGGTGTGGTGAAAGAGTGTAATATAGGTTCTAGAAATGATCGATTAGGTATTTTAGTGGAGCTAGGTGTGTTTGGTTTAAAGGGTATGGTAGTGTTTGGTGAAAGTCTTTCCAAACCACATGGTCGGATGCTAATTCGAGCGGTTCTCCTAGCTTTGGTTGGTTGAGTTTGTTGAGGAGGAATTCTAGTGTTTGAGGTTTTGACGGTGATTACTCGGTTGAAGAAATTTCATGTACAACATGAGCATTTTTTGGAGGAACCTTTGGTTGGTGAGATTGTACTAGAGGCTTTAGTCATGGTGTAAGATGTGTTTTAGCTACGATTTTGAATGGTGGTTTGAATGTGGTTTGAGAACACAAGTACACTTGGTTTATAAAGGATGAGATTATGTTAGTAAATTAAAGTTTAGACCAAGAAGGTTCTTAGCATGTACTAAGGTCAACTCGGTGTTGGTCTTTCCTAGAGAGTCATTTAAGGAAAAGTTAAGTGTTTAGATTACCAAAGATAGATTGAAATTGATGAGTTAAGTGAATTTCAACTATTACTCAGAGCGGTTCCACGGATCCCTAACATTGGGGATCCGTCTAGTTGAAATCCAGGTATCCGTCTTCAGAGAGAAAGAAAATGGAGTGATGATGTTCTACCAAGGTCTAGTACCTATATATCTTGAGTGTTTAAGTTCCCTAAGATGTCTTAAATGGTATAGGACTTTAAATGTTCAAACATAATGAGTGAGGATATCTAATGATGGTTTTTATAAAGGAATGGAGTTTTTATGTATGCACATAAGTGGTTAAGCATGATACTAAGATTTTGAGAGTGTCAATCGATGTCAAATGATCCTAGAGATCATATGGTGACTTAAAGAACATTTGGATAATTCCTTAAAAATCACAAGAAATGAAAAAGCTGCTGGGAATTATCGTTTGAGTTGATAAGACAAAAGAATGAAACAAGAGGGACTTAATACGACAAGAAGGAAATCTACAAAAAGATGGAAGGACTTGCTTGCAAAAGAAGTTTTATTTATTAGTCCTTTGTAGTATTTTGTAAACCCTAATCATCTAGTATATAAAGAGGACATAGGTGTAGGTTTTATACATGTCTTCCATAATGTAGTCGACTAAAGGGGTGTGTGTGTGTCCTAGGCGTATAGTCTTATAAACGCCTAGGTTATTAGTTTAGTTAGTTAGTGTTAGATCAAGTCTTTGATCTTTATTATAGTTAGTTAGTTAGTTAATGGTGATTGAAAACCTTGTTCAATAACAAAGAATTGATTAGTTTATTCCACTGTGCATGTTATTAGTCTTTGTTATTGATCCCTAGCTGAGCTTATAAACGATCTTATCAATTGGTATCAGAGCTTGGGGAGCTCGTTACCTAGGGATTCACAAGGTTTCTTGGCGAAAAGAATGAAGAAAATCGATTTTTGCAAAATTCGTAACTTTTCTGCAGCATAGTTTTCAAGAGGTATAACTTTTAATGAACCGTTGGATCGGGCTAAAATTGAACCGGAGCTTCTTGGTATATCTATCTTTAATCTCACCGGAAGGATTGTTGATCTGAGCTCTCAATCAAAAGTTATAAGTCGTCAAGTCTGTTCTTGAAACTAAAAAAATTCAAGGTTACTACTGACCTTGTTTTGAAAAGATCATAACATTTTCATTAACCGTTGGATCATAATGAAATTTTAGGTGGACGTTCTATATGATAATCTAACTTTACATTGGAGGGATTGTCGATTTGAGCTTTTATGTGAAAGATATATCTTTGTCGAAGTTGGTACAAAGAGAGTTTTCAAAGTCTTCTTTGTGTGTTTCAAAGTCTTGCTTAAGTCAATCTTGCTTAATGTTATACATGATTTTGGTTCTCGTATGATTTTGGATTCGAGGGGAATTCGAGCATGATAATTGTTATGGATTTTGACGACACACACAATGGTTATTGGTTTACACACACAGAAGATTTAGTTCACACACACAAGGAGTTTGGATTTTGTTCTTAAAGATTTTAAAAGCTTGAAGTTAATTTTATTGAAGAATTGATTACGAAGAGGATTATTTATCACTTATTTGAAGGTGAAGTGGAATTACTTGGATCGTGTTTTATCATACCTTTTAGCGGGAGGTAACTTGTTCGTGCTTGATGATTATGACAAAGAATTGACATAACACTTAAAGGAGTGGCGTTATTGTGCTCGGTGATTATCGTCAAGAGATGAGGTCTGCATATACATAGGTATCGTTCAATGTCATCTATAGTGCAAGATATAAGATACAAGTTTGGGTTATTTTACTTCTTTATCAAGTTCGTTATATTTGGTTTTGTTCACAAGTGATCATTACAAGGAGCTTACAGATTTGATGTTCATGCACCACTCAAGGGGAAGTTTTTGATTCTTACTACTATTGATTAGTATTACTACTGATGGTTTAGATTTCTACTGTTTCAAGTTCATTTTTAGTTGAGAAAAACTTCATGGAGGGTAATTTGAGACATTGGAATGATTAATTGGATGTGTGGTATTGGTTCGTGGTGGTCAAGATCAAGTTTGCATACGTTCCCTATTTGGATAATAACAAAAAGGGGAAGAGATGTTTGAGTGGCATGGCATGGATTAAGGGGAAGACAAAGGAAGACATACTTGTTTCATTCATGGTGAGATCCACGATCTCAATTTCTACTTCGTCTAGGGAAGTTCGTTCAAGAATGGTTTTGTCATTATCAACTAGGGAAGATTGTTGGGAATTATCGTTTGAGTTGATAAGACAAAATAATGAAACAAGAGGGACTTAATACGACAAGAAAAATCTACAAAAGATGGAAGGACTTGCTTGCAAAGAAGTTTTATTTATTAGTCCTTTGTAGTATTTTGTAAACCCTAATCCTCTAGTATATAAAGAGGACATAGGTGTAGGTTTTATACATGTCTTCCATAATGTAGTCGACTAAAGGGGTGTGTGTGTGTCCTAGGCGTATAGTCTTGTAAACGCCTAGGTTATTAGTTTAGTTAGTTAGTGTTAGATCAAGTCTTTGATATTTATTATAGTTAGTTAGTTAGTTAATGGTGATTGAAAACCTTGTTCAATAACAAAGAATTGATTAGTTTATTCCGCTGTGCATGTTATTAGTCTTTATTATTGATCCCTAGCTGAGCTTATAAACGATCTTATCAAAAACTAGTTTTTAGCCTATTTTGAAATAAAGATGACTAAAATCAATTTGCTAAAATTGAGAGAAATATCAAACTAGGTGTTTTGAGATGAGAGAAACAATGTGTAAGCATTGGAGCGAAAAAATGGTGAGTTTTGAAGAAATGATAAATCAAAAACACCTTGAATGTGATCTTAAGTCATCCATGAGTGGATGTGGGATCATCTGAGCCAAAGGGGAACTTAATTGAACCTAATGTATCATGTTTACCTAGTCTAATAAGGTCGGAAGGTTGGGTTGATGTGAAGGTGTAAAAAATCCATTTATGTCCACGGATCCCACGGATCCTTCATGTGAAGGATCCAGCTGAATTCTCTTGAGGATCCGCTTTTGGACCATTTCCTTCACATAACGCGTTCAAGATTTTGCACCGCGCATCGAATTTCAAACCTAGTGATTTCTACATCAAGCATTCATGTATGTAAGTAAAGCATAGCAAGTATGGCATGTAAAAGTGACATATAAGCATGCAATTAGGAGAAAGACCAACTTTTTGATATGATATCAAAGAGTCGTAAAATTCCTATTATGTTATCCTAGGTTAAGATGTTCTTGTTTATCGCCATACCATCAAGTACTACTGAGTTCTAAGATAAAAGAAATATTGTTTAAGATGTTACATCACATTGTTCAAATTAAGGTCCTTGACCTTACCTCTTATTACCTCAAGCTTCTCCTTGAAACCCATCAAGCTTCACCTTCAATCCTCTCAAGCTTCCATCTCATTTTTCTTCTTCCCTATTAGAAAATTGGCAATGCATTTGAACATCCCCTTCGTTTGTTGGAACTCTTGGGAAGGGCTTGGAATGTCCGTAATTGGTTAATGTAAGACACGAGTCGAGATGGTAGTTGCCTATGGGTTGCTTCCTTCTCCCTTCATCTCCTCGGATGAGTCCATTGGTGGATGAGGTCTTTACCTTCAACCATGAACCTCGGCGTTTTTCATCGGATAGAGGTACCATGACATTGTTCTGCGAAAGAAGTGGTCATCCAGTATAGGGAGAGGGTTCTAAAGGCAAAGACAAAGTTACCTAGGCGAGTAAGAAGCATAACATATGGTAGCACCATCTTATCCGTCTTAGAACGCTAGTCATCCTCTTAACCATGTAGTATGCGAGGTTGAAAGGAATTGAGTTGACAAGGCAATAGATCATGTAAAGTAGACATGCGTTAGGATGATCCTTGTTTCCAACCAAGCAAAGGACATTCTCCTAAGAACTTTTTCCCATTTCTTGTAGAGGGAACATCTCCGAAGTTCCATTTGGAAGGGATCTCGGTGGGTAACTTTTAAGTTCCTAGTTACTCGAGTTGGGAGGCTCTTTGAATAAAAACGGTATCTCTCACCGTGGTAGGTTGATCTGCGTATAAAGCGCGTTCGGGGTCAAAGGAACTTCCTTTTAAATCGAACAAGTTTTTCAACACCCTAGGCGATGAACCTAATCGTTGTAGTGTAGTATTAGGGTAAGCCTCGGGAATTGATATCGTTCTCTGGGGAATAGGAATGCTAGTGAGAATTACTACGCTAAGGTTGGGGTTGAGGAAGATTATTTTTTATCTTTTTTTGTTTTTAGAAAATGGAAAGGTCGAATCTCGGGGTATTGTATTTGGGGGTGGTATTTCTACCGATTATTCTACTTATCTAATTATCTAAACTAAGGTGAGTGTAGTCTATGTCTATTGTTGTGTGCTCTTATGATGATAAAAATGTGTTTACTCGGATACTATTACTCCTAGTTATCTCCTATTGATGGTTGAATTGTCACGTCCTTATTCTTAACGCGTTGTGTCTTCTAAGGTCGTAGGGTATCGTTTCTCCCTAACTCTTTGAGACTACCTTAAGGTTATTGCCTACGAAATCTCTAGGATTACTAAACTAACTCTAAGGTTATCTTTGGATGTTTAGACTACAATAACTCTAGGTCATTATAAACTAATGTTCACAAAGATTACTCAAGCATTAAAAACACAACGAATGACCTATCGCAATTGTAACGCCCCGACCCGACAAGGGTAAAGGAATCACAAGTAATGGTGTCATATCAAAGCAAACATAAATATCCAAAAGAAATCTTAACATAAATACCGAAATAATTCAAGTCAAATAGACTTCAATACATAGGTCCCAGCGGAAAAATAAACTCCAAATAAAATATCTGAAATATAAAGTCTTAAATGGCATCATAAGATCAAAGCTAAAAATCTCTAAGGTAAGTCCACTCAAGACTCATCCCAAAGCAAAACCCAACTCGATGCTTAGATACCAGCGGAAGAAAAGAAATGCGGTGAGCTTCAAAAGCCCAAAGGTGAGCAGATATACAAGCAAAAGCGAATACGAAATGAAAGCGAATACGAAATAATGTGAAAGAAAGATAGTAAAATCATAATCATTCAAAATATAAATCGAATAAGAATAAGTTTTATAGTTAACTACCTCGAGCCCGCACACACATATCATATCATAATCATATTCATATTCACACAGGCAACATTTGTAGGGAGACCTACCAGAGTTATGAAGGGCGTGCATGCACGCAACATCAATCATCGGATAACATATAGCATATAACATATAACACATATAACGGATCTAGGATGCACCCATACGTCCCACAAACATATATTGGTAATATAATATAACTTGAGCTCATAACGGATAACGAGATAAGGGACGTGGCGAACTTCACTCTCTCGCCCTAGAGTCATGTCGGAAGTGCATCAACGACACGGACATGGAACCCCATGACTAGTTATTATTTGGCTCGGGTGTCAAACTATCTTAGGTCAAATCAGAATGTCAAACCGACATAGATCATACTTTATCAAAGATTTAATCATGTTTTCAAAATCAAAGTTTTCATATCATATAGTTCAAAAATCAAATGTTTTATAATCCAAAAATCAAAGTTCAGATAAGCAACGGCTCAAACAAACAAAATGGGATTCATAGCAAAGGCTTAGGAAATCCTAATATAAAAGCTAACGAAAAGAAAACGTTATAAGGAACCTTTACTGAAAAGGTCAGAATATCTGTACCTTATTCCAAAGCAAATGATCGAAAAGTAGAATCACGGAAAGCAAAGGATTACTCCTTCTTCACAGAACCTATACACATTAACGGTCGTACATGTTATTTATGATTCCATAATCGTCGAAATGATCTCTTAATATTTGGTGTTCATACTTAGTATATTTAATGATCTTAATAATTTAGGGTTTTATGATTAAATGAGACTTAAGTGTTTTATAAACAATATCGTAGATTAAGGTTCATTATGTCATTTATTAAAGTTTAGGGTTAAATGTGAAAATCGTTTAAACGTCATAACTCACACATGAAATAACGAATTAATATACTTAGCTTCAAACCCTAATCGATTCTCATTTATGTTCTAGGGTTTTCTTATTCTTTTAAGATCATATTAATGTGCATTTACTTTATATGTTCGTCATTAGATGACTAATTACTCTTGTTATTTACTCAACACATTCATGTCTTAATCATATGTTACTCATATATATGTTATCGCCAACTTTTATACCCATGTACGTTTATGATTTTATGTGACACAAGTCACTTATTACTCGGATTAATACATGTTCAAAACTTTTATATGGTTCGGTTTATATATATAGGGTTGGCTAATAGGTTTTACGCAAACACTAGCTCACCCACGTATTTTACATATTCAAGTTGTCATGTTTTACCTTGGCGAAACATACACATGGTTCGGTTCACATGCATGTGGTTCGGTCCTTATATACTCGACATATTCATGATCCGATTCAATAATACTTATTACGTAACAAGCTATTTAATAATTATAAGGTTCAAATCATTATGGTTTGTCTTGTTTGGTTTCATCTGACTCGACACAAAGAAAAAGAAAACACAAGTCGACAAAACAAACTAGCTACAATAGAATAACTTAAGGTGCATCAAAGGAAGACGAATAAACACGTTTATACCTTAGCTTGTTTGAAAACAAAGCTCTCGACACCAAGTCTAGGGTTCGCCGAGTAGGAGAAAAGAAAAGAGAGAGCAACAAAACTAGGGTTTCAATTTCTTGTAAATGTAGTGTATATATAGGTGGTATCATTTTTAGTTTAGGGCTTTGGGAGGGGCTTGGGTTTCGGCTTGGCCCAACGAACACAAAACAAACACACCTTGGGCTCTCGCTCTTGATCCAAACGAAACAATGCAAACGCGCCCAACATATTAGCGAAGCGTTTAAATCTTTGTCGTACCAAAATCGATCACGTACACACATTCGTTAAGTTTTAATTACTCAAGTTTAGTTTTAATTTCGTTAAATGATTATAAGCGTATTTTACTTATTTTATGATTTTCGATTTCAAGGTATTTTCTTCTTTAATCATATTTTAGATTTTCGGGTTTTATAATTCTTCCCTAAAGAAAAATTTTCGTCCTCGAAAATTGAAATGAAACAAAAGCGAAATGAGAACATACCAACTATTCAAAGAAATGAGGATAACTAGCTCGCATCGACTCCTCGGTTTCCCAGTAGCCTCACGCTCGGGTGATTTTTCCAAAGAATCTTAACGAGCGGAATGACTTTATTTCTCATGACTCTTTCTTGCCTTTCTAGAATAGCTTCCGGTTCTTGAGATAAAGACATATCGGATTGATTTGATCAAGCGGATAAGAAGCAACGTGTAACGGATGATAGTTATGTCGATGAGTGTCTAAATACTCATCATTTTACATAATCTAAACTGCAAAATCATCGAAAACACTCAAAACACATTAAAATGATCAAAATATCACAAATCGATGTTTTATGTGTTTTAAATGCAAAATATCAAAATCGGATGAAAACGTATCAAATTTGCAAAATTGCGGTTTAGTCCCCAGTTTCCAAAATTGTCAAAAGCAGTCCCGAGCATAATTTCAAAGTAAAAGTCACCAAAGGTCCTTTTAAAATCAAAACTTGTCAAATTTAGTCCTTTGGTGAAAAAATATAAAAAGTTTGAGAAAATTACAAAAATAGTCCTCCAACTTTGAAAATTGGCGGAAATGGCCCCTGGAAAAGTGCAAAGTGGCAATTTTGGTCCTTATACTTTTTGAGAATGTCACTTTTAGTCCTTGGAAGTAACTTTGTTGAAATGGCAGCTATGGTCCTTGCAATTTTCGAATTACATATTAAGTCCTTGTATTAATAAACTCTTAATATCTATTTTGGACCTCTCACCTTTGACCCCCTGCCATATATGTATTTTGAACCCCTTTGTATTAATATCCAATCAACACCCCAAGTCAAACAAAGCAACCCAACTTGGCGCCTTTTTCTTCCCTCTCCACTTCTCCTCTCGCAATATCTCGAAGATCCATTCCCTCCTCATATCACTCCCTTGTCTCCTCCACTCACCTAAACAACAAATACCATTAAATGCAACCTTCACCTTTACTCTACCCTCCAAATTGTTAAAAGGAATTTGGCGCCAAAATACAATCTATGGCCATGATTCATTCAAGTCATCAAGGGTTATTATTATTGGTGGAAATGCTAAAGTCGAGGAGGAGAAGCGGTTGGCGATATAAAAGGAGAAGAGAAGCGGTTGAGTAGTAGCTAGTTTCATTTTTCTTTCTTTAATGTAGTTTTTATTTAAATGTCTTAGTTTTAGTTTAAATGTTGTAATTTCGACTTTTATGTATAACAATTAAGTTAAAACGACTTTGTATCTTACTTTTGAGCATCAATTTCAAGTTTTCATATAAGTTCCAACTTTCTAGTTCTTGGTGCAAAATTTCGGTTTCTAAATTCTCTTGTCCAAGATTCTAGTGTTTGTTTTAAGTTCAAAATGGTTTAGATAAGTTGTTTACGACTTTTTGTAAGCTTAAAATCGAGTTTCAAACAAGTTTTATTCTTTGGTCAACAAAAGTCAAACAGGTCAAGAATTTGAAAGTCAAATTGGTTTGGGTTGATTTATGGTTCCAATCTGTTTAATAGCTTAATCATGTGTTAATTAGTAAGTTTGAATTACTTGTGGTAAGCTTTCATCTAGATTAGTGGTTTTATGCATTTTCATGAAGTTAAAAAGGGTGTTTGGTTTAAGCTTATTTGAGGTCCAAAATCTCCTTTTTACCCACTTTGACTTTCAAAGTCAAAGTGTCTCAAGGTTAGAATCAGTAGCAAAAGTTTTTTTTACTTGTGTCAAAAATATTTGCAAAGTTTGGTCTACAAAAAAAAGCTCATTTCACTTATCCTGCTTGTCAAAAAGCAATGACCTAGTCTTTGTTTGAACACCTTTTTCCCAAATTATTTTTAGTCCAAATCTTTTCAAACTGTTTTCTTGCAACCCCACATCCCCACTAGACATAGCTTGAGCTTATTTGTACTTAGTCTAGCTTTAGGTTAGTCAAAATTGATTTAAAGTCATCAAAAAACCATGTACATTTCACATTACTGCAATCCTGTGCTTGACTGCACATTTTGAGTTTTAGCTTATTAGTTGTGCTCCTTTTAGCTTATTTAGTATCCTTAGTGCTTATTAGGTTCTATAAATTAGGTTAGTTAGTTTTTAGCTTAACTCTTGCTTATTAAATGCTTATTTAGCCCTTTAAATTAGCTAGTATCATTGTATGCCCAATTCCTTTTAGCTTAGGACTCCCTAAAGCTTTATGCTTCCACTTTTTGTGGCTTATTTCACTGTAACTCTAGCTTATCTTGATTCCCTTTTATAGGTTTTAGCTTGTTCCCTTTTTTCAAGTGCTTATTCATTGATCCTTTGTGCTTAAAGCGAAAAGGGTGTTTGTTTTATATTACATCAAATCGATGAAATAAGCGGTTGAAAGCGCTTATACGTAGGATTGGTAAAGTTGTTTTCACAAAAAAGTTTAGTTTTGATCTTATTTACAAGTTGCAAAAAGAAAAAAAAAAAATAGTTTGCAAAAAGGACAGGGGTGGGATTCGACCCCCTGACCTCTTGCTCAAACACACAACACCACACTCATTAACCAACTGCCCTAGGGTCTTTTCATGTTTAACTTTGCAATACTTTATATTTAACTAGCAGTTTCAGTTTTAAAGCTTACTAGCTTATTAGCTTATTAGTTGCTTATTTCATAAAGTAGTGTACTCTTTTCTATTTTCTTAAAATCGGCATAGCTCAAAGTATTTTACGAGAAATTTTGATTTTATAAAATCATTTAGTATTTTTTATAATTAAATTAGATTAAAATAGTTTTTAAATCATAATAAATATTTTAAAAGTCGAAAAAATACCCGGCTTTTTCCTAAAATTTTCTTTTATCATATAGTACGTAATAAAATTGTTTTCACATTCGTAGGACCTTTATTTCATAAATTTCACGTTTTATCTTGCGCTCCAGCGTCGTTTTAGTACATAACGCTCGTTTTCAGTTTAAGTAACGTTTTTAGATAATTTGAGTTTACGTTTTAGTTAATATAGTTTATTTAAGTTATTTTATTTTATAAATTCACATAAGCGTTCATCACTTTAAAAATAGTGATAGCGTTTATTTAATATCTTTATCTTTTAATTTTCTTAATTTGCATTTAAGTCGCTTTTATTTATAACCTTTTTCGGTGAGTGTAATATTCAATCTAATCCTTTACGATCGCTATCATTAGTGATCATTCTATCGTCTGAATTAGTGTTGTACACCATTGAGTCTCAAGTGGGACATAACGACCCGAATCCCTGTATTCTCGATCTTCATTGTATTTGTGCTTAGCGGTTTAAGTCTTGTTAGACTTGGTGTTTCTTGTGATCGATATCCATAGGGTGATACATGGAAACGTCATGAACATGCGATAATTGAGGCGGAGTGCTAATCGATCTGAAACTTCTCTATCGTTCGAATTTCAAATGGTCCGATGAATCGAGGACCGAGCTTGCCATGATTCCAAAACGTTTCACACCTCTAAGCAGTGAAACTTTCAAAATACACGATCTCCAACCCGAAATTCTAAATCACGGCGATGCTTGTCGGCATAACTTTTCGGCGAGACCTAGCTTCCTCGACTTTTCTCTAGCAATGACTACTTTCTCATTAGTGATCTCGATCATTTCGGGACCTTGATTAAGCGTTCACCTACTTCATCCCAACAAGTAGGTGCTCTACATTCCTCCATAAAGAAGTTCAAGCGGTCTTTGCCTTAATGCTAGCGTACAACCTGTTGTTGTATGCAAACTCTACTAAACACAAATATTCATCCCAAGCGCGGTCCATTTCCAAGCACAAGCCACTTAGCATGTCCTCTAAGGTCCGAATAGTCCTCTCGACCGATCATCATTTGAGGATGAAATGCCGTACTAAAATTAAGTCGAGTGCCCCAAGCTTTTGCAAACCTTTCGAAGCGAAAGTAAAGCGCGGATCTACATCGGACACAATAGATGCAGTACCATGAAGTCTAACGATCTCTTCTTGAAAAATTTCCATGATTTACCAATACCGTAATCCTTTCGATTGGTAAGAAATGAGCGATTTGGTTAGTCGATCAACAACTACCCAAATCGCATCATGCTTCTTCCGAGTAAGAGGTAGTCCGATCACAAAATCCATAGATATCTTATCCCACTTCCATGTTGGAATATCCAATGGTTTTGTAACAATCCACTAGCCCTTTGATGTTCAATCTTAACTGTTTGACAAACCATACACCGACACAAACGTCGCCACATCTTGCTTCATGCCATTCCACCAAAAGTATCGCTTCAAATCCTATACATCTTGGTAGAACCGGGATGGATAGTGAAAAGAGAACTATGAGCTTGATCATAACTTTCTCAAAATCTGGGATCATTAGAACACAAAGCCTATCTTCATACCATACAATTCCGTCATTATCAACCTTAAACTCCGTCCGCTTACCTTCTTCAACATTTTGCGCCACGCCCATTGCTCGCCATCATCCTTCGAGCTTCTTTAATTTGCGGTATAAGGTTCGACTCACGCCCATACTAGCCCGGTATCCATCAAAACCTCGTCGCATAGCTCAACATCCAAACTCTCTAAGTCTCGACAAATCCTAGGTTCAATCTCGATACTTGCAAGAATGCACGATTTACGGCTAAGTCGTCGAAACTACATTAGCCTTACGGATGGTGCTTGAATGTTGGTGTCATAATCCTTAAGTTCTAACCATCTTCTTTGTCTCATGTTAAGTTCCTACGGTGAAAATATACTTGAGACTCTTATGATCGATGAATATATCACACGCTCTCCATACAAGTAATGTCTCCGGATCTTCGCGAACACCATGCGGCTAACTCAAGGTCATGAGTTGGGTAATTCTCCTCATAAGGTTTTAGGCGCCTTGAAGCATAAGCTATTACCTTTCCATATTGCATCAAAACACACTAATCCTTTCTTAGATGCATCATTTAAATTTGAAATCCTCCGAACCGGATGGAAGAATCAAAATAGGAGCGGACACCAATCTCCGTTTCAACTCTTCAAAACTCTTCTCTCGTTCATTCGTCCATACAAAATTTTCACCTTTTCTCATCGGTTGGGTTAGGGGTAGAGCTAAGCGAGAGAAACCTTCAACAAAACATCGGTAATAACAGTGAGTCCTAGAAAACTCGACCTCGATCCAGCATCGTGAGTCTTGGCCATTTGGTGATAGCCTCAACTTTAGACGGATCCATGGTGATACCATCGCCAGATACAATATGACCAAGAAAGCGACTTGTCTTAACCAAACTTCGCACTTGAAAATTTGGCGTACAACTTCTTCTTCCTCGAATCTCCAAAACTATCCGGAGATGTTCTTCATGCTCTTCTTGACTTGGGTAAAATAAAATGTCGTCGATGAAAGCGATAACGAACTTATCGAGGAACTCATGGAAAACACGATTCATTAGGTCCATAAACACAAGCGCATTTGTTAAACCAAAAGGCATAACGAGGAATTCATAATGACCATATCCGATGCGAAACGCGGTCTTAGGAACATCTTGCTCCTTCACACGTAGGCGATGATAACGGATCTCGGATCAATCTTGAAAAGAACTTAGCTCCTTGCGATTGATGAAACAAATCATCTATGCGCGGAAGAGGATATGATTCACGAATGGTATCTGATTGAGTTCACGGTGAGTCGATACATAGACGCGTACTTCCATCCTTCTTCTTCACAAACAAAGCAGGTGCACCCATGGAGAAACTCTTGGGTTGAATAAATCCATTTCTATCATCTCTTGCGTTGTTCCTTCAACTCCTTGAGTTCTCGGGTGCCATGCGATCACGGAGCTTTGAAATCGGTTCGGCACGAAATTAACTCAATGCTAAACTCAACTTCTCTAGTTGGGTGAAGACCGGGGAGTTCATCGGGAAAAGCGTCGGTGGTCGCAAACAACGAAAGATTTTCAATGTTAGGACTCTCCAAAGATGTGTCATAACGGATGCTAGAAAACCTTGGCACCCACGAGCAATCATGGTCCGTGCCTTCATGGCGAAAATGAGCTTAACGATTTGAGAGGTTGAGAACCATGATAAGCAATTCGGGATGTTTCGTCTCCAAGATCACCGTTCTAGCATAGCGATCAATTGAAGCTCTATGATAAGCCAACCAATCCATGCCTAGAATGATATCAAAGTCGACCATATCGAGAGGATCTGATTTACAAAGCGAATCGATCATCAAAGCGAAGAGGACACTTGGCGTGTTTATGATCAATGATCATGTGGTTTTCATAGGCGTAGAAATCGATAAGTGATTTGTTAATGGTTTGGGCTTCATATTAAGTTTCTTAGCAAATGTAGCGGATATAATGGAGTGTGTGCACGGTATCAAATAAAGCGAAGGCAGAATAATCATCAATGAAAAGAGTGCCGTAATGGTACACGAAGTGCGCTCCTTTGATTCCGAGTAGTAGCATAAACACGTCCGGTAGTAGTTGGCGGCTTGATGTAGTTTCCGGGAATCACGGGTTCTTCTTAGGACAATCCTTGATCTTGTGGCGGTAGAACCACAAGAGAAACATCCACCATGGCCTGAAACACTTTCCGGATGAGCCTTTCCACAATTAGTGCAGATAGGTGGGAGGCAAAACTTGATCGTCCTTTCTTGACGGAAGATCACGAAACACGACCACGATTTGATCCTCGGTGGTGATCCTTGTTATAACGCGGTTATTGTTACCTTGGTTACGTGATCATTTCCATTCTTACCGGCATTTCTATTATCTTGACTCCTCGCCTCGGGCGCCCAGTCAACATTCCTTCTGGCCGACCCGTGATCATAACTCCTATCCACTTGACCTCTCGAATCATAACTCCTGCCGAATTTCCCTTATAATCATTGCCTTGAGTCCTACCTTGAATCCGATCACCATCGCGATTACGCTTGTTGGAACCGAAACCTCATGAAAGATCTCAATGTTACGAGTGCGTCATTGCGGGCCGATACATTCTCATACTCAATATTAGCGATCGGTCCAACACCCACTTCTTGGTCCCATTTGAAGTGCTTAGCTTGGCGCCTACCATCTCCGAAGAATCGTTCCCACAAACTTACCAACCTCATAAACCTACTCATGTACTCATTGGATTCTCATGATCAGTGGTAGATTGCTGGTAATCCTCTCATACCTTTCTTTGCTCGACATCGAGGAAGTAACCGTTATAGAAGATAGTCGAAACTCGGTCCAGTACAAATAACTTGACAAAAGCATCTCCTCCTCTTGCTTGTTTGAGTGCCTTCCACCAATTTAAAGCATCACCTTCAATTTAAAGGCGCCACACGGTCTTAAAATCGTCTCCACAACCCAAGATACTTCAAGCGACTTCTCAATATGATTGATCAGGTCCTCGGCCTCGGTGGGAGTAGCAGCGGTTGCTAAGAAAGAGCCTTGAGCTTACGAAGCGCTCGAGCCAAGTGTGAATGCCGACGGGTTGATTTCCTCCACCACTACCGAAGCACCGATCGATTTGAATGTTGTTGATCACTGTTCCATCATCTCGGGTGTAGTAAGACCGGGGAAAAGAGTGTTGAGGGCATTAGCAATCGCATCATCAATGTTAGTAGCATCATCGTCTCCATCCACTCTGGGTGAGTGCGAGTTGAACCATCGAGCGATATTCAAGCGATTAGCAAAATGAACAAAGGTGAGATCTGAAATGGAAATGCGAAGGAATCCTAAAGACTACCCAAATCCTCACGGTCATAGCCTAAACTCTAAGGGTCTCAAAACCTAGGCTCCATATGTCACGGTCTTGACTACAAGTCGTAAACACAGGCTTTGATGCAATAAATTATAACGCCCGACCGACAAGGGTAAAGGAATCACAAGTAATGGTGTCATATCAAAGCAAACATAAATATCCAAAGAAATCTTAACATAAATACGAAATAATTCAAGTCAAAATGACTTCAATACATAGGTCCCAACGGAAAAATAAACTCAAATAAAATATACGAAATATAAAGTCTTAAATGGCATCATAAGATCAAAGCTAAAATCTCTAAGGTAAGTCCACTCAAGACTCATCCCAAAGCAAAACCCGGCTCGATGCTTAGATACCGCCAGCGGAAGAAAAGAAATGCGGTGAGCTTCAAAAGCCAGTGAACATATATACAAGCAAAGCGAATACGAAGCAAAGCGAATACGAAATAATGTGAAAGAAGATAGTAAAATCATAATCATTCAAAATATAAATCGAATAACGAATAAGTTTATAGTTAACTACCTCGAGCCCGAACACATATCATATCATAATCATATTCATATTCACAAGGCAACATTTGTAGGGAGACCTACAAGAGTTATGAAGGGCGTGCATGCACGCAACATCAATCATCGGATAACATATAGCATATAACATATAACACATATAACGGATCTAGGATGCACCCATCGTCCCACAAACATATATTGGTAATATAATATAACTTGAGCTCATAACGGATAACGAGATAAGGGACGTGGCGAACTTCACTCTCTTGCCTAGAGTCATGTGAAGTGCATCAACGACACGGACATGGAACCCCATGACTAGTTATTATTTGGCTCGGGTGTCAAACTATCTTAGGTCAAATCGAATGTCAAAGCGACATAGATCATACTTTATCAAAGATTTAATCATGTTTTCAAAATCAAAGTTTTCATATCATATAGTTCAAAAATCAAATGTTTTATAATCCAAAATCAAAGTTCGGATAAGCAACAACTCAAACAAACAAAATGGGATTCATAGCAAAGGCTTAGGAAATCCTAATATAAAAGCTATCGAAAAGAAAGCGTTATAAGGAACCTTCTTGAAAAGGTCGAATATCATACCTTATTCCAAAGCAAATGATCGAAAAGTAGAATCACGGAAAGCAAAGGATTACTCCTTCTTCACGGAACCTATACACATTAGCGATCGTACATGTTATTTATGATTCCATAATCGTCGAAATGATCTCTTAATATTTGGTGTTCATACTTAGTATATTTAATGATCTTAATAATTTAGGGTTTTATGATTAAATGAGACTTAAGTGTTTTATAAACAATATCGTAGATTAAGGTTCATTATGTCATTTATTAAAGTTTAAGGTTAAATGTGAAAATCGTTTAAACGTCATAACTCACACATGAAATAAGCGAATTTATATACTTAGCTTCAAACCCTAATCGATTCTCATTTATGTTCTAGGGTTTTCTTATTCTTTTAAGATCATATTAATGTGCATTTACTTTATATGTTCGTCATTAGATGACTAATTACTCTTGTTATTTACTCAACACGTTCATGTCTTAATCATATGTTACTCATATATATGTTATCGCCAACTTTTATACCCATATACGTTTATGATTTTATGTGACACACAGTCACTTATTACTCGGATTAATACATGTTCAAAACTTTTATATGGTTGGTTTATATATATAGGGTTGGCTAATAGGTTTCACATAAACACTAGCTCACTTACGTGCTTTACATATTCAAGTTGTCATGTTTTACCTTGGCGAAACATACATGGTTCGGTTCACATGCATGTGGTTCGGTCCTTATATACTCGACATATTCATGATCCGATTCAATAATACTTATTACGTAACAAGCTCTTTAATAATGAAGTAAATCACTTATCTTGTTGTAAAATAGGGTATGGAACCTAAGATACTACCAAGGCGACCTACATTCGGTTTAGGTTTTACTCCACAAAACTACCTATCTAAAATCTGAAAATCCGAATTCAATATATAGAGTTACAATATGCGACGGCGTCACTCTTTAATTGTGATGCCGTCGGGTCGCCGCCATTAGGTTTTCGTCTTGGCCACGTCAACTCTGTGTCGGTGTCACCTTATGCTTGTGACGCCATCGGCTTCAACCTCTGACGCCGTCGGGATCCAAATCTAGGCCATCTGAGTTGTGACGCCCTACTCTTTTAAACCTGATTCCGTCACTTGTAAAATAGCAATTTGCTCTCTGAGTCGTCTAAAGGTGTGTCGCGACGGCGTCGCTATTAAGTCATGTTGCCGTCCTTCTGTTTGATTGACTTGAGTGTCTCGATTCTTGACTTTGGCCATTTTCTTGTATATTCGCCTTTTCGTCCGAATAAGTGTCATTCCGACAATTTGCCTTCAAGAGACCTAAAAGGTGAAAGGAGCGAAATTAAGTAATAACGGATACAAAGTGATCAATTAAGGGCTTAAATGACCCTCAAAGTGTACCTTTTAAATCCTTATCAAATATCCCTACACTTGGTATTTGCTTGTCCTCAAGCAAATGTGCTTTTAACCAATTAATTTATAAGTTAGGGGTCATGAAGCATTAGGTTAGAACAATTCACAACACATATAAGCCCATAAAGTCATAACAAACACGGAGTACATACTAGCACCTCACAAGTGGTGTTTGGATACTCTCATATCTCGGGTGTATATGAAATATATCAAGTTGGAAATGGAAGATAAACACTCATTAACCGGTCCTAGTACATAGATTACCATAGGCTTGAGACTAGATCAAACCTCCATCGCTCTTGGAGTAAGCACCTAGGAAAAACTATCCAAGAGGTCTTTTAAAGGGTTGTAATGTGAGGCTTACGGTAGGGAAACAAAGGGTTTGGTGGGATAGGCGATTTAGTGGTGGCAAGTCAAAAATCTTTATGTTACAAGCATGAGAAGAATGGCGTTGTTAAGCCAAGACTCGACACTCTAAACTCTAGATAAATTGAAACAAACAAACATAAATTTAAAGATAGATGTAGGATGATAGCCGTTTTTTTACACTCTATTATTTTATTTTATTTTTCTATTTTTTTTCATACACTTTTACTCTACCATCCTCTAGGATAACATCAAAATAATAGGGTTTATAAGCACATCCCTACACTTGAGTTTTATTACTCTAACACTAATTTGACCCGAATTGAAAAGATCAAAACACTTGGAGTACATTATTACGTAAATAAAGGGAATTTGAATTTAACGTTCCTTCCGTCATTTCATAAAATTTAACTTTTCCATGAATCCCAATCGTCCCAAAGCGTGTACAAAGGATATGACTCGACTTAGCAACTTATGCAAGCAACTAGATAATTGAACTAAGGGTTTAGTATGATAAAATAATGCACTAAAAGTGAGTGCATACAAGGTAGGCTAAAGCGATTTGGGTGTACATTTGGGGTGGATTGTAAACAATGCTCTTCATTGATATTCGAAAATGAAACATCACGAGAACCGTGAAAAGGATAGGATTTGAGGGTTAACTAGGGGAATCGTGTACTAAAGATGAGTACAACATGAGGGTGTGGGGAATTACTCAACCGATATGGAAGAAGCAATTATATTACGAATTGTCAAACAAAGATTATCCTAATGCCTCTTATCATTTAGTTATTCCTAACTACACAAGTGTAGTCTCACTAGCGATCTCGGAATGAATCATAAAACAAGTTCTAGAATCTATTATACTACGGTACACATTCGAAGCATTAAAGTGGAATGCTTTAATTCCTACAAATCTAAGGCGATCCTCGCATTTTGGGTGGAATTTAAGTGGTAAAGGGTTTTGTGCTAGTCATATAACTTCCTATCCATGAGACACTTTATTAAGACTAATGGCCCACCCTTCATGTCATGAAAATTTTAAATTTTGTGCCAAAATTACCTAACCGATATTTCTCATAGTTTATTACACAAATGAAATTGGACAAAGCAAATAGTCGAGGATAAGCATAGTTTCAAAGTTCCCATTTTATTTTCTCTCCTACACTTAAAGCGAACATTGTCCCAATGTTCCCGAAAATATCAAAGTTATGATAATGGAAGGTAATTAAAAGCGAAATAAACTAATACTCCCCGATTAGCTCGGTAGGATCCGTGTGAAGTAGTGGTTAAATCTTTCTTCAAGAAGAATGTTTGCGTGAAAAGCTCCATTCAAATCTTATGTATCTTCTTCTTGATAAATAAAACACACACTTGAAAAAACAAACGAAACCTTAGCATAAAATTGGCGGTAACAATATATATATGACTCTACTAAACTAGGATATATTGCTTGTGGAATGGATGTTTCTGATTTTACGAAAAATTAAGACTGAAAATTCAAAAATTTATAAGTAGCAGAAAACAAGAAAAAGTAGTAAATTGTTTCTACTCCTCTGGCCGTCGGTTGCGACTGACGACGTCGAGTTATCTGACAGAAAATGGTGCGATTTTACGGAAAATTTATATCTTTAGAATCTTGAAAAATTTCCTGCAAAACATCCATTATGAATCGATACAAGCATTTGACTCGAACAAACACACATGTATATATTTTTAATAATCTTAATTCTCATGTTCACGTTCTTTTTGAAAATGTGTGTAATCCTCCCTACACTTATCCCTTTTGTAAAATACCTTTATATGTAATTAAGACGAGGTTAAAGACAAAATAAAACATTTTTACAAATTCAAACATGAGAATAAATAATCAATAAAAGATATACGACACACAAACAAGCAAACAATTAAGCATGGGTTGCCTCCCACGAAGCGCTTTTCTTTATTTATGAGTCTTGTAGCTAGACTCGAAGTCGTGCCCCTACGTGACTTCATTACCGTCACCTTCTTCCTCATGACGGTCTCTATTGGGGTTTTCCATGTTATTGTAATGCCCTATTATGCATCTTTCTAAGAAGTCATCTTCTCCCCAATCCATTCTATATTCCGGTCCTAGTTTCAAGCAATCTTTATAGAACCCGAAAATCTTATTCATCACATAATCAACTCCCTTCTCCTTATCTTTCTCATTCCTATAGTAGACCGATAGCTTAAGTTCTTTTTCATCATTGGATAATGATGAAAATTTCTCAATCTTAAAGGGCATTTGGTAAGCTACATCATCGGTCTCATCCTTGAATCTCACTATTCTAATGACGGATCATAAGTCATCCGGTGTTTTCTAGGAAAGGCTTTCCTAGAATAATGTGGGACAAGCTAGGATCTATGGCGTACTAATATCATTCACAACTATGAAATCCGTGGGAAGCGTGAAACTACCTACATAGACGGGCAATCCGTTAACTCTACCAAGAAAATTGCAACTAACCCTAGGATTTTCGGGATCTTGCCTAGTTGGGATAGGCTTCTTCATTACCCAATTATAGTAGGTGCTAGTATTGATATTTATCGGGGACTTGCGATCAATGTAGGCCTTTGCCACAAAAAGGTGTCCTATGCAACATGGTATGTTAAGATTCCAAGGGTTCCCAAACTTGATCCTAGGGCTTCTCCTAACATACATGTGACGGAGGTCTCGTACTAAGTGTGGGTGGCGATATAGTTCTTCTTCTGTAGGAAACTTATTGAAATAATGATTGTCTACTTCATTTACTTCCTCGGTTGTTTCATTCATAGGAGTTTCACTAACCTCAAGTACCGTCTCATGGTTTGCTTCGTCATTTGTTCTATTAGGTTTCACTAAGGTGATGGTATTGTGAATTGAGCGTGCTTAGCTAACTTACTTGGGTCCTTAATCTCTACACGGAAGCTTGGGAGTTGAGATAGCATTAACCTTCCTATCACTATTGGTTATGGCTTTGAAAGGTTATCTATCTTCTATCCATCTCGACATTGTTGGTTAAAGCGGTCCGAGAGCTTAGCTATTGAGCTTCTTGGGATGTGACTAGGTGTTGCAACATCCCTTCTATGTTTTGTTGGTTAGGGCGGTGAGATGGGGGCCATGAGAAATCATTAGATGTGAATTCTTTGGTTTGTCCCCAATAAAAGTCGGGTTTGCCCTTCCACGCTTCTCGGGCGTCATTGAAAGTCCTAGGTCCGGGTGTTGTAGGAATCTTCCTCCCGTTCCATTGATGCGCGAGGATGCGTAGTCAGCGGAAGCTTGTTCGAGGAGTCTTGTGCAAGTGTGAGTGTTATGAGGACCACTACATGGCTCACACAGGAAGAAACTTTGTTCATGGCGTGAAGACTTAGGATTTCGTAGGGCTCATTAGGAATTTAACTTGATCTTGAGCTTGAGCATCCTACGGTCGAAGATTGTGAGTCAATGGGAGGAAAGGAGATTGCCTTTACGGTTTGGGCAACTCACGGGGTCATTCAACTTTCATTTTCATAGAGCAAGGTCCTCTATATACCATGATTCTTCCGGTGAGATCACTAAGTTTACCACCGGCGCTTGGTCAATGGATCGCTTAGTAGGGAAGTCGACATGATCATAAAGAGTTGGACTTGAAGCCAAAGATCAATCTTTGTGATGAGGACTCTATGGAGTAAGTCCTTGAATCGAGTCCATGCTTCGTAGAGATTCACCTTGCGTTGTTGGAACATCAAGATTTCATTCTTAAGCTTAGTAGTTCTCCCGGTGGGAAAAATTGAGCAAAGGCGAGGGTGAGATCATCCCAACTTGAGATGGGCCGGGAAGTCGCTCGAGCCAATTACTAGCTTGGTCCGTAGAGGGTGGAAGAGGCATAAGCGCGTGGTCTCCCGAGTAGTAGCATCGAGGTCGATGGAATCGGCGATTTTAAGAAATCCTTAAGATCTTGATTAGGATCTTGAACGAAGTCTATGGAATGCACATCCGTTTTGCACCAATCGGATGGTGTCGGATCGAAGGGTCGTAGTTTGGGCTTGGTCGGGAAGCTCAATGGTGTTTCTATAGCCTAGGTGGCTTGATCTTGAGTATTCACCAAGACTACGGCCTCTTGGTGGGTCATTTGGTGGTGGGTTGATGAGTGGTGGTTGATTATCACCTTCCACGATGAAAAGTGATGTGTTAGAATCGATGCTCTAGGTTGTTTAGACCTTATCTAGGATTATCAACAAGCATAAATAACAATGAACAATAATATGTATGCACAGCGGAATAATCAAACTATCATTGTTATTATTAAGGTTTCTTCGTCATCATCATGTGTTCTACAAAACACATCCATAGCCCCAATCCTGAGCGATCAACTCTAAAGGCGGTTACAATCTAACGAGGATCAATGATCCTTGAGGCTAAACACTATAAGTCGACATCATGAAAACCTAAAAAATTCGAATATTAAACTTTGTTTCTCAGTGAACTTGACACTAAATAACTTTTGATGAGAGCTCGGATCGACAATCCCTCAGTGGAAAGTTAGATGGGTATATAGAAACGTCCACTAAAATTTAAATCACGATCCAGCAGTTAGAAAAGTTATGATCATTACAAAGCAGTCTTTGCGAAACATATCGAAAATTTTGATTCGAACTTTTCTTCTTTTCCGAAACCTTGCGAAATCCTAGATATCAAGAGCCACCCGCTCACGATACCACATGTTAAGATAGTTTCTTGATCGTTTATGAGCCTTAGGGTTTAATAATAACAATGACAATACTGACGGATAAATCAAAACATAATTGTTATTGACACAAGGTTTTCAATCACTAACACTAACTAATCTTAGGCGTTTATAGGAACACGTCTAGATAACTAAACTAATAACCTAGGCGTTTACAAGACTATCGCCTGGGACACACACCCTTTACTGAGCGTCTACATTATGGAAGACTTATATATAAAACCTACACTATGTCCTCTTTATATAGTAGAGGATTAGGGTTTACAAAATACTACAAAGGACTAATAAATAAAACTTCTTTTGCAAGCAATTCCTTCCATCTTTTTGTAGGTTTCCTTCTTGTCTTATTAAGTCCCTCTTGTTTCATTCTTTTTGTCTTATCAACTCAAACGTATAATTCCCAACATGATGGGATTACTAACAAAGGTCACAAAGAAGGGGGATAGACTACGAGGAAGCTAAAAATGAGAAAAATCTTACTTGATAGGAATCAAGCAAGGGAACCTAAGCGAGGTGGAAATCTAACTAGCTATTCTATTCCCGTGTGCGGCGCCAAAACTTGATATCGTACAACAGCGTTCGAGGTCAAAGGAACTTCCTTTTAAATCGACAAGTTTTTCAACACCCTAGGCGGTGAACCTAATCGTTGTAGTGTAGTATTAGGGTAAGCCTCGGGAATTGATATCGTTCTCTAGGGGAATAGAAATGCTAGTGAGAAATTACTATGCTAAGGTTGGGGTTAAGGAAGATTATTTTTTATCTTTTTTATGTTTTTTAGAAAATGGAAAGGTACGAATCTCGGGTTATTGGATTTGGGGGGTTGGTATTTCTACGATTACTCTACTTATCTAATTATCTAATTATCTAAACTAAGGTGAGTGTAGTCTATGTCTATTGTTGTGTGCTCTTATGATGATAAAAATGTGTTTACTTAGATCTTATTACTCCTAGTTATCTCGTATTGATGGTTGAATTATCACGTCCTTATTCTTAACGTTGTGTGTTCTAAGGTCGTAGGGTATCGTTTCTCCTTAACTCTTTGAGACTACCTTAAGGTTATTGCCTCTGAAATCTCTAGGATTCATAAATGTTAGGATTTAGTAAATCTAGTTATTGAAGAGTGGGTGCTTTCAGTATATGTAATCATTAAAGCTCGTAGTCATAGATTATTATAAGTTAAGTAGTATTTAGTTTAAGTAACACCGTGGAGGACAGACGGGTCTTTACCCACTGTATGCACGATCCATGCCCCGTAGGTGGCGATTTATGTAAGACCTATAAATACTCTACCTTCCAAGGTAGAGTTGGAACTCTAATAATATGTTCATTTCTCTCACTAAAGTTCCCAACCTCTAACTTTCTCTCTAAAACTCATCTTATCGCCTCTTGTGTTTATGATTTAGTGTGTTTGTGAAATCCAATATGTTACAAATGGTATCGAGAGCCATGGTTAGATCATCTCTTACATATCCTTGGATTTCTAGTGGTTTTAGATGGTTTTGAGGTTGACAAAGTTTAGTGGTTTTGCATCATTTGGATCACTTTTGTGTTAAAGCTTGGATTTTGATTGTACTTTTGTGTTTAGGATCATCATAAGTGTTTGGGTTTTGATTTGGTAGGCTTGAATCATTGTGGTTGGGTTGTTTTGGATTGATAAGTGGTTTTTTGAGATATTCTTGCTAGCGACTTGAGTCATGGATTTTTAATCTTGGTAGCGACTTGCTTTGTAAGTTAAGTAGCGAGTTGTAGTTGAGTGATAGCGATTTGAGTTTAACGACTTGTCTATTGAGACAAGGTGACAAAAGTACATTAGTGGATTCTCCACTCTGGTGCGACTTGGTGAAAGTAGCGATTTGCTTTCAATTTTGTTAGCGATTTGTACTTAAGTTTTCTTAGCGACTTAGTGTTAGTGACTTGAACTTTAGCGAGTTGCTATTTAGCGACTTGACGACTTAGCGACTTGGTGCTTAGCGACTTGCTGTCAAAATTTGTTAGGAATTAGAAAATTCCATAGTGAAGAGTCGGTCACCCCAAATATTATCTAGCATAAGTTAGCTCGTAGACTTGTCGTTATTTACGTTATTATGTAGTTAATTAGTTAGTCAGTAGCGTAAAATAGTTTAGTGCAACACCGTGGAGGAAGGACGGGTCTTTACCCATTGTATCCACGATCCAGGGCCGATGGGAGGTCGTGTATTTGTAAGTATAAATACCCTTCCATCCATGGAAGGGTGGTGCTCTCTTTCAATCTAACATTTCCTTTGTTTAAACCTCTAGCAAGAACACCTCTCTCTATCTTTCTCTCTCTAAATATGGCAAACATGTATTTTGATCATCCAAGACCACCGAATCATCAACACAATAAATATACGATCCTACAATTGGTATCAAGAGCCATGGTTATTGTGTTGTTTATGGTGATTCTTGTGGTTTGTCACCACAGTTTTATCACGGTTTTGATGAATTCGTTTATAAGGTTCTTAAGCTTGTAGCGACTTGATGTGGTATAACAGTTTTAGAACAGTTTTGATAACTGTTTTATAACGTTTTTTGATATGTGGGTAAGCGATCGTTTATACATGTATGGTATCTATTTATTTGGTCAAATTGTAATATCTGGTCTTTACATTGGTCATTACATGGGTGTTTGTTTGTCCAGCTTGTTATTACATGGGTCAAGCGGTATATTTTAAAGGTCAATGGGTCAAATCTATCATTTACCTTGAGTCTTTGTCACGTGTTTTACGGGTTTCTTTGAATATGGTGGAAAACTTCGACGGAATATCATTTAGCGACTTGGTCTCATATTTGTCGAGTTCTTTGGTTCTCTGTGGCGACTTGGTTATCTCGTTGACTTTCTTGAAAGTCAATAGCGAGTTATTTATTAAGCTAAGTAGCGACTAGGTACGGAAAATGACCAAGCGACTTGCTTTTGAGCATAGCGAGTTGTGTGACCTAAATGATCTAGCGACTTATATTTATAAGTTAGCGAGTTGTTAAACATCTTAGCGAGTTGTACTATCAGTAGCGACTTATTAAAGTAGCGACTTACACTAGCGACTTGACTCAGCTACTTGTTATTTAACAAGCTTAGCGACTTGATAATACTATGGCTAGCGACTTGACTGAAGATGTGAAGAAGATTTGACCATGACCACTTGACCTCAAAACTACTTTGACCTCAGTTACAATACATCATTGGCACCAGACTTATACCTAGCGACTAAGACAGAAAGGAAGAAGGAGAATCGTCACAAGACCACAACCATAATATCACAATACATCATCAAGACTCGACCTCAGGTTCTACTAGCCATCATAGGTCCAAGTTAAGTAAAAACGAGAAGTCACAAAGTTTTAACAAATCCGACACAATCAATTCTAAACAAACCTTAACCTAAACTAGATTCAACCCAAGATCCTTACATGCACTCCTCAACTCTCATTCAACCATGACTCGAAACATAATTAAGAAAATGATTTCAAGATCTCGATCGATGTTTTTTAGTGTTACTCAAAGTAAGAACAAGACTTGAAGGTCTTTAATCATGAAAACAATTTAAACCATCATCGATATATGTTTACGAAGCTATGCTTCTTTTATATTCGAAATTAAAAGAAATGGAAAAATAACTAACAAGTTATCTCCCGTTTCTTGATTAGAATGTATCAAAGCGGAAACACAATCATAAGGGTACAAAGTAAACCTACCTTATCATGGCTTGCACACCTATTTCGTTCATGTTTTATTTGTTTACGAACCATCCACATGGTTAAGTCGAATAGTTCCTCAAGTCATCTCTGTGGCTGTGGCTCGAACCATCCCTGTGGTGAGACCATTCTTATCACGTTGTGCATATGAAGATTGAAGGCGTTATGTGAGTATGAATGGTTGAGTGTTGATTGCATTTGATTGTCAAGATTTGTGGGTATGAGGCGCATTTTTTTTGGATGGTGGCTGCGTTCTTGATTGAGAGTATTCTTAGGGTTTGAGATGTGATGCAGAGATGTTGTAGAGAGAAGGAGGCGAACTCAAATGGATTAGGATTCAGTAGTATGCGTATTATTAGGTCAAATGGGTATTAAGTGGTTTTTTATATCCTGAAAGTGGACCGTGCGGTGTTTCAAGGATGAAATGGAGTGGACTTATTAGTGGATGGGCCGTTTTGTTTAGTAATCTGCTTTAATATCTGGTTTTGATAAAGTCCGGTTTATTAAATCACGTGACATGTAATATTACAATGGCTTCTCTTGACATGAACTATTAATTCACGTGACATGTTAATCAAATAAATCAAATTTCTTTTGAAGAAATTATCGATCTTAGTATCATGATCCTCAAAGGCATGTGACTTTCAATGTCTAAAGATAAAATGACAAATGCTTCGTTCGTGAATTTGAATTTGTGATTTTCAAAGGCATTTGTCATTCTTTAAGTAATGGTCATATATGGGCTTGAATCGGATCGTGTGGTCGTTTTGTGAGTCAAACATATTGGGCTTCTCTAAATTGGATCGTTTGATGAGAGTTGACAATGACAAGATTTATGAGATATGGATATAATGAGAATGGGTGGGTTATGAGTTTTGTTAATGAGATTTGATTTAAGATGTGCTTATTGCGATTTGATGATGAGATTTTTTGAGTTATGGGGCTTGATATTTTGGTTTATGCATTCTCACGGAGTATATTTTGTCACGACTTGAAGTGTTTGTTGGAAAATGTTGACTACGGGGTTGTTTATACGGTATTTCTTATTTGGATTTGAAGTTTCCGGGCGAGTTCACTTATTTCGTCTTCTTTCTTTCTACCATTCCTTGAAGATGACTTGTTTGGGCTTTTATAGAGTGTGATAAAGACTTGGCTATTTAATTCGTTTGTGATTCTTTCTCGCTTAACAACGTTGCTATCCTTGATGTCTCACTCTTTTGAGAATGTCAAGAGGTTTTGTACATTGGGTACACGTTTCTTCTTCACAAGGATTAGTACAAGGTTAAGTAACAAATCTGGAAAATTCTACTTCATGATCAAGTTTGGTATATCGGGTTTACTTCTCCATGTGGTCATTACAATAGCCAAGCAGTTGCGTGATTGATGTGTTTTCCAAAGTGTTGATTGGATGGTTGATGATGTTGGATAATGGACCGTTGATGAACATTGCATGTTCCCTAAAGCGGATATTCTACGAAACCAAAGTCGTTATAACACATTCAAGTGACATTGTTTACGGTTTTGTCTTGATTTTGTAAAATCCCGCGAAAGAACCTATTTCTCGGTTTAAATCATAGACTTGTAAAATCCGTGACAATGGAAACATCTGGTATTAGTAAAGTGCATTTAGGAGCTATCTTACGGTTTATTCATGGTTTTGTAAAATCCATGAAAAACTATTTCTCGGTTTAAACTATAGAGTTGTAAAATCCGTAATGATGGAACCATCTTGGAGAAGAAAGTGTAATTTTGGATCTTACTTGATCTTGATGCTACGGTTTACATTTGAAGAAGGGATAAAGGGTGTACTTCATAAATTGGATGTGTGTTTGGATTTTCGTCATGGCGGTTTGGTTATTACATTGTTTCTGGGGTTACGTGCTTTTAACCATGGTCGGGATGAAAACCATTATCATAGTTCACTAAAAGCGTCAAAGGAGGCTAGAATTGAGCTTTTAATCGGAAGATGTGACAATGGAGTTAATTCACTGTATTTATTTGAGGTTGAAGTGAATTATCACGGGCAAAAGTACTTAGTGTCGAAGATATCGGGGATGGATGGATGAAGATTCTTCATGATCCTTGTTCAAGCTTATTTTCAAAAGCGAAGACTTGGGAATCTAGTTGTTGTTGGGTGACTTTTACCTTTTCTTTTACCACTTGGGGAATTGGGCTCTTATCACCAAAATAACTATCACTTTAAGGAGTTACGTTGTAGTGCTTAGTGTCACATTCAATTGTGGATTTTCAAGAGGTAAATCGTCTATTACTTGATGGTTGGTTGGATGAAGAGTATAGAGTACTTAGAGTACTTAGAGATGCTAATGGAAATCTGCACGCTCTTTGTTACATATGTGCAAGTTTAAGTCACGAGTTCGGGTTAGTTTACTTGAGGTCAAATTCGTCATACTAGGTTATCTCCATCATTTGTCACTACAAAGAGCCCTCTTGAATGATAATGGGTTGATTCGTGTTTTGCTATGAGGTGAAAAGAGAGATAATGGCGTATGAACACAGTGATTCATGCCTCGTTCGCTAAAGAAAGAAAGATTATGCGTGTCGATCGCTTTATCTTGAAGAAGAAATCTTCTTATTATGACCATTCTCATCAACATGCTTCATACTTTTCCATGCGCTTGGTCATCAAGTGAACCAGACTCTTGTTGATTGTTTTGATTCCACTTTCTCAACTATAATGGCGATGGCGACATCACATGCTAATTTTGCGGGAGAAGTGTGAATAGACTACATTTGGATGATGTTTACTTGTTTAATCAAGAATGGCATCTCCGTATGAAATTCTTGAGGGAGAAAAGTGTGATTTTTTGCATTGTTGATTGATATTTGAGAATTAATGGTCATACGGCTCTAAACTCATATGAAGCAAGGCCTCTTCTTATCGTATCGGGTCATCTTTACATGGGTTTTCTCTCTTCTAAAGCCGTTGGTTGACATCTTCACTCGGATTAATGAGTTTATCGACAAAGTGCTTCGATTAATGCTTGGCGTATACATCAACATGATGATTCGAACAATCTCTGTTCTTGTTTGATGTGATTGGTAGTTTGGTGTTACCATCTTGTGTGTTCGTTCGGCACGATTCTTGATTTCCTTGATGAACATCTTTATGTTCTTGTTTGATTGGGAGGATTTTAGTTAAGAGTTTGCAAGATGTAAGTTAATTGGGATGCTTTTGGTGTGAGTTGAAGATGTTAACTATCTATTCCCCATTGCACAATCTTGAAGAAGGTCGAGTCTGATCTGTTCTACATTTTACGCTACATGTTAGAAGACTAAAGGCGAGTTGCATTTAACGATCTAAAGACTTCTTCTTAATCAGGCTATTATCGAACAAATTGTCGGTTTAGGGAAGCACTAATTGGGGAGGTGAAATGTCGATTTAATCCCCAATTAGACTTGCTCACATTCTACTTGACAAGTTGATTCCCACAGATTACAAGTGTTCTTCTATAAAGATTTCAAGTATTTGGGTGATAAGATGTTCTTGATTACGAAGTGTCAAAACTAGCGAGGGAAGGAGACAAGCATCTAGCGAGTAAACATTGATGAGCTTAATTCTTCAAGTGATTGAAGATATCACGGGAAGGCGGATGTCATTACAGAGAGACACTCAAGGTTTGACTCATGGCGTTTAGTGCTCTTATTCCAACTATGTGGGGAAGATATGGAAGAGTTAGTTTACGAAGATGAAAGAGGTACACAAGTATGTGATGATTTTGTTGTTATCGCAATCATCGGGGATAGAAATTGTGTACATTAGGGCTCAATTGTCTCACTTGAGGGCTTAATACGTGATTAAGAGATATAATCACTTATTAGGAGTTGAAATCATGAGATAGTCCTCCATGAGATAATCGATGATTGGCTGCTTCTTCAATGTTATCGGTTATTCTCTCTTTGGGCATTGGTGCTTGGGTTCTTGAGCTTCATGCACTTTCTTGAGGAGAAAAGTATACATCGGGGTTATTCTTTGGCTATTGGACTTAATATGCTACTTGATGGTATAAGTTTTGTTAGGAATTAGAAAATTCCATAGTAAAGAGTCAGTCACCCCAAGTGTTATCTAGCATAAGTTAGCTCGTAGACAAATCGTTGAATTACGTTATTCTTGTTTTATTAGTTAGTTATTAGTTTAGTTTAGTGTAGTGTAACCTTTGTGGAAGAAGGGCGGGTCTTTACCTTTGTATGCGATCCACGGGCCGATAGGAGGTCGTGTAAGTTGTAACTATAAATACCCTTCCATCCATGGAAGGGTGGTGCTTCAATATAATATTCCATACTTTGTGTAAACCTCTAGCAAGAACACCCTCTCTCTCTACTAACTCTCTAACTATGGCAAACATGTATTTTGATCATCCAAGACCACTCGAATCATCAACACAATAAATATTACGATCCTACAATTGGTATCAGAGCTAAGGTTATTGTGTTGTGTTGATTCGTGTTGTTTAGTTCCATGGTTATTGTGGTTTCTTGATCATATTGTAAACTGTTTTAGCATTATTTTTGGTTGGTATAATATTTTGATATCCTTTTGATAAGCAGTTTTACATGGTTTCTGATTTGTATCCTCTTTATTGGTCAAAAGTGTCAAGCAGTTTATTCATGTTTTCAAGTATTTTGTATTCCTTTCTTTGGTCAAAGATGTCATATAGGCTACTCTCGTTTACATATACGCTTTGTATCATTTACGGTCCAAGCGGATGTTAAAACATCATCTTTATTGGCGTTTTGGTCCAAAAGCGTGAAAATATTGTGGTCATGTTTCATGGTCTAAGCGGGTAAAAGGAGGCATCTTTCTTATCACGGTTTTACGGGTCTATTGTTCTTGGGCATATTTTCTTGGTGGTGACTTGGCATTTTGAATGCAAAGTTTACACAAAGCTGTCCGATTCTATGAAGTTAGCGACTTGGTATGGCGACTTATATTTATAAGTTAGCGATTTGTGCTTTGAAAGATGTAGCGACTTGTGGTTATTTGACTATTGAGTCAAATAAAAGTTCTGGCGACTTGAACTAGCGGGTTAGACCTAGCAACTTAGACCTAGCGACTTAGACCTAGCAAGTTAGACCTAGCGAGTTAGACCTAGCGACTTGTCTTTACAAGTCGTAGCAACTTGTGCTAGCGACTTGGGCTAGAGACTTGGTGTAGCGACTTATGCTAGCTACTTATGCTAGCGACTTGACTTAAAGATGGCTAGCGACTTGACTCAACTTAGGCTAGCGACTTAGACAGAAAGAAGGATGAAGAAGACTATTATGTTTGACCCTTGTCATCACCAACATATCAATGACCACAACACGACCTCATACAAGACTTACAATATACCAAAACAAAATGGCGACCTCAGTTCTTCAATCCATCATCGGTCCATTGAACATCGATTACCAAATCAAACTTAACAAAACCTACATCTAGACTCTCAAAGGACCCTCACAATCACTCCCAACTCTCATTCAATTCCAAGACTCAAAAAGAAAAAGTTAACAAATGGATCTCAGTTTATTTTTCATGGTTCTCATAAAGGAAACATTAAGACTCTAAGGTCTCTTTACACGAGAATAATTACTTCACAGATCCGAATCACAAATTAAATGAAATTGAAAATGAAATGGTGTTTAAGAGGATCTCAGTTTAGTCGTGTGACATTCATCATTCATCAAGACCATCAAGGGTTGAGACTCACGACATATCATCATCAATCCATGAGCTTTGATTATATACGAATATAAAGAATGTTATGAGGTTTGATACTTTGGTTTATACATTTTCACGAAGAATATTATGTCACGGCTTGAATTGATTATTGAACAAAGTTGACTACGGGGTTGTTTGGACGGTATTTCTTATTTGGATTTGAAGTGAGGGTTTTCGGGGTGCGTTTACTTATTTCGTCTTCTTTCTTTCTACCCTTCCGCGAAGATGACTTGTTTGGGCATTTATAGAGGGTGATAAAGACTTGGCTATTTAGTTACGGTTGTGATTCTTTCTCGCTTAACCCACAGCGTAGCTATCACTTGATGTCTCACTCGATTGAGGATATGTCAAGAGGTTTTGTACATTGGGTACACGTTTCTTTTTCACAAGGATTAGTACAAGTTTAAGTAACAAATCGGGAATTTTACTTCATGATCAAGTTTGGCATATCGGGTTTACTTCTCCATGTGGTCACTACAATAGCCGACGAGAATGTGTGAATGATGTGTTTACCAAAGTGTTTATTGGATGGTTGATGATGTTGATGATGTTGGATAATGAACCGTTGATGAACATTGCATGTTCCCCTAAAGCAGATATTCACGAAACCAAAGTTGTCATAACACATTCAAGTGACATTGTTTACGGTTTTGTCTTGATTTTGTAAAATCCATGAAAGAACCTATTTCTCGGTTTAAATCATAGACTTGTAAAATCCGTGACAATGGAAACATCACAGTAATAGTAAAGTGCATTTCGGATCTATCTTACGGTTTATTCTTGGTTTTGTAAAATCCCTGAAAGAAACTATTTCTCGGTTTAAACCATAGAGTTGTAAAATCCGTAATGATGGAACCATCTTGGAGAAAGGAAAGTGTATTTCGGATCTTACTTGATCTTTGGTGCTACGGTTTACGCTTGAAGAAGGATAAAGGGTGTACTTCATGAATTGGATGTGTGTTTGGATATTCGTCATGGCGGTTTGGTTATTACATGGTTTCTGGGGTTATGTGCTTTTAACCATGGTCGGGATGAAACCATTATCAAAGTTCATTTAAATGTCAAAGAAGGCTAGATTTGAGCTTTTAACCAGAAGATGTGACAACGGGGTTAATTCACTATTATTTATTTGAGGTTGAAGTGAAATATCACGGGCGAGTGTACTTAGTATCTGAAGGTATCGGGGATGGTTGGATGAAGATTCTTCATGATCCTTGTTCGAGCTTATTATCAAAAATGAAGACTTGGAAATCTAGTTATTGTTGGGTGTCTTTTACCTTTTCTTTTACCACTTGGGGGAATTGGGCTCTTACCACCACAAAATAACTATCACTTTAAGGAGTTACGTTGTAGTGCTCAGTGTCACATTCAATTGTGGATTTTCAAGAGGTGATGTCGTCTTATACTTGATGGTTGGTTGGTTGAAGAGTATAGAGTACTTAGAGATTCAATGGAGCATGAAAATCTCGCACCGCTCTTTGTTACATATGTGCAAGTTTAAGTCACGAGTTCGGGTTAGTTTACTTGAGGTCAAATTCATCATATTGGGTTTTCTCCATCATTTGTCACAACAAAGAGCCTCTTGAATGATAATGGGGTTGATTACATGTTTTGCTAAGAGAGATGAAAAGAGAGATTATGACGTATGAACACATCGGTTCATGCCTCGTACTCTAAAGAAAAGAAATGTGTGCGTTTGATGCGCTTTATCTTTGAAAGAAGAAATCTTCTTATGACGTATGAACACAACATTTCATGCCTCGTTCTCTAAAGAAAAGAAAAGTGTGCGTGTCGATGCGCTTTATCTTACGAAGAAGAAATCTTCTTATTATGACCATTCTCATCAACATGCTTCATACTTTTCCATGCGCTTGGTCATCAAGTGAACCGGGCTACCATTGATTGTTTTCTCATTCCACTTGCTCGATTATAATGAAGATGGCGACATCATGTGCTTATTTTGCGGGAGAGAAGTGTGAATAGAACATTCGGATGATTTTCACTTATTTAGTCAAGAATGGCATCTCCGTATGCAATTCTTGAGGGAGAAAAAGTGTGAATTTTTGCATTGTTGATTGATATTTGAGAATATAAATGGTCATCGGCTCTAAACTCATGTAAGAACCGAGCTTCTTCTTATCGGGTCATCTTCACATGGAGTTTTCTCTTCTAAGAGCCGTTGGTTGACATCTTCACTCGGATTGATGAGTTTATCGACAAAGTGCTTCGGTTAATGCTTCACGTATACATCAACATGATGATTCGAACAATCTCTGTTCTTGTTTGATGTGATTGGTAGTTTGGTGTTACCATCTTGTGTGTTCGTTGCGGCACGATTCTTGATTTCCTTGATGAACATCTTTACATTCTTGTTTGATTGGGAGGATTTTAGTTAAGGGTTTGCAAGATGTAAGTTAATTGGGATGCTTTTGGTGGGATGCTTTTTGGTGTGAGTTGAAGATGTTAACTATCTATTCCCCAATGGACAATCTTGAAGAAGGTCGAGTCTGATCATTCTACATTTCTTGCTATATGTTAGAAGACTAAAGGCGAGTTGCATTTAATGATCTAAAGACTTCTTCTTAATCTGGGCATTTATCAAAAGATTGTCGGTTTAGGGAGAGCACTAATTGGGGAATGTGATATGTCAAATTTAATCCCCAATTAGACTTGCTCACATTATTGACATGTTGATTCTCACAAAGACTTCAAGCGATCTTCTCAACAAATTTCAAGTATTTGGGCATTCAAAGAGTTCTTGATTACGAGTATCAAAACCGAGAAGGGGAAGGAGACAAGCATCTAAGCGAGTAAACTTGATGTACTTAATACTTCTAAGTAATTGAAGATATCCGGGAAGACAAATGTTATTACATGAGAGAAACTCAAGGTTTGACTCATGGCGAGTAAACTTGATGAACTTAATTCTTCTAAGTGATTGAAGATATCCGGAAAACAAATGTCATGACCGAGAGAAACTCAAGGTTTTACTCATCAAGGCGTTTAGTGTTAGTATTCCAACTACGTGGGGAAGTGATGTTAGAAAGTTTACGAAGATAAAGAGGTACACTAGTGTGTGGTGATTTCGATGGTATCGCAATGATCGGGGAGAGATTGTGTACATTGGGGATGCTCAATTTGTTTCACTTGAGTGCTTAATCGGTGATTCGAGAGATATAATCACTTATTCGGAGTTGACATCCAGAGATTGTCATCCGAGATAATCGATGACTTGGCACCTTCTTCAATGTTATCGATTATTCATTCCTTGTGTATTGGTATACTTGGATACTTGAGCTTCATACACGATCATCGGGGAAGAAAAATGTGAACATGGGAGGTGTTTTCATTCCCTCATGATGTGTATTCGGAGAGCTCTTGGGTATTGGTGTACTTGGGTTCTTGAGCTTCATACACGATCATCGGGGAAGAAAAATGTGAACATGGGAAGGTGTTTTCATTCCCTCATGATGTGTATTCGGGAGAGTTCTTGAGCATTATACAAAGGCCGACTGCATCAATTCAACTACTTGGGGAATTGTTCTCTTGACACCTTTTGGAATGGATTGCTTGGACTTGATGGAAAAGAAATTTGAGAAGATTATTTATGTGTGGGATGATACGTTCTTGTTCTTCTTGTTGATGATATAACCCGAATGGAGAATCCTCGATTATCGTTCTTAAAAGGAGCGGTGGATTTATGATAATGGTGTGCTTCTCATGCACTGGCTAAAAAAGCTTGAAATAGAGCTTGAATCTGCTCATCTAAAGGATTTTCGGTTTGGGGGAAGCGCCAAAGTCTCACTTTCGGATGGTTCAATTTCTCTATCTTCTATTCAAGAGCCTCGGAAGCTTTGGTGGTGAATGTTTAAGAGATGATGACTTCTATCTTCTACAACGTCTTTTCGATATCCTTATCTCGGTACTCGTATCATCATCTTCTTTAACTATATCATCTACTCTATCTTTGTATATATTTATCGAAAAACAAAATACAAAATATAAAACCAACAAAACAAAATATAAAAACCAACAAAAGAAAATAGAAAAATATAAAACCAACAAAACCCATAAAAATCGAGAAAATTTCAAAAATACCAAAATATGTTTTCTCAAGACATGTCTTACGGTATCGATAACATCTACGGTCTTAGAAATGTCATTCAATAATGGCACGGGACCATAGATGAAGTTCGACGAGGAGGTGTAAATATTCTTTTCTAAACATGTCTCAAAATATGGCTTCTGATTATTTGATTGTAACCCGGGCTTCAAATAATGGCTTGCGATTATTTGATTGTAACCCGTGCTTAAACTATGGCTTGCTATTATTTGAGATAGCAACCCGTTCTTCAAAGAAGGAAAGTGCTACGCTAAACCAATTTTCAAATATTTCGTGCACTTATCCTAAAACAAAACAAGGAAAGTATGTCGAAGGATGCTTTGTTCCTACACAAATGTTTTCCGTCTAAAATTCTTGAGAAAAATATTTGTTGTTTTCAAAAATGGTGGTAAATGAGTTGCTTTAAAACAATCGATTCGAGTTTTTATAAAATTGAAAACTCAATCAATGACTTGACACTTTTAAACTTTTCATAAAATGAGTCATTGATTGAGGGGATAATGTTTTCAAATCTATATCATCTAACGAGCTTTCTTAATTATCCTAATATGCTTAATTAAAAATGATGTTAACCTATGTTGAAGGACTAGGTGCCTAGGATATGATTGCTAGGATTAGATGATTAGAGTTTGATGAACACATTATTCCCATACATTTATATGATCGATTGATATGTTGCATTGACTTTTATTAGTCGATTGTTGTTTGGGTGATGTCGACCACCATATATTTGTATGTGTGTTCACTAACGTATGCGGTATATTGGTTATAAGAATGTTCCGATCCGGATCCCACAATTGAAGATGATTGGATGCGAAAGGAAAGGGTAACTATATCTTGGGTTGACAAATGAAGAAGCGGAGCTTAATTGGACTTCTATGGAGAGTTGGCATAAATGCAGCGTAAGAGGTCTCCTTGCATCGTGAGATGGTTTTCTTCTAAGTGATTGAAGAAGCGGAGCTTAATTTGACCTCGGTTGGCATTCAAAATGCAACGTAAGAAGAAGTCTCACTTGCATCGGAGACGGTTTTCTTCAAACCCTACGGCAACAACAACGAAGCTTCTCAACCACCTAACGTATCTTTGTGCGGGATACCATTTTAAACAATTTTGAATAATTTGATTAAATTGTTTTGAAAATGGAAAATATTGTTTTGAAAATAAATTGGACTAAATTTTGAAAATCACGGACTTCATTTTATCAAAACCTAAGTCACTCAATTATCGACTTGGTCATGGATTGAGGGAGAGTGATTTAAAATAAAATATTTTCAAACGATATTTCTTCACAAAAGTCCGTTTTGTACGTTATAAGTGGTGATCTAAAGATTTAATGTTATGTCATGGTATGATTTTCTTTAGAATCAAGGTCTTTCAAAATGAAATTTTTACATTCTTGTTTGATTGTGAAATTGTTTTATTTTACTTAAAGATCTCTTAAAACTATCATACGACACTAACAATCTTTAATGTCTTAAAATGGTCCTTATCATCATTTTTCAAAATTAAATCTTGCCGTCTTTCCCAAAATTTTCTAAATGATTTAAATCAATTGGGATCACAAATCTCAAATGGTTTGAAATTTTGATCGGGGTAGAGATCGTGATTTAAATCTCAAATCTGTTTTAAATGGAATTGGTTTTAGTCCTTTAAAGGCACTCCTGCCTCCATGTGCCAAACGATTTCAAATACACAATGCACATGTTGAGGAGGAGGATTTATCCAAAACCGGATGAGTATTTAAACAAGGCCACATTTTCTCCCATGTTTTCTAAACCTAATTAAATCACTTGGGATCCAAAATCTCAAAGGGTTTGATATTTTTGATCGGGGAGAATTTGTGATTTAATAATGAAATTTGATAAAGGTGATCGTTTTGATTTAATTGTGCATTGCTCTCTCATATGTGCTAAGCGCTTTCGAATCTCGAAGCACATATTGAGGGGAGCATTTTAAAAGCAAATAACTATCGAGTACAAAAGCTTTTAAAGTTTTATAAAGTACCTTGATTGAGTTTTCAAATGGTTTCTTAATGGCTTTTGTGATCGTGGATGTGCTTCAAAGAACTCTTGCCTCTATGTGATAAAATGATTTCAAATATCCTATGCACATATTGAGGGAGAATTTTACCAAAGAAAATCAAATGGCTTTTCTATGAAAATTGTGATCAAAGAAAATATTTCAAAGTCCTCTTGCCTCCTTGTGCTAAACAATTTCTAAATCATATGCACATGTTGAGGGAGGTTTTCTAAATGATCAAAACTATTAAGGTACAAAATGCTTTGATCTCGTATCACAAGTACCTTGATTGTTTTCCAAATGATTTTCAATTGGTTTCAAGGAAGAATGAACAATACCAAAAGACCGACCATTTTACTTTATGCATGGAGTTATAAGGATGGTTAGGTTAGGTATTAGTTCCCACGATCCGCCGAGCCGGAGGGATCTACCGAGGACAATCCACTAGATAGTGTAGAGTCCTTAGGTATGATGAAAAAGGAGAAAAATGAGAATATGGGAAGAGTGCGGATGAGACGAGCTAGTCTTGGAATAAACCCAACAAGGTTCTAGTTATGAAGTCTCGGTAAGCTTGAAGGGTTGAAGAATGAAAAAGAAATGAATGTGAAAAAGGGTGAAAAGAAATAGCCCTCCATCAATTCAACCTTAGGGCGAAACCGGGTTCAATACATATACTCTTGGTGGTTACTAAGGTAACACGGTATTGAAGACAAGGCGTCATGGACCCGATGACGCCTTGCACTAAACTTCCCAAGCCACTCAAGTTCCTCTTAAAGGGCTTGTTTCATTCTCACGGGAACCGACATAATCTATCGACTTTCTCTTAGAGATTGTTGATATTGAAGAAGGAGACCCTCTCCTAGTCTCCGACACGAGGAACCAAATGTGCACTATTGAGTCTAGAGCCAAGAGATCATCCACAATATCTCGTTAGGACACTAAATTCTTGAAGACTTGCTTTTTCACACAATGTGGAAAGTAAGTATATATTAAGAGTCCTCGCATTATCCTTGTGGTATTGCGGAACATCCGAGTGATATGTAAAATATTCACAATGAAGATGGAAATCCTTCTAGAGCCAACATCAAACAAGCTCTTGGTGGGTGACATGTGAGATCTTGCAAAAGATCAAGCTTGTGACAAGCGGATAGAAACGATGGGAGATTCAATCTTGAATCAACCTTGGTCGAGAATGGAATTGTGAATACTTTTGGAAAAACCGTTCGATGTGCAAACCTTCTTTTCTCTAGCACGTCGAATGTGTATTCATTTTTCAAATTCAAAAGTATCTCGATTGAAAAATACTTTTAGAAAAACCGTTCGATGTGCGAATCTCTTCTTTTAAGCTAGCACGTCGAATGTGTACTCATTCTCTAATACAAAAGTATTTTGATTGAAAATTGATCTTTCTCATAAAACCTTCGTCGTATTGCAAAACTCTTTCTTCAAGCAATACGCGATTGTTTTCAAATCATTTTCATCAATCGGTGAATCTCAATTATTTGGTTCACTCACTCCGTGTTGTCTTCTTTGAGGCGTTCGGTTTGAGAACGACTAGAACATTGCGAAACCACATCAAGGAGATTCTTAGGAATCCTACGATCACGAGCGATACTTGTCTTGATCAGCGAGGCAACCGTGGGCGTGTACCTCAATTCAACGAAAGTGATCAAAGACACTTTCGTGTGTTTTATTGCTAGCTTGTTGTTTGCGGTACATTTGGACGGTTGCGGTGATCGAATTGAGGAGTCAATCAAAGCCGCATGCTCACGGCATCCACACTTAATTTGAAGAAATCATGGTGGTGCATATCTACATAACACGGCTCGATATTTCATACTATGCTTACCTTCTGCTGCTGCAAAAATATCATGAACCGATAAGGCTTCCGCTACTCGATGGAAAGATGTCATGATTCAAAAGTGTGAGCATGTCGGTCCAAAGTCACAACTTCACATGATGGCAACACAATAAAGGGTGATCCGGAGATTTCTTGTGGTGATGATCTCAATGAAAGCTCGAAGATCATCAAAGATGTGGATCGGTTAAAGGCCTCCACTAAAAGTACAAATCTATCACGGACTTTGAAGAATCGCTACTAAAGCACAAAGATTGCGAAATGAAGAATTCAAGTCTGAGCTCAAGAACAAAGTCAAGAATAGAATGCTAGGATTCAAAATGTAAAACATGGGGTGACCTCCTTAGGGGAGATTGTTAGGAATTAGAAAATTCCATAGTGAAAGTGTCGGTCACCCCAAATATTATCTAGCATAAGTTAGCTCGTAGACTTGTCGTTATTTACGTTATTTAGTAGTTTATTAGTTAGTTATTAGCGTAGTTTAGCGTAGTGCAACACCGTGGAGGAAGGACGGGTCTTTACCCACTGTATCCACGATCCACGGGCCGATAGGAGGTCGTGTATGTTTGTAACTATAAATACCCTTCCATCCATGGAAGGGTGGTGCTTCAATCTAATATTCCATACTTTGTGTAAACCTCTAGCAAGAACACCCTCTCTCTCTACTAACTCTCTAACTATGGCAAACATGTATTTTGATCATCCAAGACCACCGAATCATCAACACAATAAATATTTTCGATCCTAGTATCGATAACATCTACGGTCTTAGAAATGTCATTCAATAATGGCACGGGACCATAGATGAAGTTCGAGCGGGAGGTGTAAATATTCTTTTCAAAACATGTCACAAAAAATGGCTTCTGATTATTTGATTAACTTGGGCTTCAAATAATGGCTTGCGATTATTTGATGTAACCGTGCTTAAACTATGGTTTGCTATTATTTTAGATAGCAACCCGCTCTTCAAAGAAAGGAAAGTGATCGCTAAACCTATTTTCAAATATTTCGTGTACTTATCCTAAAAACAAATTGAGGAAAGTATGTCGAAGGATTGCTTGTTCCTACACAAATGTTTTCCGTCTAAAATTCTTGAGAAAAATATTTGTTGTGTTCAAAATGGTGGAAAATGAGTTGCTTGTAAAATCAATCGAATCGAGTTTTCGTAAATTTGCAAACTCAATCAATGACTTCTGCTTTTAAACTTTTCAAAAATGAGTCATTGATTGAGGGGAGAATGTTTTCAAATCTATATCATCTAACGAGCTTTCTTAATTATCCTCGTGCTTAATTAAAAATGATATTTGCCTATGTTGAAGGACTAGGAATTTAGGATATGATTGTTAGGTTTAGATGATTAGAGTTTGATTAACACATAAACCCCATGCCTTATATGATCGATTGATATGTTGAATTGACTTTTATTAGTCGATTCTTTGTTTGGGTGATGTCGACCACCATATATTTGTATGTGTGTTCACTAACATATGCGGTATATTGGTATATAAGAATGTTCCGATCCGGATCCCACAAATGAAGATGATTGGATGCCGAAAGGAAAGGGTAACTATATCTTGGGTTGACAAATGAAGAAACGGAGCTTAATTGGACTTCTATGGAGAGTTGGCATAAATGCAGCGTAAGAGGTCTCCTTGCATCGCGGATGGTTTTCTTCTAAGTGATTGAAGAAGCGGAGCTTAATTTGACCTCGGTTGGCATTCAAAATGCAACGTAAGAAGAAGTCTCACCGCATCTGTGACGGTTTTCTTCAAACCCTACATCAACAACAACGAAGCTTCTCAACCACCTAACGTATCTTTGTGCGAGATACCATTTTAAACAATTTTAAATAATTTGATTAAATTGTTTTGAAAATGGAAAAATATTGTTTTGAAAATAAATTGGACTAAATTTTGAAAATCACGGACTTCATTTTATCAAAACCTAAGTCACTCAATTATTGACTTACGGTCATGGATTGAGGGAGAGTGATTTAAAATAAAATATTTTCAAACGATATTTCTTCACAAAAGTTCGTTTGTACAATAATAAGTGGTGATCTAAAGATTTAATGTTATGTCATGGTATGATTTTTCTTTAGAATCAAGGTCTTTCAAAATGAAATTTTTACATTCTTGTTTGATTGTGAAATTGTTTTATTTTACTTAAAGATCTCTTAAAACTATCATACGACACTAACAATCTTTAATGTCTTAAATTGGTCCTTATCATCATTTTCAAAATTAAATCTTGCCACGTCTTTCCCAAAATTTTCTAAATGATTTAAATCAATTGGGATCACAAATCTCAAATGGTTTGATATTTTTGATCGGGGGAGAGATCGTGATTTAAATCTCAAATCTGTTTTAATGGAATTGGTTTTAGTCCTTCAAAGGCACTCCTGCCTCCATGTGCCAAACGATTTCAAATACACAATGCACATGTTGAGGAGGAGCATTTATCCAAAAACAAGATGAGTATTTAAACAAGGCACATATTCTCCCATGTTTTCTAAACCTTATTAAATCACTTGGGATCCAAAATCTCAAAGGGTTTGATATTTTGATCGGGGAGAATTTGTGATTTAATAATGAAATTTGATAAAGGTGATCGTTTTGATTTAATTGTGCATTTGCTCTCTCATATGTGCTAAGCGCTTTTGAATCTCGAAGCACATATTGAGGGGAGCAAATAAACTATCAGTCGAAAGATTTTAAAGTGATTTATAAAGTACCTTGATTGAGTTTTCAAATGGTTTCTTAATGGCTTTTGTGATCGTGGATGTGCTTCAAAGAACTCTTGCCTCTATGTGATAAAATGTTTTAAAATATCCTATGCACATATTGAGGGAGAATTTACCAAGAAAATCAAATGGCTTTTCTATGAAAATTGTGATCAAAGAAAATATTTCAAAGTCTCTTGCCTCCATGTGCTAAACAATTTCTAAATCATATGCACATGTTGAGGGAGGTTTCTAAATGATCAAAACTATTAAGGTACAAAATGCTTTGATCTCGTATCACAAGTACCTTGATTGGTTTTCCAAATGATTTTCAATTGGTTTCAAGAAGGAATGAACAATACCAAAAGACCGACCAATTTACTTTATGCATGGTGTTATAAGGATGGTTAGGTTAGGTATTTGTTCCCACGATCCGCCCGAGCCGGAGGGATCTACCGAGGACAATCCACTAGATAGTGTAGAGTCCTTAGGTATGATGAAAAAAGGAGAAAAGTGAGATATGGGAAGAGTGCGGATGAGGCAGAGCTAGTCTTGGAATAAACCCAACAAGGTTCTAGTTATGAAGTCTCGGTAAGCAGAAGGGTTGAAGAATGAAAAAGAAATGAATGTGAAAAGGGTGAAAAGAAATAGCCCTCCAATAATTCAACCTTAGGGCGAAACGGGTTCAATTCATATGCTCTTGGTGGTTACTAAGGTAACATCGGTATTGAAGACAAGGCGTCATGGACCCGGTGGCCTTGCACTAAACTTCCCAAGCCACTCAAGTTCCTCTTAAAGGACTTGTTTCATTCTCACGGGAACCTACATAATCTATCGACTTTCTCTTAGAGATTGTTGATATTGAAGAAGGAGACCCTCTCCTAGTCTCCGACATAGGAACCAAATATGCACAATTGAGTCTAGAGCCAAGAGATCATCCACAATATCTCGTTAGGACACTAAATTCTTGAAGACTTGCTTTTTCACACAATGTGGAAAGTAAGTATATATTAAGAGTCCCACGCATTATCCTTGTGGTATTGCGGAACATCCGAGTGATATGTAAAATATTCACGATGAAGATGGAAATCCTTCAGAGCCAACATCAAACAAGCTCTTGGTGGGTGACATGTGAGATCTTGCAAAAGATCAAGCTTGTGACAAGCGGATAGAAACAATGGGGACATTCATTCTTGAATCAACCTTGGTCGAATGGAATTGATGAATACTTTTGGAAAAACCGTTCGATGTGCAAAACTTCTTTTCTCTAGCACGTCGAATGTGTATTCATGTTTTCAAACACAAAAGTATCTCGATTGAAAAATACTTTTAGAAAAACCGTTCGATGTGCGAATCTCTTCTTTTCTCTAGCACGTCGAATGTGTACTCTTTTCAAATACAAAAGTATTTTGATTGAAAATTGATCTTTCTCATAAAACCTTCGTCGTATTGCAAAACTCTTTCTTCTAAGCAATACGCGATTGTTTTCAAATCAATTTTCATCAATCGGTGAATCTCAATTCATTTGGTTCACTCACTCCGTGTTGTCTTCTTTGAGGCGTTCGGTTTGAGAACGACTAGAACATTGCGAAACCTGTCAAGGAGATTCTTAGGAATCCTACGATCACGGCGGTGCTTGTCTTGATCAGCGAGGAACCGTGGGCGTGTACCTCAATTCAACGAAAGTGATCAAAGACACTTTAGTGTGTTTTATTGCTAATTGTTGTTTGCGGTACATTTGACGGTTGCGGTGATCGAATTGAGGAGTCAATCCAAAGCCGCATGCTCACAACATCCACACTTAATTGAAGAAATCATGACTGGTGCATATCTACATAACACGGCTCGATATTTCATACTATGCTTCGCTTGACTGCTCTGCAAATATCATGAACCGATGGGCTTCCGCTACTCGATGGAAAGATGTCATGATTCAAAAGTGTGAGCATGTCGGTCCGAAAGTCACAACATCACATGATGGCAACACAATAAAGGGTGATCCAGAGATTTCTTGTGGTGATGATCTCAAAGAAAGCTCGAAGATCATCAAAGATGTGGATCGATTAAAGGCCTCCACTAAAAGTACAAAATATGCGGACTATGAAGTGTCATTGCTTAAGCACAAAGATTGCGAAATTGAAGAATTGAAGTCTCGAGCTCAAGAACAAAGTCAAAATAGAATGCTAGGATTCAAATGTAAAACATGGGGTGACCTCCTTAGGGAGATTGTTAGGAATTAGAAAATTCCATAGTGAAGAGTCGGTCACCCCAAATATTATCTAGCATAAGTTAGCTCGTAGACTTGTCGTTATTTACGTTATTATGTAGTTAATTAGTTAGTTTGTAGCGTAGTTTAGTTTAGTGCAACACCATGGAGGAAGGACGGGTCTTTACCCATTGTATCCACGATCCACGGGCCGATAGGAGGTCGTGTAGTTTGTAACTATAAATACCCTTCCATCCATGGAAGGGTGGTGCTTCTTTCAATCTAACATTTCCTTTGTTTAAACCTCTAGCAAGAACACCCTCTCTCTATCTTCATCTCTCTCTAAATGGCAAACTTATTTAATCATCCAAGACCACCGAATCATCAAACAACATCCTACAAAATTTGTAGCGATCCTTGTTGTCATAATTCTCGTGACTTGGTGTTAGCGACTTGGTTCAAGGTTTCTTAGCGACTTGGTTGAACTTTTGGTTGTAATCGGTTTTCTCTTGATTTAGTAAAATCCGTGAAAGAATCTATTTCGGTTTAATCATAGAGTTTTAAAATCCAGTGTAATCTGTTAACATGTCTACCAGCGTACCTACAATCATCTCCATTTGTTCTTGAGGATGTTCAAGCGGTGGTTGGATACTCGTCCACCTATGCTTGACATAGCGGCCTACGACTCTTGGGCATGATCAGATTGTCTTGTCTTGGAAAGGAAAGCGGAGTCAACATTCTCAAGTCTATTGATGAAGGACCTTGTCGATTGAGACTACTAGAGACTTAATTGATACGGTGAAGATGGAACAATGATCTATGGAATAGATAGACCAAAGGCGTATGATGAGCTCAATGATAAGGAGAAAAGAGATTCGATCTTGATATCGGGGCTTCAACATTATACTTCAAGGTCTTCCAAAAGACATCTACAAGCTTATCAATCACAACACGAAGCCAAGGCGGTGTGGGATAATGTCAAGATGCTTCTCTCGGGTTACGAATTAACTATGAAGACAGAGAATCACAAGCTGTATGATGAATTTGAACACTTCAAGATGAAACCAGATGAGAGTGTCTATGAGTACTATGTGAGATTCCATAAGCTTGTGAATGATATGAGGAACATCAAAATGACCATGCCAAACATTATGAACTCAAAGTTTGTGAACAACATGAATCCCGAATGGCATAAGTTTGTCACCTCTGTGAAGCTAACCAAAGGATTGAAGAACACCAACTATGAGCAACTTTATGCATTACTTCTTGAATGAGAGGCATGCTATGTTTGAAAAAGGATTACGGATCGGTTCAAAACCAACCAAGGAGAGACAAGCTCATCAAATGATTCAATGCCTTTTACATAAATGTGGAATTACCACCAAAGCTTCTCAAGTTATACCCATGGGTAATGGTAATCACAAACTCATTCCCGATCAATGTTCAAACAAGGTGATCTTTGATGCGGTAGTGGAACTTCATTAATCAACCGGCTCTCATGATTAGTCAAAACATGAACTCTCCCACACACCAACAACAACCTCGAACAACATCCAATCCACACAACCAAGCCATCGGAGATGGGAAGTTTATGGTGCGGCCCGGTTCAAGAAAGCGATGCGAACAAGGAAGAGGTGGAGTTGGTAGAGGATATGGGAAATCGAGAATCGGGGAAGGATTGGAAATCAAGGATAAGAAAAGCCAATCAAATGCTACAAGCGTGGTGGTGAGGACATATTGCAAGGAACTGCACATTGCCAGCAGCCCTCGAATCACAGTACTTGAGGATAAGATGTTGCTTGTGCAAGCTCGGGATAATGGAGCGACTTTGGATGAAGAAGAGTTATTGTTTCTTCTTGAAGGCAATGCCAAGACATATGATGCGAGATGTGGATGGCGACCAATTCGGAGACGGTCATAATCATCGAATGCTTTTCAAGTTGCGGTTGTGATGCATACGACTCGGCGTCGATGATGAACCTCTTGCACAAACAATTTTCATGGCTAGCATTTCTCCAATGGTCCCTCCAAGGTCCCTCACCACATCAAGCTAGTCCATCCAAAGAATCAATCATCTCGGAGGTATTAAAACTATACGATGATGTTGATGAGCAAAAGATACATTACAAAGTACAATCAATTGAAACTTTTGAGTCATATATTGAAAATATGGGTAATATCAATGTTGTCCCATATGATCAATATGTGAAACAAAGTGAAAGTGAGGCCTACCAAGTGATGCATCTTCGCGTCAATGATGACTATATTTTTGATGAATACACTTGCATGTGCTCATGATGATTCCATTGTTTACGAGCTGAATGCCTATAAAGAACAAGTTGCTATTTATGAGCAGTGCTAAGTTTGAGTTAACCACCGTGAGCGAAATGGATGACCAAATCGTACAACTATTAGAAAAAGTAAGTTTAGAAAGAAGTATTAAAACAAGAGTTAAACTCCTTACAAGAAAAGCTTTCTAAAGCGCTAAGCAAAAACAAGAACTTCAAAAATGTTAAAATGCTTAAGCAAGAATTCGGTGCTAAGAAATCAAAACTTTTGAATGATTTTTCTAATCTAAAACCTTGAAAAACAAGCTTGAAAATAAGTTATGCGTATAAGGAATACCATTCGATTGCTCACATGATCACTAAGCATAGAGTTCTCGTGATAAGTATAGTATCCCCATTATAAAGGAATCGACCATGAGTATGGTAAGATAGCAAAAGCTGCTCAAAATGTAATCTATGATGGCAATGAGATTCTTAAACCTAGGCGAAACCTAGTTGCATTGAGTGCACTTAGGAAGATAGAAAACTAGATGATGCATCTAGGGAGAAAATGGATAAGAAACTCAACAATCCTACATGTAAAGAAAAACATAATTATCGGACCCCATGACTACAAAAGGAAAATTGGATCTCCTTGAACATGTTTAAGCCTCAAGCGTTGTTAACACCCGAACAAGTGTTATGGAAAAAGGATTTAGATAAGCAAAAGAGAGAATCTTGTTGTAACAAACCCCTTTAGGAAAATGCCTTCAACAAGCTGTATCCTCCTAATACACCAATGCATCTAGTCAATAGAACTATTGCCACTAAAAGCAAGACCTTAATCGGTCAATATGTTATCTTTCAATTATTTGTTGATTTTGAGATAACTTGCAAGAAAAGGATCACACCACTGGTATAAGCGAAGGGAAAGGGGTTTGAGCAAACTAAAGAATGTTATTTAAGCGAGGTCATGCCTTTCTTTAAACAACTAAAGATCAATTTGAGAGTCTTAAAAGGGGATGAATTCGGATATTAAATAAATGGAAAAGGAATTTGATGCAATGATAGTTGAGGTTAGTGACTATGAGCGAGAATTAAAATATAATGAGATTGAGAGGAAGAACTTGCATACATTGAATGAGAATCTTATTTACGAATGTATTACTCAAGATGTGTTTTACCTTTGCTACAATTGTTCCATTAATGCTTCTCAATTTCATGAATTATCTGTTGCTCGAAAGTCTCCCATGATCGTGTCATTGAGCTTGAAAAGACTAATTCTAAACTAAATGAGAAAATTGATCGGGATGATCACGATAATTTGGTAAAACATCTTTCTAAGATAGAAGTTGAACATTTTAATTTACAACTAAAATATCAACATCTTAAAGAAAATGTCAAAACCTCAAATATCAAGACATCATCGGATGCTCGAGTTTGATGCGAGTTTTCGGATAAACAAAGCGTGACGAGCGATTCAAGCTCATTGTAACACGATCGAAAGTTGAAAGCCCAAATCTCTTAATTAAAGGGTGAAAAGAACAATGTGGTGGCTCCCAAATGCCTCCTCCTTTAGATTCTCGATTTCTCAAACTTTTCATCTTCAAAACTTAGTTAATGCTTTACAAAAGAAAATGAAAGTTTTCTAGAAGAAAATGAAAAAGTTAAACGACACTTTAAAGAGTTATATGATTGAATGAAAGTCACTCGTGACAAAAACAACGAAAAATAACGTCTTTACAAAAGGAAATTGAGAATCGAGGAGTCGAAACAAGAAAGCGCCACTTGTTTTTAATGAGAATGTTGCTTCAAAGTCATCCTCGAATTGCAAATATCTTGTATTGTTAAATACATTCCTCCTCATCTTAGGAATAATGAACTGTGTTTCACAACTATTGTGCCCATCTTAAGGATAGTCTAGAATGTCTTCGTGAGATTGTGGAAGAGGATTTCATAAATAAGCCTCTTGATAGAGAAATTAGGTTTGCTTGCATTCGGGCCAAAGCGATCTCAAGAGTCGCTAGAATGTCTAATTGCAACATGTCCTAAATCCTTAGGTGCAAAAGGTAAAGGCTGTGATGCCTTGTTCTATGCCTAGTGCCAAGCATACAAACCATTCCATGCCCGACTTTAAGAAAGTGAACACTAATGTGCCTTCTAGTAGTTTAGATCCTTGCACATCTAGTTCGGAATGCAAAAGTAGATCAACCAACTAATGTTCCCATAATTCCCTCTGAGAATAATCGGTGACATTAAAGCAAGCGGGTCAAAGCCTCCGGGCAATACCAAGCAAGATAGGGCCTTGCAAGCTAAGAATGTGCATTGGAAGAGTAGAAGACCATCCTAGGAACTTTAAGTTTGTGTTGAATAAAGCGAATCGTGTTGATTCTAGTATTAGCCATAGGCATCTTGTAATTGATTGAATTATGATACTATCGCAAACCATGTAATGATGTCTGCTTGAATTACATTACTAATCATGAATGTGGTGTGAATGTTTTGTCTAATCTTTGTCAAATGCCCGAGTTAAAAGTGTTAATGCTAAAAATCATGCTAAGAAGGCTAAAAGGCAAAGACGAAAGAAAGTTAGAAAACAGTGGAAACCGGGAAGAACATTTAGTAAGATAGGTTATCAATGGATACCTTTTAGCCATAAAGATAATCAGTTCTATCCTCGATCTGCTAAGACAATGCCCACTAGAAAATGGATGCCTCTTGGTAGAACTATTCCATTAAGAAGTGAACATACTTTGAATAGGTCAAATCTGGACACCGAGCGCATCTATTCCTAATGATTCCATTGCTTCTATTTACGATGTGGGTGTTCCAATCACTTGTTACTAACCAAATGGAACCCATTCTTGCATGGGGATCCCAATTATCGATTATCCATTCTTGTACGTGTTCAGCTGCGGATCGTTCAAATCGTTACGTGGTACACGGACTCAGTTTGTTCCAAGCATATATTTGGAGACGGTCACGGCTCATGAACTTGTGAGTAAATTCATCGGAGCTGTAAGATTCGAAAGCGATCATTTTGGTGCTATTATGGGTTATGGAGATTATGTGATTGGTAAAGTGTAATTTCGGGGTATATTATGTGGAAGGTCTTGGTCATAACTTGTTCTCTGTTGGTCAATTCTGTGATTCCGATCTAGAAGTGGCTTTTAGAAAGCATACTTGTTTCATTAGAGAATTTGATGGTGTGGAATTATTAAAAGGTACTCGTGGTTCTAACCTATACACCATTTCTATCGAAGACATGATGAAGTCTTCACCCATCTGCTTGCTGTCAAAGGCTTCCAAAACTAAGTCATGGCTATGGCACCGTCGTCTCAATCACTTGAACTTTGGTACCATAAACAATCTTTCCAGAAAGGACTTAGTAAGAGGATTACCCATATTAAAGTATGAAAAAGATCATCTTTGTTCGACTTGCCAATTGGAAAAAAGCACAAAATATGCCCATGAAACCAAAACCCACAAACTCGGTAATGGAAGTTCTTCATACCCTTCATATGGATTTATGCGGACCAATGAGAATTCAAACTATTAATGGGAAGAAATACATTCTAGTAGTTGTTGATGACTACTCTCGATTTAATTGGGTAAAGTTTTTAGGACAAAGGATGAAACTCAATTTGTCATCATCGAACTTATCAAACGACTTGAGTTCGACTCAACAATCTTGTTAGAATTGTTCGAGCGGACAATGGCACGAGTTTGTTAACAAAGACTTAATTCGAGTTTATGAAAGTGTTGGAATCGGTCATCAAAGAAGTGTTCCACGAACTCCTCAACGAGCGGTGTAGTTGAAAGGCGAAATCGAACTCTTGTGGAAGCCGCAAGAACAATGCTAATTTATTCAAAGGTTACGATGTTTCTATGGGTGAAGCCATTGCCACTGCTTGCTACACCCAAAATCGTTCCCTTATTCACACCTCTCATGGAAAAACTCCATATGAACTTGTCCATAAATGAAAGCTGATCTTTCCTACCTTCGTGTGTTTGGTGCTTTGTGCTATCCAACAAATGACGGTCAAGATTTAGGAAAATTAAGAGCTAAAGCGGACATTAGATTTTTGTTGGTTATGCATCAAACAAGAAGGGTTCTTGAATCTACAACAAGAGAACACGAAATATCATGGAAACAATTCACGTTACGTTCGATGGTGACGGTCAAATGGCTCCGGGACAATTTAGTTACGGACCGCATCTCAACCTTTATCAAGTAGTCCTATCGGTTCTACTCTTGTTTCTAATCCTCTCCAGCAACTCCATATGTACCTCCATCGAAGATGATTTAAAGAAATTGTTTGATCCAATGTTTGATGAACACTATGAACCAGAATCTTGATGAAATGTCAACTCCATCAACAAGGTGCTCCTATCCACATGAATGAAGTAAATCCTTGGTCTCAATATCATTAAGTCAAGAAGCGCTACTTGATCACTCTGCCTCATCAACAAATCATCAATCATCGAATGTACATCATGGAATTGTTTACGGCACCCATAATGAAGTTAATCCTTTGCTACTCCGAAGATGCTCCATTCGAAAACATATTTGCTCATGAATCATTAGAGAACCATCTTCATTAGGAGATATCGACTCAGCTACTTGGTTCCTCAACAATGACTACATGAACACCTCGGAAAATGGACACATGATCATCCATTGGACAACATCATTGGAAACCTCTCGTCTAGTATCCACACGAAACAACTTGCAACCGATTCCTTATGGTGCTTCTTCAATTCCGTACTCTCTAAGGTCGAACCAAAAGATGTTAAAGCGCCATGAATGAAGGCAATGGTTCAATGCCATGCAAGATGAAATTCATGAGTTTGATCGACTAGATGTATGGGAATTAGTACACGCTCCAGTTGTGCTATGATTATTGCTCTAAAGTGGATCTTCAAAGTGAAACTTGATGAGCATGGTGATGTTTTAAAGAACAAGGCTCGATTGGTTGCAAAGGATACCGTCGAGAGGAGGGTATTGACTTTGAAGAATCATTTGCTCCAGTTGCTCGTGTCGAGGCGATCGAGAATCTTCTTGGCTAATGATGCAAGTAAGAACATGGTAGTCTATCGGATGGATGTAAAGGCGGCGTTTCATTAACGGAGATCTTAAAGAAGTCGTCTATGTCGACCAACTGAAGGCTTTGTGAATCGAGCATCCTACTCACGTTTATCGTTTGAAGAAGGCTCTTTACGGTTTGAAGCAAGCTCCAGGGCATGGTATGATATGCTATCAAAGTTTCTTCTATCAACTGGATTCACAAAGGATCCGTTGATCCAACATTGTTTACCGAAGTCGAGCAAACATTTAATTCACGTTCAAATATATGTAGATGATATTATCTTTGCCTCGGTGACCCCGATGAATGTGATCGTTTTCTAATGAAATAGGTTCTAAATTTCAAATGTCAATGATGGGACAAATGTCATTTTCTTGGGATTACAAATTTCACAAAGTCCGGAGGCATTTTATAAATCAATCTAAATATGCAAATGAGATTTTAAAGAAATTTGGATTTGATTCTAGTGACTCTGTTGACACTCCATGATAGAATGTACTAAACTAGATGAGGACCACTCGGGGATCATGGTTGACCAAGCGAAATATCGTAGTATGATTGGATCACGATGTACCTCACAACTAGTAGACCCGGACATCTTGTTCCTTTGTTTGCATGTGTGCTAGATACCGAGCTAAGCCTACAAAAAGCACCTTGAAGCTATTAAGCGGGTCTTCGGTATCTCAAGGAACCATCAATATGGGACTTTGGTACCGAAGGACACGGTATGTCACTAACGACCTATGTAGATCTTGATCATGCGGGATGTCAAGATACTCGTCGAAATACGTGCGGAGGTGCTCGGTTTTGGGTGATAAGCTTGTGAGTGGTCTTCAAAGAAGCAAATGAGTACTTCTATTTCCTCTACAGAGGTGAATACATAGCCATGTCATCTTGTTGTGCTCAAATCCTATGGATGAGATCCCATTATCGACTATGGCTTTGAATTCAACAAAATCCTCTGTCTTGTGACAATAAAGATCTATTGCTCTCTCATGCAACAACGTACAACACTCAAGAGCAAAGCACATCGACATTCGACATCATTTCATCGAGGAGCAAGTTGAAAGCGGTGTGGTGGAACTATACTTTGTGAGGATGAATACAAGTTAGCGAGACATCTTCACCAAAGCTCTTCTAGAGAACGTTTTGAGTTTATCCTTCCACGACTTGGTCTTAAGAGCCTACAACGGAAACACTCAAACGTCTTCAAGAGAAAAGCGAGGAGTAAAGGTCTTTCTTCATCCATCTCTTGTAAATAGTTATTCAAAAAAAAAAAAAAAAAACAGAATACAAAATTTCAAAACCTTCAAAAAGCAAATAGAAAAATATAAAACTTTTAAAAATCCATAAAAAATTGAAAAATCTTGAAAAATTCCAAAAATATTGTCTTTTGTCATATTTTCCTCGATTCGATAATATCTACGGTCTTTGTCTTTGTCATTCAAAGAATGACACGGGACTTTAGATGTTGTTCGAATGTTAAAAAAAAAAAAAAAAAAAAAATTATTTTTGGGAGAAAGTGAAAAAATGGTTTATTGTCATTTCGAGACAATAACCGCTTTTCAAAGTAAAACGAGCCATGCTTTATCTTGTTTTTAAAACTCATGCTCGATTCTATAAACAATTACTTACCATCTAATGAAAACTAATTGCTTTGAAAAATAACTTGGTCTCTATTTTTGAAAATCATCGGACTTAACGTTTGTCAAATTATCTATCTCTCAATCAACAACTTATGTCATTGATTGAGGGGGAGAATTATTTCAATTAAATCAAAAGGTTATTTGTCATACAATTGTTTTCAAAAGATAATCATGCATGTTTAATCAATGAAGTATAAAGTCTCAAAATCCGATCCTTATCAGTTAAAACATTTTGATAATCAAGTCACAGTTCTCCTTAAAAGCTTTCAAAATCAATTTAAATCTACAGAGATCACAAATCTCAAATGATTTGATAATTGTGATCGGGAGAGAATTTGTGATTTAAACTGATAATTTGATAAATGGTTTCATAAGTATTTAGCAAGCTTTCCTCCCCACATGTGCCAAACGATTTCAAAATTATCCATGCACATGTTGAGGGAGCATCTATCTTAAACCACAAAGAATTGAAACGTGATTGATTTGTCTCTAAGTGCGGGTTCCTCTAGTATGTGCAAAACTCTTTCAAACCTCGAGGCACATATTAAGGGGAGCAAAATTTTGAAAACCTCATTCTTCCCAAAATAATTTATCTACCTAATTTGATCGGGAAGTGATGTTGATATTTTTAGAAAATAGAAATCAAAGTCAATTCTTCCTCTTGCCTCCGTGTGCTAAAACAATTTCAAATACATGAAGCACATGTTGAGGGGAGCTCTTGGTCTAAAAATATCAAAAAACAATTCGGTACAAAATGCTTTGATAATATATCACAAGTATCGGATTGATCTTCAAATGGTTTTCAATTGGTTCCAACGGCGGATGAACAATACCAAATAGTTCGACCAAATTTACTTTATGTATGGTGATATAAGGATGGTTAGATTAGGTATTCGTTCCCATGATCCGCGAACGGAGGAATCTACCGAGGCAATCCACTAGATAGTGTAGAAGTCCTTAGGTATGATGAAAAAGGAGAAAAGTGAGATATGGAAAGAGTGCGGATGAGGCGAGCTAGTCTTGGAATAAACCCAACAAGGTTCTAGTTATGAAGTCTCGGTAAGCAGAAGGGGTTGAAGAATGAAAAAGAATTGAATGAGAAAAGGGTGAAAATAAATAGCCCTCCAATTATTCAACCTTAGAGCGCGATCTGGGTTCAATTCATATATTCTTGGTGGTTACCAAGGTAACATCGGTATTGAAGACAAGGCGTCATGGACCCGATGGCCTTTCACTTCAACTTTCCAAACCACTCAAGTTCCTCTTAAAAGGACTTGTTTCATTCTCACGGGGAACCGACATAATCTATCGACTTTCTCTTAGAGAGAGTTGGTATTGAAGAAGGAGACCCTCTCCCTAGTCTCCGGCATAGGAACCAAAATATGCACAATTGAGTCTAGAGCCAAGAGATCATCTATAAATCTCATTAGGACACTGTCAATGAAGACTCTCTGTTTCACACAATGTGGAAAGATAGATTATATCTTATGAGTCCTATGCTTTATCCTTGTGGTATTGCGGAACATCCGGTGATATGCTAACATATTATAATGAAGATGGAAAGCCTTACGAGCCAACATCAAACAAGCTCACGGTGGGTGGCATGTGAGATCTATACAATAGATCAACCATGTGACAAGCGGCAGAAACAATGGGGATTCAATCTATTGAATCAATCACGGTTCGAGTTATGGATTGACGGGTACCTTTGAAAAACCGATCGTTGTGCTTAAAAACTCTTTTCTTTAGCACATCGACTGTGTACTCATATTTCAAATTAAAAGGTGTTTATGACTGATAATTGATTTTCATTAAAACCTTCGTTGTATTGCAAAAACAATTTCTATTGAGTAGTACTTGATTGTTTTTCAAATCTCTTCGTATCAATCAGTGAATCTCAATTCATTGGTTTACTCACTCCATGTTGTCTTCTTTGAGGCGTTCGGTTTGAGAACGACTAGAGCAGTGCGAAACCTGTCAAGGAAATTCTTGAATTATACACGATCACGAGCGATGCTTGTCTTGATCAGCGAGGACCGTGGGCGTGTACCTCAATTCAACGAAGTGATCAAAGACACTATCGTGCACTTTATTGCTAGCTGTTGTATGCGAGTGCGCTGACGTTTGCGGTGATCAGTTGAAGCGGTCAATCCATAACCGCATGCTCACACTACACATTCATTTCAAAAGAAATCATGATTAGTGCATCATTGTCTCTAATATTCTCACTCCATGCTTACGCTTTCTGCTGCGCCAATATCATGAATCATCGAAGCTTCCACAACTCGATGAGAATATATCATGATCCGAATGTGAGCATGTCGATCCATAAGTCACAATATCACATAATACCAACACCACAATGGAAGAGTCGATTTATGATGGTGATGATCTCAAAAGTGGCTCAAACTCATTATCACGTGGATCGATAAAGACCTCCACTTGGATTAACCAAACATGCAATGTGAAGAATCAATGACTACGAGCTTGAGCAAAGTATTACATCAAGAATGCAAGAACAATTTTTAATGTAATATCTGTTTGTATTCAATGTAATTTTAATGTGTGTTTGAGGTGACCTCCCTTAGGGGGAGATTGTTAGGATTTAGTAAATCTAGTTATTGAAGAGTCGGTCACCTCAAGTATATATAATCGTTAGAAAGCTCGTAGTCATAGATTATTATAAGTTAAATAGTATTTAGTTTAAGTAACACCGTGGAGGACGGACGGGTCTTTACCCACTGTATGCCTGATCCACAACCCGTAGGTGGCGATTTATGTAAGACCTATAAATACTCTCTACCTTCCAAGGTAGAGAGTTGGAGCTCATAATAATATGTTCATTTTCTCTCACTAAAGTTCCCAACCTCTAACTTTCTCTCTCTAAAACTCATCTTATACGCCTCTTGTGTTTATGATTTAATGTGTTTGTGAAATCCAATATGTTACAATAAACTAACTCTAAGGTTATCTTTGGATGTTTAGACTACAATAACTCTAGGTGGTTATAAACTAATGTTCACAAAGATTACTCAAGCATTAAAAACACAACGAATGACCTATCGTAATACTAGGTCAATCACAATTAAGATAAGAGACAACCAATTAATATTCAATACCTAGGTTTCATAGATCTAAGCAAACACACAAGTAAATTAGCTGGACATGGAACACATGCAAGCATACACACAAACAATTGAAGACATAATTGAATTAATGAAGTAAATCACTTATCTTGTTGTAAAATATGGTATGGAACCCTAAGATACTGCCCAAGACAACCTCTATTCGGTTTAGGTTTTTACTCCACAAAACTACCTCTCTAAAATCTGAAAATCCGAATTCTATATATAGAGTTACAATATTCGGCGTCGCTCTTTAATTGTGGCCTTCGTCGAGTCGCCGCCATTAGGTTTTCGTCTTGGCTACGTCGACTCTGTGGCGTCACCTTATACTTGTGGCGCCGTCGGCTTCAACCTTTGGCCGTCGGGATCTAAATCTAGGCCATTTGAGTTGTGGCCCCTCTTTTAAACACGATGCCGTCACTTGTAAAATAGCAATTTGCTCTCTGAGTCTTCTCAAGGTGTGTTCTTGCGGCGTCACTATTAATTTGTGGCCGTCCCCTTCTGCTTCGGTGACTTGAGTGTCTCGATTCTTGACTTTGGCCATTTTCTTCGTATATTCGCCTTTTCATCCGAATAAGTGTCATTCCGACAATTTGCCTTCAAGAGACCTAAAAGTGAAAAGGAGCGAAATTAAGTAATAACGGATACAAAAGTGATCAATTAAGGGCTTAAATGACCTATCAAAAGTGTACCTTTTAAATCCTTATCACCGGTTAACCTCGTGATCATCAACCATGTCATGAAGCTTGGCTAGTGACCATTCATTGGAATATATGCATACTCCATGGTGAGGAATGCGAAGAATCCAGTCAAACTCAGCAAGGGTTAAGGTGTAGTTGTGCTCATTGATGATGAAAGTAATTGAGATGGTTCCGTCATCATTTTTTATAATCCTAATGCTTTTGTAGAACGCAAGAACAAATATGGGGCATATTTGTTCGAGGATGTTGAGGCGAAAGTTGATTGCGAAAGTTAAGATAGAAAGGATTGATCGACCACACGCCTTCGTGAAACAACCGCTTTTGTAGCATTTTGAAAGCTTTTCGATCTTGAGGATCAGGACTGTTAATACAAATAAGCCGTAAAAAAGTTTATTTATATTTTACGATCTTCTAATGTTTTGTCGATAACAAACGTAAAATAACGAAACAAATAAAATACGTAAATGGTTTGAGCCAATAGTTTACTAACACACTTACGTTTTCATACAAAACGCTAAACAAGTAATAGTGTTTACATTTTATAGAAATGCATATGTATAACAACTAGTGTTTCTATAATGAGTATATATATACATACTTAGTATATATTGTAACGGGTAATATAATGGGTAAGAATCTAAGTACTTGACCCATTAACTAGATACATTGAATGTAGTTGGGTAAAACCCAAAGTCCATGACCCATACCCATGGAGCATGATCCATAACCCATGACCCATTGCATGACATCATGCATGAAGTCATGTTGGGCATTATCCATAGCCCATGGAGCTAACCCATGACCCATTGACTAAATGCATTGCATCTTCTAGATACGTTGTATCTAAGTCCATAACCCATGACCCATGATCCAAAGTCCATAACCCATGACCCATGATCCATGACCCATAATATATTTAGGGGGAGCGTCCTACGGATCCCCAGGAATACACTGGACGGATCCCTCAAGCAAGGGATTCGTGGGATCCGGGGGACAGTAGTGATTTTTGTCTATAAATAGTGAGCCATTTCTTCATTGTAAAGTGCCACTTCCACATATACTTTCTCTTAGTATTGTAAACTCTCTAACCTCAGATCTAAAGGATCTTTCTATGTAGTTTTGTGTTTGTGTGATCTTCTAGGTTCCTCTTAAAGGAGAGATCACCACCTTTTGAAGTCGAGCAAGCTCAAGTCCATGAGTTGCCAAGCTTAAGTCATCATCAAGACTCTTGAGTTCTCTTGTTGATAGTTCTTTCTTCCTCTAAAAGTGTTGTGTTGAAGCATTAGTGAAAGATGCCAAAGGGTCAAGTCGAAGGCATTAGTGAAAGGTGCGAAGGTCCGTGTCTAAAGCATTAGTGAAGGGTGCCAAGGTCCATGGTGAAGGCATTAGTGAAAGGTGTCAAAAGATCGTGTTAAGGGCATTAGTGAAAGGTGCCAGGGTGTACAATCGATATGGCGCATCGATGTACAAACATAGATAGGTTGTGTCCAAGGATATTGATATCCTTGATGATGTTGTAATAAGTGTGTCTCCTTTGGGATAGGTGTTGTGTAGTGTTGGGTAGTAGTTCCTCCTTTGTAATGGAACTCGGTATCTAGCCTTGTCTGGGATAAAGTGTAAGCTGACGTTGTGATAGGTTTGGTTCTACCTCGTGGAAGAACCCGTGTCTAACCTTGTCTTAGGATAAAGAGTATCTGACGTTGTGAAGGCTTCTGCTTGCAAGGAGCTTGTGTTGTGTAGTGATTACGAACTCTCGAGTAGGTAACTCGAGGGCCTGGAGTAGGGCAAGGAAGGTGTCCTTGTGCGAACCACTATAAATACTCGTGTCGTGGTTTTGTGCTTCTTACTCTTTATCTTTGCATTGCTTACTTATATGCTTATCTATCAATATCCAACACATACATTTAATTGAATTACATAAGTCGATCTAAATAGTTTAAAACAAAGTTTTGATCGGTAAAACTATTCAACCCCCCTTCTAGTTTTCTACAATTGGTATCAGAGCTTCGTTACCAAGTTTCTTAAGAGTATATTGTACTTTTAAAACTTGATACGATCCGTGTATGATTGAAAACCACAAAGAAGAAAATTTCTTAAAAAAAAAAGGTCACGTTTTAAAAATCATCATATTTTTTAATGTTGGATAATGATAGATCTTTCTAATATTTTCCTTGTTGAGAATTCTCCATACTAGGATTTGGGCATCCAAAAAGATCATGAAAGGTTTCGCATCGATATTTCTTTTTCTTAAAAAGAATATATATAGCAAAGGTATGCTCTTTAAAAACTTACTTACAAATAAATCATTATTGTATATTTTCTAGCTTAATTAATAAGATCATTTCGTTTAAACATGTAAAGATTAGAAAACTCAATACGTTTACTTAATAATCACTAAAGTTGTTATCTATATTGAACTCATCATCAAGAATAGTATTCTTCGTTGATCTCTATAGACAAAACTACAAACTAGTGATAATGATATCTTGGCTATTCGAGAGCCTTGGTCATCATTTCTCACATAAGGTTGTTGACATTTCACCTATGTCAATAGTGCCCATGTGAAACTCTCATATCATGATAAAATAGTATTTTATCATAATCCTTAAAACTTCCCAAAATTATGATTTATTCATAAAAGGGAACCTCGTCAAATAGGACTAGTAAAACACGTCAAAACCCCAAACCATAAGTTATAGAGCATAAACACCAACTCTAGCCAAAATTAGAACTCCCAATTAAAATTATCAAAGCTCACTTAAGCATTAGCTGGCGATATGCGGATCCCTAAGTTTGAACTAGCGGATCCTCATTCAAAGGATTCATGGGAACCGGCACATTAGAAGACAGATTAAGTAATAGATGATCACAGTGGACTTCTATTCTTCACTTTACTGTCTCAAACTCACGAACATAAAACCCAATTTATTGTTCACAGGAGTTCATTCATCATCTTTTCAAAGGAAACAATCACTTGTGTAAGTATAATCTTCACTACATTGTTACTTCCATTCTTTGATTCCTAGGAGTACGATTTTCATCTTAAGAAATTAAGCACAAATGGGTTTCTCACAATTTGTTATCACATTGTTTTCTAAGATAAACTAAATCAAAGAATCAACATTGTTAATAAATTAAACTCATTTTTTTGAATTCAATGAAGATGTATTGAGCAAAATTGTGATGAACCCCATTAGGATACTATTCACACAATTGACACCACATTGTAGTTTTGATGTTTAGGACCAATCACGCCTAGCAATAGACAACAAGATTACCAAGACACGACACATTACATTCCCATGTATCATAGAAAGAATGGCTTGAACCCGGATGATCGAAAAGCTTTCAAGTTGTTGGAAAAGAGACTATTCCACGAAGGACGAGTAGTTGACCCCTCATTCATCATCAACACCGACATTCCCCAAGTCTTTGCAGGAATCAACTTCCAATGCCTCTTGAGCATCAATGAAAAAATTTGTTCGGTGTTTGTCCTAGAGTTTTACAAAAGCATTAGGATCATTCGAAATGAAGATGGAACCATTTCGATAGCTTTTACCATCAATGAGCACGAATTCACCTTCACTCTTGAAGAGTTTGCTAGGATACTTTGTATCCCTTGTCAAGGAGTATGCATGTACTCAAATGAATGGTCATTGGCCGATCTTCATGACATGGTGGATCATCACGAGGTATACTTCACACCCATCCCGGAACCGGCTATGGTAAGAGATACCGTCTTCATGGAAAGAGCCTCTCTATCAAGAGTCACTAGAAAGTCCAAGGTCATCTATAGAGATCCTTTTCAAATGGAGCTTTCGGAAATGTTCCCATTATACAAGAAATGGCAACAAATGCTAAGGGAGAACGTCCTTTGTTTGGTGGGAAATAATGTAACACCCACAAATCTCGGTACAGCGGAAGACTTAATCAAGTTTTCTGGGCGTTACATTGGATTGGTATCTCACAAAAGTATAGCAAACAAGATAGTCATATTATCATTCAAAACCAATCCCAAATGTAATTATCCAAAACAATTATCCAATAATGTAAATAAAAGGCCCAAACATGATTTATAAAAATAGGTCCCCATAAATTATCAAAGTTTGATTATGATCCTTGAACCATGTCTCCTTGCCAAGCTTCCACAGAACACGTACTCCAAACATCACTTAAATACACGAGAAAGTCATGCTAAAAGGTCGTGACACTGTGAGTTCATAGGTTTAAATTCAAGTTAAAATAGTGGACCTGTAGGAGTTTATTTGCTATGCGAGACCTAAGATAGATACACATCAATCACATACCAATATCATATCAGACGTCATAGTGGGCCCCTAGCGACACTAGCCAGCACAGTCGTAGCAAAGTCTAGAACGATTGCTAACCCTGGACTAGGTCGAGGTGGAAGTCTATTCTTAGCTAGGCAATGTGCTATAGCAATTAGGATTGCTACCCTAGACTAAGGCAACAGCTACCACATATCTATCTAAATAGTCAAGCACATAAGAAAATCAAAATAGTTTAAAAGGTCCAAAAATAGTAGCATGATTCTCACCCCAATTTAGTTAAAAACATAGATAAAAGTGGGGCTATGAAACTCACCTCAAGCAAGCAAAGCACAAATAAACACTAGTAGAAGATAACAGCTAATCACGGCTCAGCAACTATCGACTCGGCACAACCTATTAATGTAAACCAATTTTAATATATATTTCTCAAAATCAATGTTATCTACCCCAATGTATTCCTTTTCTTTATCTCCAAAAATGTCTTGTTTCACCGTTTAGTCCTAGCGTTTGGTATCATCATGTGGGTGTATCGACTCAATATGATATCATGAATGCACTTAAATAACCACAATGCGACTCAATGTGACACAATTAGACCTCTAAGCAATAAGCTCCATAGTCCAACAAGTTTCGGAATAAATAGTAGACCTTATCGAATTCGTCAACTCGATAAACTCAATTATTTATTTGTGTCGCTTATTATCCGATAAACCGGTCGCATCCTAACGAGTCATAAGGATAATTCACCCATTAATAACGTTATCCTACGTACCTAGCGGGCTCTTATTAGATTCATCAACCTAATAAATCCGCTAACCACGTGGATCGATGCTATTAATGTTAGGTCATCCGTAACCCATGCACATAACGTAAACAAACTGAATACTTGAAACTAGTATTAAATTCTCATAATTGGCACATTTCGATAAACATGCACTCGAAACATTAAATACTTATTTATTAGAAAACCTTTCCATTTTTAGTCTTTAGTTTCAATTTAAAATAGTAAATAACAAGACAAGTCTTGTTATCGATAGTTATGTACAAAAGCCTTTTTATTATTTATGTTTCATAGTTTATTAACATTTTCATTTATATATATTTCGTCAATTTCAATATTAGTTTCATATCGTTATTTGTTTCGAGTCCACAAGCACGAGTCATGACTTCTCGGCTTTTAATCAATCAATAGTCCAAAATATACTAAAGTCCATGTTACGGCGTTGTCGGGGTCAACAATGACTAAAAAATCAAAGTAACACCGACGTTGCTCAAAGTTAACAATTTATATATAAGTCCAAGTAAATAATGACAATCGCGCAACTCAATCTCAAATAAACCCAAATCAATCTCGCCAACCAATCAATCTACCAATTATAACCGAAACCAATGTTATGACCCTAATGGTCATGACACGGTCACGGTTAAGACCACGTGAACCAAACAAGCTCTAGAAGCTTTTCGGCTCCACGCGTCTCATCCAAACACCACCAACAACAACAACCAACAAGATACCACAACAATCCGCCCCGGACCCGTGGTCCATGTGGGTTTCGTACACCACCACACCATGACCCATCGTTGGTCTTGGTGGTTCATACTCCCCAACTACACAACCAAACACTTCCCAAATGGCTTCTACAACAACCAAACACAATCAATCAACCTCCAATCATCATCTAAACATCAAACCCATCAACTAATCTAAACCCATCATATGAAACTATGTCTAAAATGCGAAAACACAACAATATGATACACCACATGATACCAAATCACTAGCTACATATTTTATTAATTGTAAATTAGTTTTTGATAACATCAAATAGTCCTGAATATTAAGTGTCAATTTCCCCCGATAATGCTCGTTATTTATATCATTTATATGGATTTACGCTTGTTTTCCATAGTTTTCCACTTTCGGTAAATTACGAGCATTGGAGCTAAAGAGGCGAAATGGAAACATAACTAAAGATTTATAACAATATGCTATTTTGAAGAAGTTCTGGTAACTCCTCTCTCACATTATGCGTAACTATTGCGTGACCCGAATACCAACTTATCAAGAGGTTACGGCGTAACTCTTCCCAAAGGTTACGACGTAACTCCATTAGGTCAAATGAGGTTCCACGCGGCGATACTTACACGTAACTCTTGCATCACTTACGACGTAACGAGTTTATTGAAGAATACGGCGTAACCACTAATAAGGTTACGCCAGTAACTAGCGAGATCTAGTGCATTTACGAAGAAATAGATGGTTACGGTAACTCCTATATTGGTTACGCCGTAACCTAGATCAACCTATAAATACCCGCGAATTCGGCATTTCTAATCATCCCATTCCACACACAACACTGAGAACATGAGAAAAGCTCAAGGCGGGTCTGGGGAGCATACAAAATTTGTTTCGAGGAGAAGTCACTCCATTCGATAAGCATTAGCGTTTTATATTTTTACTTTCAATTCATGTATTTCATACCTTTGAATATTGAATTGATTTGCATCATTAATATGAGCTAAGCACCCTTTGGTGCTAGCCTAGTTATGATTCATAATTGTTTTGTTTGCGTTTACCTTTACTTCGTACAATTATTTCTAAGTGTATGCATGCATAGTTCATTGGTAGTCACCATTGGTTCGGTAGTTTTGAATGGCGGTGAGGCCAATTGCTAGGAGATATGACCAATCCGACCCTAGGTGAGCGGATGAGACGGAAAGGGTAAGATATGACCAATGATGACCCTTTCTACTTGTGCGATTGACCAATGATCACTATCGTTTGGATGAACTTAAGAATTGGGGGTGTAGTGTCTAAGTTCTAACGATTGGGCACTCACTATTATGAATCTAGCATGTAGCGGTACTTAATGACTTGGCTTAGGGACCGGGAACAACGGGACTTATGATGGTGCTTTGATTTCTCTGTGGTGGCATCTTTCTTTGATAGGTTAGGGCGAATTGACCAAGTAATTGGAAGTAGGTAGACATAGACATAACTAGATAGGAGGATTGACTAGGTTAGCACCACTATTCCTCTATTGATTTCCTTTATCCATTTATCTGCTTTTATTTTATTACGCATTAGTAGTTTAATTAATTAAATCTCTATTGAAACAATTATTATTACGTGACACTAGACTTAGTAATAATCCAACACATAGCTCTTGGGACGACCTCGGCTTTACCATTTACTACACTACCTTGACCGGGTACACTTTGCTCGTTAGTGCACTAGGGTAGACCATAGGTATAGCGAGACACTATAAATACTAAGACCTGGTCAGTAAAACCTGCATCAGTTTTAAACCCATGTTTCACTCAAAACCCACCAATTTCGAGCCATATACGAGCCATATAGGACCCATACGTGGTTTCTCATAGCTCAAACGAGCTTGACCTATGTTCCATTTACCTTTTCTCAACCCGATCTACAAGATTTAATGAAAACCCTAGAATCACGAATAGTTTTTGTAAGATTTGGAGGTGTTAATGAAGGCTTCTATAAGAGATATATATATGGATGGAAAGAGGAAAGAGAGATCTATCTAATGGTGGTGGAGGTGTAATCTCACTTGCCGGAATTTGGCCGTAATCTCGCCGGGAAGTGGCGGTCGTGGTGGTGGTTTAGGGTTAGGGTGTTTAGAGAGAGAGATTAGAGAGAGAAAGTTGGTGCGTGTGTATTTTAGAGAGAGAATGAAAGGGTGGAAATGAGGTAGGGAGGGGTATTTATTTTTATGGCCAAGGACCTCAAAATAATTATTTTGGGTGGAGGGGGCGTCGGCAAGGGTAAAAGAAGGGGGGCTGAAGCCGTAATTTTTCATAAACTATCCCGTTTACCCATTCCCGAGCTCATATATTGTCCTACGAGTATCTCACGACGTTCCTTCGACTTTCTATTATGTTTATTTATGTTTTTCTACGAGTTTTGACTATTTATTTGCCAAGTTTTGAGTTACGGTTCAAAAGTTACGTTATTTCTTGTTTTAGGCTTTTATTGTGCCATAATCGAATAATGCATATCAAAAAGAGTTAAAACTCACACGATAACTCATACGATAAAAAAATAAATCATAAATCCAATAAACGATATCAAATCAAGTCATGGTCGATAAAAATAGTTATAAAGGCAAAAGCTCGGTTTAGTTTAACGTAATGCGGTTACCTAAAATAGACTCCCTAATTTCCAGTTGTCACAAATAAGGATTATCCCAACGCTTGCCTAAGCTACATCATCTATTGCCTTGTTACTGGGACTCATTTCAATCTCGCCTATTACATGGTCAAACGGATGGCAAGTGTGAAAAGGACGGACAAGATGGTGATCCCCTATGCCATGCTCTTGACTCGCCTAGCCAATTTCGTCTTTGCTCTAGTTCCATGTCCCTACTCCAATGACCACACCTTTTGCAACAAGGTCATGGTGCCCTTGTCAGATGAGAAGACTACAAGGATTATGGTTGAAGGAAAGAGACCTCACCCACCAACGAACTCATCAGATGAAAGAGAGGGAGAAGGAAGCAACCCCATTGGGAACGTTCAACTTGACCCCCTAGCATACATTGATCAACTGCCAGACATCCCGAGCCCTTCACAAGAATTTTGATTCGCTTACACAGCGTTCGGGGTCAAAGGAACTTCCTTTTAAATCGAGCAAGTTTTTCAACACCCTCTGCGATGAACCTAATCGTTGTAGTGTAGTATTAGGGTAAGCCACGGGTATTGATATCGTTCTCTGGGAATAGGAATGCTAGTGAGAAGTTACTACGCTAAGGTTGGGGTTGAGGAAGATTATTTTTATCTTTTATGTTTTTAGGAAATGGAAAGTACGAATCTCGGGGTTTGGATTTGGGGTTGGTATTTCTACCGATTACTTCTACTATCTAATTATCTAAGCTAAGGTGAGGGTAGTCTATGTCTATTGTTGTGTGCTCGTATGATGATTAAAATGTATTTGCTTAGGCTTTATTACTCTCTAGTTATCTCCTATTGATGGTTGAATTGTCACGTCCTTATTCTTAATCGCGTTGTGTCTCTAAGGTCGTAGGGTATCGTTTATCCTAACTCTTTGAAGCTACCAAGGTTAATGACTACAAAATCTCTAGGATTTATAAACTTTAACTCTAAGGTATTCTTTGGATGTATAGCCTACAATTACTCTAGGTGATTATAAACTAAGGTTCAACAAAGATTAATCAAGCATTAACAACACAACGAATGACCTATCACAATACTAGGTCAATCACAACTAAGATAAGAGACAACCAATCAATATTCAATAACTAAGTTTCATATTACTTAAGCAAACACACAAGTAAATTAGTTGGACATGGGGAACATGCAAGCATGCACACAATCAATTGAAGACATAATTAAATTAATGAAGTAAAACACTTATCTTGATGTAAGATAGGGTATGGAACCCTAAAATACTATACAAGACAGACCTTGGTTCGGTTTAGGTTTTACTCCAAAAACTACACACCGAAAACTAAAAAATTCGGTTTCTATATATAAGGTTACAAGCTGCGACGTCGACCTTTAATTTAATGACTCAATCGATTATAGTCATTAGGGTTTCGTCTTGTACGCGTTTTCATTGTGGGCGTCACCTTATATCTGTGGACGCCGTCGCCTTAGGTCTCGACACCGTCTGGATCAAATCTAGGCCGTCCGAGGCTGACGCCCTACTCTTTTAAAACGATGCCGTCACTTGTAATTAAGCAATTTAGCTCTTGAGGCGTCACAAAACTTGTTCGACGGCGTCATAAGTATAACCTAACGCCGTCCCTTGGCCAAAGACTTGAGTGTCTCGATTCTTGACTTTGGCCATTTTCTTTGTATATTCGCGCCTTTTCATCCGTATAAGTGTCATTCCAGCAATTTGCCTTCAAGATACCTAAAAAGTGAAAAGGAACGATATTAAGTAATAACGGATACAAAAGTGATCAAATAAGGGCTTAAACGACCCCTAAAAAAGGTACATTTTAAAACCTTATCAAATATCTCTACACTTGGTATTTGCTTGTCCTCAAGCAAATGTGCTTTTAGCCAATTGATTTATAAGTTAGGGGTCATGAAGCATTAGTTTAGAATGATCCACAACACATATAAGCCCCACAAAAGTCATAACAAGCACGGAAATTACATACTAGCACCTCACATAGGGTGTTTGGATACTCACATCTCTCGGGTGTATATGAAATATAACAAGTTGGAAATGGAAGATAAACACTCGTTAACCGGTCCTAGTACATAGATTACCATAGGCTTGAGACTAGATCAAACCTCCATCGCTTTGGCGTAAGCACCTAGGAAAGACTATCCAAGGTCTTTTAAAGGGTTGTAATGTTAGGCTACGGTGGGAAACAAAGAGTTTGGTGGGATAGGCGATTTAGTGGTGGCAAGTCAAAAATCTTTATGTTACAAGCATGCGAAGAATGGCGTTGCGAAGCCAAGACTCGACACTCTAAACTCTAGATAACTGAAATAAACAAACATAACTTTAAAGATAGATGTAGGATGGTAGCCCATATGTTTTTTAATTTTTTTTTTCTATTTTTTTCGATTTTTTTTTCATACACTTTTACTCTACCATCCTCTACGATAACATCAAAATAGTAGGGATTTATAGGCACATCCCTACACTTGAGTTTGTATTACTCTAACACTAATTTAATCCGAATTGAAAAGATCAAAACACTTGAAGTACATTATTATGCAAATAAAGGGAATTTGAATTTAGCGTTCCCTTCCCGTCATTTCATAAAGTTTAACTTTTCCCATGAGTCCCAATCGTCCCAAAACTGTGTACAAAGGATATGACTCGACTTAGCAACTTATGCAAGCAACTAGATAATTGAACTAAGGGTTTAGTGTGATAACAATAATGCACTAAAAGTGAGTGCATACAAGGTAGGCTAAGGCGATTTGGGTGTACATTTGGGGGTGGATTGTAAACAATTCTCTTCATTGATATTCCGGAAAACCGAAACATCACGAGAACTGCGAAAAGGATAGGCTTTGAGGGTTAACTAGGGGTATCGTGTACTAAATATGAGTACAACGCAATGGTGTGGGGGAATTACTCAACCGATGTGGAAGAAGTAATTATATTACAGGTATCAAACAAGGGTTATCCTAATGCCTCTTATCATTTAGTTAATCCTAACTACACAAGTGTAGTCTTACTAGCGATCTCGGAATGCATCACAAAACAAGTTCTAGAATCTTATTATACTACCGGTTCACACTCTAAGCATCAAAGATGAATTTAAGTGCGATCTTCACAAAACAAGTTCTACAAATCTAAGGGCGATCGTCACATTTTGGGTGGAATTTAAGTGGTAAAGGGTTTTTGTGCTAGTCATATAACTTCCTATCCATGAGACGCTTTATTAAGACTAAAGGCCCACTCCTATATGTCATGAAAAATTTTAAATTTGGTGCCAAAATTACCCTAACCGATATTTCTCATGGTTTATTACACAAATGAAATTGGACAAAGCAAATAATCAAGGATAAGCATAGTTTCAAAGTTCCCGTTTTATTTTCCTCCACACTTAAACTAAACATTGTCCCCAATGTTCCCGAAAATATCAAAGTTATGATAATGGAAGGTAATAAAGATAAAAGAAACTAATACTCCACGATTAGCTCGGTAGGATCCGTGTGAAGCGGCGGTTACATCTTCAAGAAGAATTTTTACGTTAAAAGCTCCATCTCATCTTATGTATCTTCTTCTTGGTAAATTAAAACTACACACTTGAAGAAAACAAACGAAACCTTCTCATAAAGTCGGCGATAACAATATATATAAGTGTTGGAATCACTCCTAAACCTTAATTCATGTTAGGATTTAGTAAATCCAGTTATTAAAGAGTCGGTCACCTCAAGTATATGTAATCGTTAGAAAGCTCGTAGTCGTAGATTATTTAATGTTTAGTGGTATTTAGTTAAGTAACACCGTGGAGGACGGATGGGTCTTTACCCTTGTATGCACGATCCACAACCCGTGGGTGGCGATTTATGTAAGAACTATAAATACTCTCTACCTCCCAAGGTCGAGTTAGAGCTCATAATAAGATTTTCTTTCTCTCTAAAGTTCCCAACCTCTAACTTTCTCTCTAAAACCATATTATATGCCTACTTGTCTTATCACAACAATATGTATTTCTAGAGAGAAAGTTTTAGTGAGAGAAAGTGGAAGGAACTAATGAAGGATTAATGAAAATGATAATTGCAATTAGAACCAACAACCTCTCCCTTCAGGGAGGGGTATTTATAGTGTTTACATAAGTAGGGTGTTTCCCTTGGTTCTAGAAGAACCTTCTATCACGACTCATGGGCTTACTACATGAGTGTGAAATCAATACAAACATTTATAAACCATATTAATTAACGACCTATTACAAATGAAATGACCTACACTTGATAATTAAAACATGTTCCTAACAATCTCCCCAAGGGTTGGTCATCATTTGTTGTCTTGCTTAGGTCGTTTGGCGTCTTGAACTTCTTTGGCGTTCATGGCTTGTGGCGTCTTTGATTCTTTGCATCTTTGTTCTTTGTTCTTGTTGTTGTGATCGGTTGTGAAATCGCCTTTATCAACATCTTTAACTTTGATCTTTATCTCATAACTGCAGATTCTTTGACTTTGATGTAGAATCTTTAAAATTTTCTTTGCTTTTGAGAGAACTTTCAATTAGTGTTGATGTTGGTAGAAGCATGTGAAAATGCGCGATCTTTTCTACCGTGAGCATCCATAAGAAGAAAAACATAAAACATGGGTTAGAAATAATCCGGTAACTTACAAGTTTGAACTTGAAAGTGTTATGACATAGTGTGAAAACACATCTCTAATTCTCACAAAGGCATTCTGAGCTGAGTCCCACAGTGAGATAACGCGATGTCGAAATACACCTCTGATTCGGATGAGTCATTGAGGTACACGAAGCATCACCTTGTTGTAGACCGTTTGAGACACACTAAGCGTAACCCAGGAGTTACAGTGACTGTTTGTCGAGGTGTTTGATGTTGACCACGGCGAGAATTTCCATTCAATCATTGAGGATCACAATTGTGAATCCCTCATAAATGTTACGGCGATTGCTAAGATCTGCGTGGGACTCTGGAAAAATGTCACTTGTGTCCTTATTGTTTGAACAACAAGTGATGAAATATATAGTGTTCTAAGAGATCTTTTGATGAATCTCATGGCTCTAGACTCGATTAGTGCGTTTTGATTTTCTGGCGGAGACTAGGGAGAGGTCTCCTTCTTCAATACCAACAATCTCTAAGAGAGTCGATAGATTACGTAGGGTTCCACGTGAGAATGAAACAAGCTCTTTTGAGAGAACTTGAGTGGCTTAGAAGGTTTAGTGCATTGCGTCCTTTGGGTCCATGACGACTTGTCTTCAATCTGGTGTCATCTTGTGACAACCGGTAGCATATGAATTGAACCGATTATACGCCCTAAGTTGAATAATTTGGAGGCTATTTCTTTTCACCCTTTTCTTTAACTTTTCTTTTAATTCTTCAACTCCTTCTTTCTCCGATTCTCATTTCTCCTTTTTCAATCATACCTAAGGACTTCTAAATACTAACTATTTGTGGTGTCCTTGGGTAGATCCCTCCGACTCTGGCGGATCATAGGACGTTTATTCTAAACTTAGTCACCTTTTAACTCCATGACTATCCTATGTTGCCACAAAACCTTTTCTTGAAAATCTCTCAAGATGTTTATGATGAAAAACATGTTTTGGTAACACCTTGAGAGTTTTGGTTTTGAAATACTCCCCTCCACATGTGCTTATGAGTTTTGGTGAAATCGCACGGTGAGGGTAGAGCTCGCACTTTTAAATTGATCGACTCTTGATAGACAATTCCTTGCGAGACACGATTCGTTGTATAGTTAAAGAGTTCCATTATCGACTTTTAGGTGACAACTAGCTCTAATAACTATCTTGAAGATGTAAACTCTCCTTGAAAAGGAGGTTTGACCGTCAAAGTTCATGTCAATCAAGAGTGTCTCGAATTGGTACATTCTACTAAGACAAGTTTCGTTGGAAACAAGTCATTCGATTCTTGACATTTCAAAGTTCGTCGATTCATTGGTGATATCCGAGTCGAGCACGATATGAGATTCCATAACTACGATCAATCAATTTTAATCACATTTCTCCCCTCAAAAATAGCATATGAATGGTGTTTTGAAAAACATATTGATTAAAATATGCTTTTGAGGCATTGAAAATTCATTTGGGAAGAAATGGATTTCAAGAACATTTGATTTCGAACAAAGATTTTTTGTTGCAAGGCAGTTAAAAGCTTTAGCTCCTTTCATTAGGATTGAGGCCTTTGAAGCGTACCACGGGGTCCTTTCGTGGAATTAGATTTTGTTTTCGTTGAACAAAAGTACTCCCCTCAAATCGGAAATATATTTGAGAGATAGCCTTCTTGAGCAATTTGAATCAGTTAATACGTTGTAAAAACATATTATCAGTTGTTGTGCTTATGAAAATTCGAACTCAAGGTTTAAGCGAAAAACATAATCAATTAAGATAAGCATACGAATGAAAGTAAAGAGTTAGAGTTATTACAGACGGATGTTTAAATGTTCGATAATGTTTCAACAAAACTAACTAGCTGCGATACTTCATTCGGTCGACGAAACGTCAAGATGTTGGAACCCTTGCTCTTCCTCCAACATAGCCTTCGATCGTCTCATTTGAGCGAAAATTGAGTCGTGAATTAATTTTCTTGACAAACTTTTCGACTTGCTTAACATCGCTTCTCTTCCATGTCATGTTCCGCAACCAACGTTGTTTTACGCACCTTGCGGATCGTCAAGAATGTTGACAAGCTCAACCTTTACCGATATCAACGTATCATCAACGAACTTGTGAATTTCTTCATATCCCATGAATTTAACGATTTTGTTCACGATGAAGTATAATCCAAAAGGTGTTGTGGTGAGCGTATCGGGTTGCTTATCATAGATGCCGGGTGGTTGGAGATCGGGTTTGGTAAGATTGAGACGTTTACGATAACTTTCAACACCAAGATGAAGATCTTCAACTCGGACTTAATGACAAGGCTGCGGATAAAAATGAGGATTGAGTTGAAGATATCATATTGTAAGCTACCGGGAAGATGCTCAAGTTTTCCTTGAATTTTGAGAAGATACATATCTTGATATCGTTGAGATTCGAAACACATAGTCGACTTCATTGAAAGTGTATTCTTTATCGTCATTTCGGCGAACCGTTATGTTAGTCGGAAAATTGTACCCATATTTATCCATAATCTACGCACTTTTAATGGACAAGATCCGGTGGTTATAACACACTTTGTGTTTTGAAGTGAATGTGAGGCGCCATTTGTAAAACCATTTACGCATATTAGGCGATGAAAGATGCCAAGTTACGCCTCATCATTATATGTAACAACGAAGAACTAAACAATTCACCAACTTCTTCCTCCATTCCTCTTGAGTGTAAACATGACATGAAACTTAGGCGGTGATGTTGCATACCGTTTCTCTGGATACGTGTTGCCATACATCGGATATTCTAGATCATGATTAAAGAAATAAGGTGTGGGTACCTTGAGATTATGAGTATGACCCATGAGTGGTAGCGGTTGAGAATAGTCATGAAACTTGAGCGTTTTGGGAACCTTTGGAGGCGTGAAACATCCCAGTAATGTTCTCGGACATTGCTCGTGCAACTTCCTCGAGATTGTATTCAAATTGAAGCCTTGAAGTAGTGGAAGTCTTAAATTGTGTAAACCACCTTTCGTGAATAGTGGCAATGTGAGGCAGTTTAAGTTTACGCACCTTCATGATCTTTTCAAATTCTTTGTGAAACCCGCAATGGAAGCTTCATTGGAAAGATCATCTTACGGATGAGCATCAATCATATCTTCAAACCGGTCAAGCGAGTCATGGAAGAGTCAATCCATTACGGGGCATCATCTTGTTGCATGTTCAATGGTGGTTGGGATATGACTTGAAAGCGATCTGTTGTGGAGGTTGATTGGAAGATTGTGGTTGAATTTCTTCTTGGTGAAATATTACGAAAGTGGTTTGAAAACCGAAGATGACCACTGCGGTGAATTTGATACGTTTATCACGTGGGCGTGATTCATCATCTTTATCATCCGATCTGCGTTTACGGTAGGGATATCTTTACTGCGATCTGGATCTGCGCTTCTTATCGACCTTCTTCATGGATTTGAGTATAGCGTCTCGAAGTTCCTCTTCGTCATCATCATCAATTATCTTCTCAGCGGTTGACTTTTGAGATCAACGACGAGCAAATTGGAAGGTTTTGTTTCAAGGGTTATCGGGTGTGTTTGAAGATGAGTGGCTACAACACCTTGAATCTTGTGATTAACATATGTGCGTAATGCGGTGGTAGTACTTCATTAATGCAACTCTTTACCTCTGTAGGAAGAACACATTTAAGGATTTCCTCGATCTGCTCGAGTAATGGAAACTTACGAATCTGTTGATGTTGTTCTTGAAGTTGCTTTTGTTGTGTGTGAACTTGGGTTTGAAGAAGTAAAACATTCTTGAAAGACTTGAAATTTATCTTTTCGGTTGCTTGGATGTTTGTCGAGAGGGAACACGATCTTAAGCGTGGTTTTGAAGGAACATTAGTCTTTGTTGTTGATCGAGGATGTTGGAGGTGGTTGGGTTAGTGATGTTGGAAGGCGAGCATCACTTTACGGATGTGGTTTATTAGTGAAAGCATCATCAAAATCTTCATTCTCGATTCATCATTGTTGTGGAGGTCTTCATGATCGAGCGAATAAATTGATCGATTCATCTTTGGATGAAGAGTGTTCTGAGTTTGAGTTGTCCGATTCGGAAGATTACGATTCATTCATGGGTTGTTGAGGTTGTTGAAAGCACCTTAGAACACGATCCTGCACCCTTCTTACGCAATCTTTCAAGATCGACTTGGTGATGATGTTTGGTGATGACCAAGGTTTTCTTGAGTGCTTGTTCTTCTTTGTGAGTGCGAGGAGATCGAAATGGTTGAGTTTGACTCGATGGTTTTACCACGTTGTCTTGCGACTTTTCTTGTTTCACACGAACAATATTGAGAGTTTCTGTGGATTATCATCTTGACGATGACTAACTTTGTTCTTCTTGACAACATGTTACGCATTGGACAAAACTTCATCAAGCGACAAAGTGTTCTTGTGTTTGGCGGTTTTCTTGTTCCTCTACCTTTAGGTTTTGAAATAATCCCAGCTGTTCACTGCTTTTACGCTTGATCATACATCATGTAGCGGTAGTACGCTTGATGCCATCATTCATGAGACGATCGAGAATTCTTAAACCTCTGTTTGTTGTGCTAGTGGTTTGAATTTTAACATTTTTAAGCACATGATCCATTTTAGGAGTATGATACTTGTCACCACTGTCAAGTCGTCTATGGATGCTTGGATCTTTTTGCATGAAGTATTCAATAAGAAGCTTAGTGTAACGAACAAATGGAACTTTATACTCTTTCTTATTGCTAAACTGCCGTGCTTGATATATCATATCATTCCAAATAAAGCGTGCATAATCAAGATGTTGTGTATTAATCACTCCCATAAAATTTGTAGAAGTTCCAAGCGTGGGTGTTCATGTCCGATAGCCTTGCACTGTGACAGGCGACTAAGTATGGAATACAATGTTAACCATGGTTGAGGAATGAATTCTGGTTCACATCGATTTGTTTGGCGAGGTTGGGAGGACTCATCATAACCCATTTCTGAAGAGATCGACAATTTGTGAAAGCGATGGAGATGGCATGAGCGAGGTGTGGCGGTGTATCTTCAAAAGGAAGTTGAAGGACATGACGAAGAATGCTAACATCAAATTGAATTGGCGTCTTGTCAATCGAGCTGTCATTTCTTTTGAATCGTGATGATCGTGAGTATGCGAAATTGATTTAAGTAGACCTCGGGGACACTAGTAGAGCGAGTTAGAAGATGCCGAAGCGAAGTGCCTCTTAAAATTTCCACTATGATCGACATGTGGGAGGACATTGAATTTTTCGAAATCAGCGAAATTTGTAATCCCAATATTTCTTTCATCGTCAATGGGTACATATCCTTTCTTGTGAGAGATCCTTGAGACATTGAAACACGAAATAGATCATTTGCCAAGATATCCAAAATTGTAATGACATGTTGAGCGAATAACTCATATGATCCTAACATACAAACAATGTAAACAAGCATCAAGAAAACTAGCCATTATGCAACCATGTAATCAAACTTGCCAATATTACATGTGTGAAAAAGAACAAAACTACGCCAACACTTGTAACAAGTTAGCCAAAAAACTAACCGTAAGATAGAACTCGCTAAAATACCAACAAAATACATGATTATTCAACAAACAAATATTCAACAAACAAGATCAAAAACTACATGATTGTAATTTAACCAAGTACAAACTAGCCAAAAATTCATATGTGGTAAACTAGCGAACTTTAACCTAAACAAATTAAGCCAAACATTTAACCTAAACAAATTAGCCAAACACAAACTCGGTGAAACTAGCCAAAATTCATAAGTAGAGTGTATATAAGGCAAACTAAGCCACTTTTGAATCCTTGGCAAACTAATGAATCTTATATCTTTACTAAACTACATAATGAAACAATTGTGGCAAACTAAGCCAATCTTAGATGGTTTACAAAACTACATGAAGAAAACAAGCGTGGCAAACTTGCCAAAGTTCTTAAGTGCATCTGAAATCAAGTAATCAAGAAAACCTATGGCAAACTAAGTAAGAACATATGAAGAAAACCTATGGCAAACTACATAGTATTCAAACTTCATACTTTCATAATTATACGAAAACTCGCATAGATCATGTATATAAAACAAACTCGCCACTTTAGAACCTCTGGGCAAACTAGCCATTCTAATCCTCAGAAACTCATAAAATTCATGTTATAAGACAAACTAGCCAAAAATCATAAGATCAAATGAAATTCGCATAATATTCAAAAAACAAGTACGGCAAACTAGCCAATAATCATAAAACTCATTAACAAAATCGCCAAAATACATAAGTGCATATCAAACTTACAACTATTCAAATAAACTAACAAACCCTAACCCCGATTTATTCGCGTATTCCATACGGATCAATTACAAGCAATCCCAATAGTTGATTTCATGAATAAACAACGTGATGATTATATTCACATAATCTTATGACCAGATTCGAAAGAAAAACAACATTAGAATCGATGATGGCATAAAGAACATGAAAAATAATCTCAAGTAAAACAGATTATAACACAACAATTAGGGCTAGATGCTTACAATCGATTTGGAACAACGGAAACGTGATATGAATCAAATGGAGCAAAACAAAGATACAGCTGCGGCGGTGGTTTTGAGAATAATTGGTTTTGAGGAATGAATAAAATTAAGTTTTATAGGGAAAAGAATGAAAAGTGACACTTTTAGTCCCTAAAGTATTAAAAGCGTTTTTTTTTTTTTTTTTTTTTTTTTTTTTTGAAATGAAAATGATAACTAAAAAAAAAATCTTTTGGGTTTTGTATAGATTTTATAATTTTGTATTTTGATTTTGAAATATGTATTTACAAAATGTTTTGATATTTGACTTTTTAAACGTTTGATTAAATTTTCGGATCTTACGAGTCGAACACCGCATACCAATTTGATGGACAAGTTCGATGAAACCTTGCGGGTGGCAAAGCTTTAGTGAACAAATCGCCAATTGGTATTGAGTACCCATAAAGTATAATTCAATTGTACCCTTTTCGACATGCTCTTTGATGAAATGATATCGGAGGCGATATGCTTTGACTTGGAATCTTGAACCGTGTTGCGGGGAGATGGCAATAGCACTCTTGGAGTCACGATACATTGGTATCTTGTTGAATACAAAGCCGTAGTCCATCGGTTGTGATCTCATCCAAATTATCGAGCCTGACATCTTGACATAGCAGCGTGATACATACATTGATGACATGGATGTACGGTCTTGTTTCTTTGTTGCCAAGACACAAGTTTATCTCAGAAGCGAACACCACGGATGTACTTTTGCGTGTATCTAAACACCTGCGTGATCGACATCGAAAAAGCGATTAGTGCAAAACCGAGAATCCTTGGATGCAGTTCCCAGTGAATGGTTCCCTTTACGTAGCGAAGGATTCTTTTAGCCTCGTTGAGGTGTCTTTCGGTTGGTCTTGACGATAGCGAGAGCAAAGATATCTGACAAATACAATATCGGTCTGTGGGTGTTAGATACATGAGAGACCCAATAATACTTGGTATTTTGTAGGGTCAATCACTTTCCCATGTAAATCGGCGTCCGGCTTTGGTGAGGTTGCGAGACATAGGTGTGTTATAAGTATCTGGCTGGTCATTCCATGTTTCTTTAAGATTTCAAGAGCATATTTGGGTGATTTAAAAATATGCCACGGGAGATTGATGAACACGAAGTCCTAAGAAGAACTTTAGTTCACCCATCATGGACATTTCAAAATTTTGTTTCATTAATTTTGCAAAGCGTTTGAGTACTTTTATGTGTTGAACCAAAATGATATCATCAACGTAAATTTGAACAATTAAAATATCCTCCCGTGACGTTGAATGAAAATGTTGGATCAACAGTTCCTTTGGTAAAGCGATTAGCGAGAAGAAATTTTGACGGTTTGTCGTACCATGCCCGTGGGGCTTGTTTAAGACCATAAAGAGCCTTTTGAGCTTGTACACGTAGTTAGGATGATGCGAATCAGCGAATCCTTCGGTTGACCCATAAACTTCTTCACGGGTTGACCATTTAAACGCCGTTTTCACATCCATCGATAAACCGTGATATTCTTGTGTGCGGCATATGCGAGAAATATCCGTCGACTTCAAGCCTAGCCTTTGGTGCAAATGATTCTTCATAATCGATTCCTTCTTCTTGAGAATACCCTTTAGCCACAAGGCGAGATTTGTTGCGAATAACATTGCCTTGACATCGGTTTGTTTTCGGATCCATTTGAGTCAATGACATAAATCCCATCGGTCTTGGAACAAGTTCCCGGACTTGAGGCGTTTGAGCGATTCAACTCTTCTTGCATTGATTCAATCAATTGTCATATGTCATAGCGTCTTTAATGTTTCGTGGTTCATCTTGACAAGCGGTGAGTGCATAAACACAAGTTTGACATCGGTATGAAGTCGTTGTCTCGTCATGGCGGGTTGGAAGGATCACCAATCACATTTACTAAGGGATGATCTTTTGTCCATTTATGTGTCGAAGGGTGATGATTGAATGTTGCATGCATATTAGGCGGATCAAATTGCGTGAAGATGACTCGCCAATGTCGGGAATGGTTGGGCCGGAGCAAATGGATTGAAAAAAGCATTTCCGTCATAATCTGCGGGTGCGGGTACTTCATGATTTTGTGATTCATCATTTGTGTCGATGTTGGAAGCAATGTGTTCTTACATTGATTGAGAGTCATTCGAGAGGTGCATCGGTGCAGCGATTGTTGTTGTTGGAGCGGTGTATCGGGTATTGGATTATGATCGGGGTGTGCGTGAAGCAGATCGATACATCGGAGCACTACTTTCGGAATCTCATCAAGCGGAGGAGCAAACAAAGTTTCCAATTGTTGTGAGTGAATTCCATGGGTGGAGCGGTGATGAAGAAGGAAAGTTTAGGCGGTTGGATCACGGGTCCTAGCGATTTTGCTCGAAGCCATTTCGGTAAGCTCATCAAAGTTAACATGAGCGGTTTCCATCATTTGTCGAGTTCGGCGATTCCAAATTTTAAATCCTTCAATTTTCACGGTAACAATGAACACTCCAATGTCGACTTTCGGTGAAGTTTACCAATATCATCACGATCATTTTTGGATAGCAAAGTGCACCAAAACATGAAAATATCGATATCGGTTTGCGGTTGTGAACAATCTCATATGGAGTTTTATTATGGCGGCGTATGAATGATGGAGCGGTTTTGAGTAAAACATGCGGTTAAACGACTTGACCCATAAGAAATCCGGTAAGTGTGAAAAAATCAACATTGTTCGGCGACCTCCACTAATGTCGGTTTAGTCTTTCAACAACACCATTTTGTTCGAGTCTGAGCAATCGAGTCGATGTGTGATTCCAACTTTCTCAAAATATGCACGAAGTGTTTGATTTTAATTCGGTTCCATTGTCCATTCGTATACTTGCGGACGGTGTTTTGAGTTGAACACGAATCTTTGTGAGAAAGGTGATAATCATTGTTGGAGCTTGATCTTTAGTTCGGAGAAAATAGACCCAAGTCCATCGTGAATAATCATCAACAATAACCAGAATGTAACGTTTTCCGTTCATACTTTGTACACGCATGGGGCCACATAAATCCATATGAAGCAAATTAAGAACATGGTGAGAACTTGGTTCTGGTTTGGAAGGAAAGTTAGATCTCTTGCTCTTGCCTTGTTCACAAGCCGAACATAAATGATCTTTGGTGTATCGGAACCTTGGAAGACCATCAACTAACTTATATGACGAGTTCGGTCATGGTTTTGAAGTTTAAATGAGAGAGCCTTTTATGCCATAACCATGATTTTGTTGAAGTTGCTTTGGAGAGAAGACAAATCGGTGAAGATGCAATCATATCGGACATAGGAATCGTATAAAGATTTGTGCTCCGATTGCGGTGAGTAAATCATGTCCTTCAAATCACGTCGTAACATGTGTTGGGCGAAGCGACTTCAAATCGACATCACGAATTGTCCAGCGAGAAAGATTGTGTCAAGACCTTCAACATAATAAACCGGTGATCTCTATGTTTCCATTAACATAATCTCCATATCCCATTATTGCGACAAAATGATCATTCCGAATCGGCGATGCCGATGAACTTTGAAACAAAATTTACTAAGAGCTTTAGATTGCACATCATATGCGGGTACATCCGCTATCAACAATCCAGAGCAGTTGAATCACACGCAACACAAGAAGACAAAGAGGGTGGTATGATAGAAGCGGTGGAACCCAAAGAGTTAGTGGGTTCCATTATGTTAGTGTTACACACATTTGCACATTTAGGAATCCATTTAAAACTTGAGTGCTGCGCAACCATTGTTGCCATAACCAATTATTTTTCGCTTTGGTCTTAGTGAAGTCACTAGGTGAGAACACTTTCTTAGGAGATGTTTTTGCGATAATGGGTGTGTCTGATTTCTCGGAATCTACATGTGCACCTTCCTAAATTCGATTTTGCAACTATAGTGGACCTAGAGGAAGGGCCAATAACATTTCTTAGAGCGAGCTAACGGAGAATTTGCAACACATTTTACATGATTACGGACATCATACTTTTACGACAAAAACACGGGAAGCATTAACGTTTGAAGCGTTTACTGACTTATCATTCGTTACAGCGACATTAGAATTACAATTTGCCAAATTTGAATCTAAAGCGGATGCAACATGATTTTATTCGATTTCCTAAGATGAACTTCTACTTACGATGTCGGACGAGTGCTCTTTCTATGTTGCGAGATCCTAGTATTTTCTTGTTGTCTCTTACTCTCGGATCTTCTAACATTAGTAGGCATGACTATTCTGTAGAAGTGGAAGAAAGCAAATTAGTTCACGAGTTTTATCAACTATATACATGCCGGGAGCAATCACTTTTGTTTTACTAGACTTGCTAGTTTCATGTTTAGCTAGCTTTTCTTTAAGCTCAATGATGATGTGTTTTGATCACGAATTATGGAATTTAATCTTCCTTGGTCACCCAACATTTGTCGAGTATATTCAACATGGTGATCAAGTTCTTTTGGCAACTTGAGCGAGCAGTTTGAGAGAATCAAAAATCGTTTTATATTCTGTTTGACTTGTGCAATCTCTTGTTCATATTTGAAAATTTGACACTTTAACGATGCATTTTCATCATCAAGACATTCGACTTTTGAAATTCGCGGTGATCCAAAGACACCTTTTCCATGTGATTTTGTAAAGCAATTTGATTCAATTGTCTTAGGTGACACCATTGAAGTCTTCGTTTAAGTTAAATCTCCATTGAAAGTTTAGATTGGACATCATCATTTTGTGAAAACATTTTTCATTTTCCTCTTTTAATTTCTCAATTTCATGTCTTAACATCGATTGTCCATTTCAACGTTTGAACCATATTGAGATTCTCGTGATTAACACGGTATCATTCACGAAGCAAATTCACAATATATAACCACGAAGCAATATTAGCGAAAAGAGCATCTTAACAATTGATCAAAGGCATTTTGAAGATCTTGGTTTTGCATTGTTCTTGTGAAACGAGTTTTCAAGTGTGTTAAAAGCTTCAATCATTGAAGTCACCTCTTGTTGAAGTTCCCTTTCGATGTGTTGCACAGAGGCAAATGTGCGACATGAGGTGAGATTTGGGTTTGAAACATTTGTCGTTGCTCTCTTGCATAAGCAGTTGAAAATTAGATGCTTTTAACTCGAATTTTTCTCAATTGCCGTTTCTAAAAGCGAAATATCTTCCATAAATGTTTGAAAGTACCGTAATACTAAACAAGATTTAGGAGTTTTGGCAATGAGTTGCTTTTGCAAGAGGGCGGTAAGGACCATTTATTTGTGCAACATTGTGAGCAGGGCCTTCAACACAAGATGCCTCGATTAATTCGAGAAAGATTATCGATGGTGTTGAAATGACATTTAGTTTGTAAGGCGCATTTTCTCTTGTGTAATCATATGGTAAAATTCCATTTTGTCGCATGTTTAGCGACTTGATCATCTTGTGCCCATTGTTCCTCACAATCAAATACAACAAGTTGCATGCTTGGATCTAAAGACATTGAGCACTATACAATTTGGGCATGTCCTTGAGGCGTGTGAAGAAAGCGTGGGTGATTATACCCAAGAGCAAAGCGTTTTGAGTCATCGGGACTCGGAGTAAAGTTGACATTTCAATCATTTCTTGGTGACCAATCTTATATACAAGATGCCAAAATCTTTTAACCGTCTTTCCAATCGAAGAATTTCCTCGATTTGATCATCAATCGTTTCTTAGATTTCTTCTTGAATTCGAAAAAATTTGACCGACTTTTGAAAAATCTTGTTTAGTATTTGAAAGTTCCGTTTGAAGATTTTCAATGTTTTACGAAGTTCGGACTTTTCTTGTTCAATTTTAGAAATCTTTTCGTTATTTGGCCTAACAATTTCATGCATTTGATGTTGAAGATTTTGTTCGTTAACGTAAGATTTTGAAAGGCCACTTCAAAACTTGTTTCTCGAATGGTTTTGTTTCAAAATCATTTATTCGTTTCGACAACTCTCAAGTTCGTGATCGAGGAAGTAATCTCGACCCTAAGGTTTTGGTTTATCTCATTACATTTTCGGTTTTGGCTTGCAATGGCGAAGTAATGAATTCGAGATATTACGAATCGGACCATGAATTGCTTCACTCTGTTCAATAGGCTCATTATTTTCATCATCACTTAGGTCATCAAATGTAACCACGGGGTTAATTTGATCAACTTCATATGATTAAATAATGATTCATGTTGAAACAGTTCTCTTCTCATCGATCTGAATCTGAGACACAATTTCATTTATGAGACATATATCGATGTCGGTACACGAGATAGACCGTCGTGTCATAGACCGGTCCATTCATTTGTTTGGTGATATGATGTTCTTGCATATTTGCCATCAAAACAAGCTGCGACATTTGCTTCCAAATCTTCATATTCATCATCGAAGAGTATACGCCATAAAACCTTGTTGAGTTTCAGAGTTCCCTCACCTTCATCCTTATATGCCATCGGCATGACTTGCTTATAGTAATCTCCTCCTACGGTTCGTGGTTCGGGACAAGCATTAGCAAGATGTCCTTGCTTTTTGCAATTATAGCAGCGAATAGTAGATCCACGAAGCGGTGAATTCCTGTTTCCACAACTTGAATATTTCTCTTGAAGTTATTATTACCCGATCCCCTGGCGATGTTTGACCATTCCCGAGTGCGAATACCCACTTGTAATCATCGGCGACCACTAGTTACATTACGAACCTCAACTTTGCCACCTTGGATAGCTGCGTGACTTTTGGGATTTGATGATGAGCGAAGGCGATTGTTTGGTGAGTAGAGAACTTGGAGAAGGCTTTAGCAATAAAGGCCATTCCATGATTTAATGCTTCAAAGGCATCAACTTGATCATCATTGATTTGAGCGAGTATGCGGTGTTAGTATCTCCTTGGTGTGAGTTGATGAGAAGGTGTAGGTGGAGCATAACTAAAGTGGCGTTGTTGTTGATCAAAAGCATGATTTGACTTTGGGTAAGGAGTTGGATAACCATGTGCCATGAGAGCAATCGATCGGCAATTGGTGGTTGAGGAAACCATGTGTGCCACGGGCTTCTTTATCTTTGAGAACTTCATATTGATGATGTCTCGGATAATCATACAATAACCCATGCTTGACATCATGAAGATCCTTGACTTGTCGAACAAAAGTAACATACTTGTGCCAATCCGGTCCTAAGGAGTTCGAAACTTGGTGTTAATAGCAATGGTTGGAAGATCAATCTTATGTCGATGCAAATCATTGACCACATTTGTGAAAGCGATGATAATATGATTCAAGTGATTCCCAGGGCTCAATGGTAAACACATCAAAGTTGTGATATAGCTTAGACTCCATATCGACCTTATTCGATTCGGTGCCTTCCATTAACAAATGAATTTGTTCCCATAGCTTTTGCGGTTATACGTGCATCAATACTTTTGTAGATCGGATTCGAATTCCAAGAAGTATTTGTTGCATAGCAAGCTCATCGACTTCAAGATGAAGTAGTTGTTACGGTGTTAAGCGACTAAGTGGAACAATTGTGATAGTATCGGGTCTCGGTGGAGCAATTTGTAGGATCTCAGGAGCAGTTTCGGTTGGCATTTGAAGCGGTCCTTCTAATATCACCTTCTTTAGATACTTACCATGAGGTTTCTTAAGTTCCATATACCTTAGAAATCGACTTGACCATTGAACATAATTGCACGGTGTAAGCATTGGAGGGCGTGTATCAGACCCGACTTCATGAATCGATTGTTGACTTATATGACTTCACACATTTGAGAGAACCAAGTTTGTTGTTGAGGATTTGTGGAACCGTTGGCGTTGGTTGTATACCTTGTTGAAGATGTTGGGAGTATATTGTTGATTAAATTGTTCTTGATAAATTGCTTGTTGTTGATTCCATTGTTGATGTTGTGGGTGAGTTGTTGTTGTGGTTGTTTATTATAATTGTAGGGAAAGTAGTTAGATGAAGGTGGTTGAGACATATTTGTTGATTGATGTTGATCGTGAAAGATAATTAAGGTTGAGGTTGATTAGACTTAGGTAGATGAGTAGAAAGCAAACCAAACTTGCAAATCTTAATGACTTATTGATAAAAAATTTGAAACTTCGCCAAATTTGAAACTTCGCCAAATTTGAAACTTCGCCAAATATTGAAACTTCATAAAATTTGAAACTTCGCCAAAATTTGAAACTCGCAAAAATTAAACTAGCCAAAATTTGAAACTTAAACTCGCCAAATTTGCAAACTCATGAAATTAAAGTCGAAACTATATAAGCGCAAACTCATGAAATTAAAGTTGAAACTCGCCAAAACTCGCAAACTCATGAAATTCAAAGGAAACTACGCGATATTCAAATGAAACTACGCGAATTCAAGTGAAACTCGCGAATTCAAATGAAACTCGCGAATTCAAGTGAAACTACTTGATATTCAAGGCTAACTCGCCAAACTTGCGAAACACGTATTTCGGTCCATTAATTCCATAAATTTCGGTCTAAAACACGTTTTTCGATGCAATTTCTATAAAATCTAATCAATATTAACCTAAACTATCCCTTGGCTCTTGATACCACTTGTTAGGTCACCATCTTATCATAACAATATGTATTTCTAGAGAGAAAGTTTTAGTGAGAGAAAGTGGAAGGAACTAATGAAGGATTAATGAAAATGATAATTGCAATTAGAACCAACAACCCTCTCCCTTCTAGGGAGGGTATTTATAGTGTTTACATAAGTAGGGGTGTTTCCCTTGGTTCTAGAAGAACCTTCTATCACGACTCATGGGCTTACTACATGGTGTGAAATCAATACAAACATTTATAAACCATATTAATTAACGACCTATTACAAATGAAATGACCTACAATTATCTTGATAATTAAAACATGTTCCTAACATTTGGTCGGATATGGAAAGGTTACGGTGCAACCACTCAAGAAAGACAATATGAACAAAGAAGAGGTGGAGTAGGAGGAGGGTATGTAGCAAATCGAGAATAGAGGAAGGAATGGTAATCGGGGACAAGCAATGCCAATTAAGTGCCACAAGCTGTGGTGGTGATGGACACATAGCACTGAATCGCACTTCTCAAAGCGTCCTCAAATGCGAGTACTTCAAAGACAAGATGTTACTTGTGCAAGCTCGGGATAATGGGCGTGTTGAATGAAGAGGGCTGTTGTTTCTTCTTGAGGGTAATGCCAAGACATATGATGCGAGATGTGGATGAGCAACCAATTCGGAGATAGGTCATAATCATCGAATGCCTTTCAACTTGCAGGTGTGATGCATACGACTCGGCGTCAATGATGAACCCTCTTGCACAGACAATCTTCATGGCTAGCATTTCTCCAATGGTCTCTCAAAGGTCTCATCATCACGACAAGCTGGTCCATCCAAAGAATCAATCATCTCGGAGGTATTAAAACTATCGATGATGTTGATGAGCAAAGATACATGACAAAGTACAATCAGCTGAAACTTTTGAGTCAAATATTGAAAATAGGGTAATATCAATGTTGGCCCATATGATCAATATGTGAAACAAAGTGAAAGTGAGGCTGTACCAAGTGATGCATCTTCTGCGATCAATGATGACTATGTTTTTATGAATACATCTTATGTCTTGATGATTCTTGTTATCTCAGGCGAATGCCTATAAAGAACAAGTAGCTATTTATGAACAACGTGCTAAGTTTGAGTTAACCACCGTGAGCGAAATGGATGACCAAATCGTACAACTATTAGAAAAAGTAAGTTTAGAGAAGTATTAAAACAAGAGTTAAACTCCTTACAAGAAAAGCTTTCTAAAGCGCTAAGAAAAACAAGAACTTCAAGAAAATGTTAAAATGCTTAAGCAAGAATTCGGTGCTAAGGAATCAAAACTTTTGAATGATTTTCTAATCTAAAACCTTGAAAACAAGCTTGAAAATAAGTTATGCGTACAAGGGAATACCATTGATTGCTTCACATGATCACTAAGCATAGAGTTCTCGTGATAAGCATAGTATCCCATTATAAAGGAATCGACCACAGTATGGTAAGATTGCAAAAGGCGCTCAAAATGTAATCTATGATGGCAATGAGATTCTTAAACCTAGGCGAAACCTAGTTGCATTGAATGCACTGAGGAAGATAGAAAACTAGATGATGCATCTAGGGAAAAAATGAATAAGAATCTTAACGATCCTGCGTGTAAAGATAAAAACATAACGATCAAACCTCATGATTACACTAAGGAAAATTGGATATCCTTGAACATGTTTAAGCCTCAAACTCAATTAACCCTAGAACATATTTTTTGGAAGAAAGATATGGATAAGCTAAAAGTTAATGTACTTGTTGAAACAAACACTCCCTTAGGAAAATACTGCTGACTCTTGTGTATCCTCCAATACACCAATGCATCTAGTCCCTAGATCTATTGCCACTAATATGCAAGACCTTAATCACCTATATGTTGTTTATCACCGTTTGTTGATTTTGAGAAAACGATGTAAGAAGAGAATTACACCTCGAGGGATAAGCGGGGGGAAGGGTTTTGAACAAACTAAAGAATGTTATTTAAGCGAGGTCATGCCTTTCTTCAAACAATTAAAAGGTCAATTTGAGAGTCTTCAAAAGGATAAATTCGGATATTAAAGAAATGGAAAAGGAATTTGATGCAATGATAGTTGAAGTTAACAATTATGAACAGGAACTCAAATATAATGAAGTTGAAAGGAAGAACTTGCACATCTTAAATGAGAATTTGATTTCGAGTTGTGTTGCTCAAGATGTGTTTTATACGGTTACTAAGCACTCAATTACTGCTTCTCGATTTCATGAATTATCTATTGCATTGAAAGTTTCCCATGATCGTGTCATTGAGTTTGAAAACAAAAACTCATAACTAAGTGTGAAAATTGATCAGGATGATCACAATAATTTGGTAAAACATCTTTCTAAACTAGAAGTTGAACATTTTGATTTACAACTAAAATATCAACATCTTAAAGAAAATGTCAAAACCTCAAATATCAAGACATCCTCGGATGTTCGAGTTTGATCGCTTTTCGGATAAACAAGCGTGTCGAGCAGTTCAAGCTCATTGTAACACGATCGAGAAAGTTGAAAGCCCAAATCTCTCGATTAAAGGGTGAAAAGAACAATGTGGTGGCTCCCAAATGCCTCCTCCTTTAGATTCTCGGTGTTCTTAAACTTTTCATCTTCAAAACTTAGTTAATGCTTTACAAAAGAAAGCGAGAGTTTTCTAGAAGAAAATGAAAAGTTAAGCGGCACTTTAAAGGTTATATGATTCAATGAAAGTCACTCGTGACAAAAACAACGAAAAATAACGACTTTACAAAAAGAAATTGAGAATATGAGGAGGCAGGAAAAAGAAGCGCCACTTGTCTTTAATGAGAATGTTGCATCAAGATCATCCGTGATCTGCAAATATCTTGTATTTTAAATACATTCCTCCTCATCTTAGGAATAATGAACACGTGTTTACAACTATTGTGCTCACCTTAAGGATAGTCTAGAATGTCTCAGTGAGATTGTGAAGAGGATTTTATAAATAAGCCTCTTGGCGGTGAAATTAAGTTTGCGTTCATTCAAGCCAAACGATCTCAAGAGTCATTAGAATGTTTAATAACAACATGTCCTAAATCCTTAGGTGCAAAGGAAAAGTCGTTATGCCTTGTTCTATGCCTAGTGCCAAGCATACAAACCATTCTATGCCCGGTTTAAGAAAGTGAACACTAATGTGCCTTCAAGTAGTTCGGATCCACGCACTTCTAGTTCGGGAATGCAAAAGTAGCAAAACCAACTAATGTTCCAATTCCTCTACAGGGGTAAGAAGTGACACCAAAGCAAGCGAATTCAAAGCCTCAAGGCAACACAAAGAATGATAGGACCTTGCATGCTAGGAATGCTCAGTGGAAGAAAGTAGAAGATCACCTTAGGAAGAATTTGAATAAGACGAATCATGTTGATTCTAGTATTAGCGATAAGCGTACTGTAATTAATTCGAATTCTGCTACTATCGGCAAACAATGTACTGATGGTTGCTTGAATTCTGTTACTAATCATGAATGTGGTGTGAATGATTTATCTAATGTTGTTAAATGCCCAGTTAAAATTGTTAATGTTAAAATTCAAGCTAAAAAGGCAAAGGCAAAAGAAAGTTAGAAAATAGTGGAAACTAACAGGAAGGAAATTTAGTAATATAGGTTATCAATGGATACCTACTGGGCGTAAGGTTAATGAGTTTTGCCCTAAATTTGCTAAGTCAATGCCCGCTAGAAAATGGATGCCTCTTGGTAGAACTATTCCATAAGAAGTGAACATACTTTGAATATGTCAAATATGGACACTAGCATCGCATCTATTTCTAATGATTCCATTGCTTCTACTTGATGTGGGTGTTCCAATCAATCGTTACTAACCAAATGGAACCCATTCTTGCATGAGGATCCCAATTATCCATTATCCATTCTTGTCCGTGTTCAGCTGCGGATCGTTCAAATCGTTTTGTGGTACACGGACTCAGTTATTCAAGCATATATTGGAGACCGTCACGGCTCATAAACTTCGTGAGTAAATTCATCGAGCTGTGAGATTCGGAAGCGATCATTTTGGTGCTATTATGGGTTATGGAGATTACGTGGTTGGAGATAGTGTGATTTCGGGTATATTATGTTGAAGGTCTTGGACATAATCTATTTTACATCGGACAATTTTGTGACTCGGTTTAGAAGTGGCCTTTAGAAAACATACTTGCTTTGTTAGAGAACTTGATGGTGTGGAACTTCTCGGAGGAACTCGTGGGTCAAACCTATACACTATCTCTATCGAAGATATGATGAAATCTTCACCCTTACGCTTCAACATCAAGGCTTCCAAAACTAAGTCATGGCTATGGCACCGTCGTCTCAATCACTTGAACTTTGGTACCATAAACAATCTTTCGAAAGGACTTAGTAAGAGGATTACCCAGTTAAAGTATGAAAAGATCATCTTTGTTCGACTTGCCAATTGGGAAAAAGCACAAAATATGCCCACAAACCAAAACCCACAAACTCGATAATGGAAGTTCTTCATACACTTCATATGGATCTGTGCGGACCAATGGGGTGCAAGCGATAAATGGGAAGAAATACATTCTAGTAGTTGTTGATGACTACTCTCGATTCACTTGGGTAAAGTTTTGAGGACAAAGGATGAAACTCCGACTATCATCATCAAACTAATCAAACGACTTGAGTTCGACTCAACAACATTGTTAGAATTGTTTGAACAAACAATGGCACAAGTTTGTTAACAAAGACTTAATTCGGTTTATGAAAGTGTTGGAATCGGGTCATCAAAGAAGTGTTCCATGAACTCCTCAACGAGCGGTGTAGTTGAAGGCAAATCAAACTCTTGTAGAAGCCACAAGAACAATGCTAATTTATTCAAAGGTTCAATGTTTCTATGGGTCAAGCCATTGCCACTTTGCTTGCTACACCCAAAATTGTTCCCTTATTCACACCTCTCATGGAAAAACTCCATATGAACTTGTCCATAGCGAAAACTTGATCTATCCTACCTTCGTGTGTTTGGTGCTTTGTGCTATCCAACGAATGATGGTCAAGATTTAGGTAAATTAAGAGCTAAAGCGGACATTGGAGTATTTGTAGGTTATGCACCAAGCGAAAAAGGATACCGAATCTACAACAAGAGAACCCAAATATCATGGAAACAATTCACGTTACGGTCGATGGTGACCGGTCAAATGGCTCCGGACAATCCGATTATGGACCGCATCTTAACCTTTATCCGATAGTCCTATCAGTTCTACACTTGTTTCTAATCCTCATCGGCAACTCCATATGTACCTCCTTGAGAAGATGATTTGAAGAAATTATTTGATCCAATGTTTGATGAACACTATGAGCCAAGTGCTAATGATATGTCGGTTCCATCAACGAGAGCCTCTATCCCCTCAATGAAGTTAACCCTTGGTTTCAATGTCATTAAGTCAAGAAGCGCTGCTGCTGATCACTCTGTCTCATCAACAAATCATCAATCATCGAGTGTACACACCGGAAATGTTGCTCTTATTACGGATGATGAAAACCATTTTGCTCCTCCGAAGATGAACCCTTTGAAAACATATTTGCTCTGAGTCATCATCGAACCATATTCTTGAGGAGATATCAACTCGCTACTTGGTTCCTCAACAACAACCACATGAACACCTCGGAAAATGGACACATGATCATCCATTGGACAACATCATTGGAAACCTTTCCGTCCGGTATCCACACGAAAACAACTTGCAACCGATGCCTTATGGTGCTTCTTCAACTCCGTACTCTCTAAGATCGAACCTAAAGGCGTTAAAACTTGTAGGACCTTACTTTTACATCAACCTTCTTCTGTAACACACCTTTTCACAAACCCAATACGCTACTGCCGTATAACACGTTAACCACAAACACAAACAAAGCGTAGAAATAAGATGAGAAAGATGGTGACTTGATGTTAAAACCGTGTATGTTATGTGTAGAAAGATGAACACAAGATGTTATATTGCTCCAAAGAAAACACACACACACACACACACTCAAGCACACCCCTCAAATGACCATTTGAGGGGTATTTATACTCTAAATACAAGATGCCCTAAAGGGATTTGGCTTGGGCTTCGTGGGCTTGGACATGGGTTGGATTAGATGTAAGGCAAGCTTAACTAAACTAATACCCATTTAGCTTAGTCCAATCCACGAGCCCGTTGACTATTCTAACACGATATCTAACACACGTTAAAAAGTTCCTAAACTTGAATGACCATCACTTCTAATAAAACTATTAAGGCTAAGAATCTCCCCCTAAGGGGTGGTCATTCAAATGATGCTCCACTTGATTTGGTCTTTACTTTTCTCGAGCTTGAACTTTGTGCGTAGATATAGTAGTCTTAATTCTTTGTTCCTTCATGCTTTGTGATCGATTAATGTGGTATACGCCGTTTTCAACCGTTGGTTAGGTGTCTCCGTCTTTCTCCACCATGCTCACACTTCTATTTGACTTTGAATTCCAATGATGTAGTTCTCGAGTCTTTAAACTTTGTAGATTCTTTGACATTGACAGAGAATCATCTTTAACTTTGTGTAGCCTTTGATTTTGATGAGAACTTTCATGTGTTGTTGGTATGAGCATGTGGAGAGTCTGCACGATCAATCCGCTCCGGAGCTTCCATAAGAAGAAAACATAAAAGCAGTAAGTAATAAGCGGATTCCGGCACTTACAAGTTTGAATTTCAAGGGTGTTATGACATAGTGTGAAAACACATCTCTTATTGTTACAGGCCGTTCTGAGCTGAGTCCCACAGTGAGATAACGCGATATACCGAAATACATCTGATTCGGATAAGTCATTGAGGTACACCAAGCATCACCCCACGATGTAGACCGTTTGAGACACACTAAAGCGTAATCCACGGGAGTTACCGGTGACCTGTGTCGAGTACGCTGATGTTGACCACAGCGAAGTTTCCATTCAATCACCGAAGATCACGGATGTGAAACTTCTCATAAATGTTACGGCGGTTGCTAAGATCTCGTGGGACTCTAGAATATATCACTTGTGTCCTTATTGATGAACAACAAGCGATGTCATGTCAAGTGTTCCTATGAGATCTTTTGATGAATCTCATAGCTCTAAACTCAATAAGTGCATTTTGGTTTCTGGCGAGACTAGGGAGAGAGTCTCCTTCTTCATACCAACCAACTCTAAGAGAAGGTCAATAGATTATGTAGGGTTCCCGGTGAGAATGAAACAAATCCTTTTAAGAGGAATTGGTGGCTAGAAGGTTTAGTGCGGTGCGTCCTTTGGGTCCATGACGTCTTTGTCTTCAATACGGTGTCATCTTAGTGACAACCAATGTGAGATGAATTGAACCCGGTTTCACCTAAGGTTGAATATGGAGGCTATTTCTTTTCACCCTTTTTCATTATATTTCTTTTAATTCTTCAACCCTTCTTTCTCCTTTCTCACATTACTCCTTTTTCAATCATACAGGGACTTCTAATACTAACTATTGGTGATGTCCTTGGGTAGATCCCTCCGACTCTGGCGGATCATAGGACGGATTTCCTATCCTTAGTCACCTTATAACTCCATGATTGTCCTATTTTGCCATAAAACCATTTTTCTTGAAAATCTCTCAAAGTGTTTATGATGGAAAAACATGTTTGGAACACTTCAGAGTTTTATATTTTCGAAACACTCCCCTTCACATGTGCTTATAATTTTGGTAAATCGCACATAGAGGGTGAGTTCGCACTTTTGAATTGATCGACTTTAAATGAGCTAGACCGATTCGAGACACGTTTATATCACTAGAGAACTAGCTTGAAATTATTACCCATCCCAGTCAAGTCCATAGAAAGTTTCTCGAGATGATACATGATTCCTCGTCAATTCATTGGTTTCAAGCGAGTCGAGCTCATTTTGAGATTCAAACAACGATCATTAAACTTTTGATCACATTTTAATCCGTCTCCTCCCCTCAAAAATATCATATTTGTGATATTTTTGATATCAACAGTTAAACAACATTTTAGAATCTTTTGGGGAGAAAAGCAGTTTGATTTAAGCATGAATTTGGAACATTTTGTTTTATACTCCCCTTTAATAAATCATAATCAATTAAAGGGTTTTAGAGAGTTATCTTGAGCACAAAATATTTTGAAAGATTTTGAAAAATCTTTTTGAACAATCTTGAAAATGTGCTCAAGATTATGATGATTTCTCACCATTTTTAAATGTAGTGTACTGAAGCGTACACCAGTGATTTTCATTAAAAGGCACGAGTTTTGATTTGAGAAAATAATCAAAAGTCATCATTTCGGTCCGGGTTTCGTACTGATGTATACGAAAGCTACGAAAGCCATTTTTGAAAAAATTTTTGAGAAACGACATGTTTTGAAAAAACATAAAAGAACTCTCGCTCAAGCATCCGTACATGCCCGTATCATTGTTGAATGACATTTCTAAACGTCTGAATATCGATTATACAAGAGACATGTCGTGAGAAGAATATTTTTGGATTTTGATTTTATATTGTTTTAGTATTTTTGAAAGTTTTATATTTTTATATTTTGCTTTTGTTGGTTTTCAAATTTTGTATTTTGTTTTTCAAAAATATTTACATGAAGCTTTTGGAAAATCATTTTCAAGAAGATTCGAGAAGGCGTTCTAACTCCTCGGGGTTGGGCTTCGCATTCAATTCGTCGAACTAAATAGTCAAACCTTTCTTTTGGAAGGGCTTTGGTTAATAGATCGGCGAGTTGGTATCGATCTTCACGAAGAATAATTCAACAGTACCATTTTCGACGTACTCTTTGATGAAGTGGTAGCGGACTACGATATGCTTAGTCTTTGAGTGATGAGCAGATTGCACGATATGGCTATGGCACTTTTCGAGTCACAATACATAGGTATTTTATCGAAAGTAAAGCCATAATCTGTGAGTTGTGTTCTCATCCATAGAACTTGAGCACAACACGCAGATAGAGACACATACTCGGCCGGTTGAAAGTGCATGCAATCTTGTTTCTTTGAAGACCGGTGACTAACTTTTCACCCAAAATTGTGCTCCTCGGATGTACTTTTGTCGTAACTTGATCACTGCGTGGTCCGCATTTGAAAAGGCAATTAGATCAAATCCGATTCCTTCGGATACCAAAGTCCCATGTGAATGGATGTCTTGGTGCCGAAGATCCGTTTAACCTCTTTGAGGTGCGAGTTAGGTAGGCTTTGCACGAAACCGTGCTAATAAGCAAACAACAAAATGAATATCACGTCGACTAGCGGTGAGGTACATGAGAGAACCAATCATGCTCCGATATTTCTTCGGATCAATAGGTTTCCCAAACAAATCGGCTCCAATTTTTGGTGAAGTTACCGGTGGTGTTCGACCGAGTCACAATTATCCATACCATGATTTTTCAAAATCTCGGTTGTATTTAGCTTGATTTATAAAAATTCCACGAGGGGCGATGTATTTGTAAACCAAGAAAGAATTTTAGTTCCCCATCATGGACATTTAAAATTTGCTTTTCATGAGATTTTCAAAATGTTTTGAAAGATTCGGATTAGTGGACCCAAAGATGATGTCGATCCACGTAATCAACAATCAAAATGTCATTTTGCATTTTGTGTAAACAAGGTAGGATCAACTGTTCCTTTGGTGAAATTGTTTTGGGTAAGGAAAGAGGACGATTCGTCATACCACGCTCTCGAGCTTGTTTTAAACCATAGATTGCCTTTTGAGTTTGTAGACGTGATCTGGATGTTCCATGTCTCTGAAGCCTTACGGGTGACTCACGTACACTTCTTCTTTCGAGTTCCATTCAAGAACGGTCTTAATGTCCATCGATAAACCGTGATGTTTTTGTGAATTGCATAGGCTAAGAATATCCTTCTCGCTTCAAGTCTAGCTACCGCCGAATGACTCTTCAAAGTCTATCCCTTCCTCTTATCAGTATCCTTTGGCCACAAGACGAGCTTTGTTGCAATTACGATCATCTCTTCATCCTTTTGTTCTTCCATAACCATTTGAGATCAATGACGCGAATGTCAAATGGTCTTGGAACCATTTCCCAAGAGTCATGAAGGCGGTATTGGAGAAGTTCCTCTGCATCGCTTCTATCCATGCGGGTTACGCCATTGCCTCATGAATGTTCTTTGGTTCAATATTGCTAATTGAGAAAAGGTAAATGCACAAGTCGCAATCGGTGGCAAGTTGGCGTCTCGTCCGAATTGGCCTTGAAGGTTCACCAATAACTTGTTCAATTGGATGGTCTTTTTCCACTTCGAGTAGAAGGATACCGTTGGTTATCGCATGCGAGTTAGATGGTTCTCGTAAGCATGAAGACGATTCGGTGATTCCGTAGCAAACGGGTTTTCAAATAAGTTTTCATCTAACGTTGCATCGTTACGGTTTTGGTTTTGCTCATCAACCGCTGGTAGAGCGGGTGCAATAAGCGTAGTAGATGTAGATGATGTAGATGGAGTTAGTGCATTGGTTTCGACCGTTGTAGATGCATCTTTTGTTGGTGGTGGAGGATGATTTTGAGCGGGTGCGGCGGAATGATGGTTTGATGCATTTGTTGAAGTTCCACCATAGTATTCATCGAACATTAACTCAAGAAATTCTCCCATTCTTGTTCTTTAGGATTGTCAAGCGAAGTTGATTGAGCTCTTTGAGGTACGAATCCCGAACCGATGTGTCCGAAGTCTTTCGGTTTAGTGCGGGTTCTAGAGCGAGTCTCTCGAAGCCATATGTGAAAGTTCATCAAATTTCACATTCATCGTCTCCATGATCCTCCTAGTTCTTCATTATACACCACGAATGCCCTCGAGTTATCTGAATATCCAATGAAGATTCCAATATCACCTTTAGCTTTCGGTTTCCTAGATCTTCTCTGTCGTTTGTCGGATAGCATAAAGCGCCAAACACGTGAAAGTAAGAGATATCGGTTTTCTCGTTGTTCACAAGCTCATACGGGGTTTTATTGAATCTAGGATGGATTAGGGATCGGTTCGAGTGAAACAAGCGGTGGCAACAACATCGACCCATAGAAATAACTGCACAAGAATAGATTAGCATTGTGCGGCGGCTTCCCACAAGAGTTCTATTTCTTCTTTCAACTACCCCATTCACGTGGAGTTCTAACAACCGATGTCCGATGTGTGATTCCAACATCTTCAAAATAAGTTCTTAACTCCGATTAGTGAATTACGTATCGTTGTCTTCTTACAACCCTGCGGGTTTGAAGAAGTACTTGAATTCGTTTGAAAGGTGATGATGATGCACGGTGCTCAGATTTTGATCTCGAAACTTAACCCATGTATATCTTGAATAATCATCGGCGATGACAAGAATATACTTTTTCCCATTAAAGCTTTCAACTCTCATTGGGCCACATAAGTCCATGTGCAACATATGCAACTTTGCTTCGAACTAGGTACGATTTTGGGTTTATATGATGCTCTTTGCTTTTTCCTTGTTCGCATGATGGACATAAGTGATCCTTGGTGTATTTGAACTTTGAAGTCCATTGATGATGTTGTCTTTGGCAATTTTGTTGATGGTGTCAAAATTGAGATGGGATAACCTTCTATGCCACAACCAGACGTGTTCTAGATGCTCGTGTCATAAGACATATTGGTGATGAAGAGGCCATTTGATTGATGTCGATAGCATACAAGTTTGTATCACGATTCCCGCTTAAGAGATCGGTGCCATCCAAGTTTCTAACAAAGCAAGCATTTTTCCTAAAAGCAACCTCTAAATCGCATCACGTAACCGCCTGATCGAAACAAATTGTGTCCCAACCCTTTGACATAGTAAACCCGAGTGATCAAATAATTTCCAAAAGGTAGATCTCCATAACCCATGATAATTGCTACATGATCATTTTCAAACGTCGGTTCCCCATGAATTTCGAGACTAAATTGATCGCCAGCTTGATTCGGTCATGTGCTTGGAGCAACCCGATTCGACGATCCAAAGACAAATTTCGATAACCGCCAAGATATGTAAAAAGAATATTGTGGAAACCGTTTTGATTTTGGTTCCTTTGGGTTAGAGGTAAAATCGATCACACTCAAAGAGGTTTTCTACAAGGAATTCGGTTTATCACTCATTTTACCATTCGGGTGTGAAAGTTCTACCGTGGGTTTCCAAATATCATCCCTAAAGTATACACTATAGTTCTGTCGGTAGTGTAAAGCCTAAGTTTTGCAACTAGTCTTCCTACTCGTTTAGCGTAAGATCTTTTGGAACGTTCTTCTTAACAAAGCTTATCATTCACATTCTTAGAAACATAATCATCTTGAACATTAATTAAAGATTTCTTGCAAGTTAAACAAAGAGATTCAACACATTCATTAGACTTAGCAAGTTTCACGGTGTTCAAGACATTCGGATGAAATGTCTTTCTTATTCAAAAGCGGTAAATTCTGGTGTGTTCCTCTACTTTCTTCTCTTTATTCAAGCTACTACTCCTAGAGGCAGTCGAGACTCTATTGTTCCTTGTATTGCTCTTAGGCTTTAGTCTGCTGCTCCTAGAGGTGCTTCCTAGTCCTGTAGAAGGTAAGGCACACTCATTAGGATTCACATTCTTATCTAGAGAAGTGGTTTCGCTTTCCTAGTCTCTTTAGAGTGCTTTTCTAAACTTATGTCATTTGTTCCATATGTTTTAGATGTGGAGGCGGAGCGCATTAGTGGTACTCATCTTAAAAAGGCCAGTGCTAAAACTTTGGGATTCTCAATAACCGCTTTCCCTTTTCAACATTTTGTATAGGCAAGGTGGTGGGGACCGGTTTTGATGAGACATTTTCTCATTGACTTTTGGAGGAGGTATAGAAACAGACATTTTGGTTTGGAAATCGGTTTGGGAACATTTGCTTTCTCCATGATCAATGGTTTTTAATTACGCTTCCACTACCTTTCCTTTTTGACTTTCGGTGAGCCCTCAAAAGATCATTTTTCGCTTTCATGTCATTGTTGGCACGCCATACGACAATTTGTCATATTTGCATTCCTCGATTTTTCGATCAAGTTGTTTAAAATATGACACATTTTATTTTTCAAGTTTTTCAAGAGCTTTTTCATATTTTGAAACAATTTGGAGGTCTCGGTGGAGTCTTTCATGATCTTCAACGTAATATGTTTGCAAAATGATGGACATAATATCGATGGTCGAACATCTTGAAGAGAATCATTTAAATTTTCCAAAACTTTGATGTGTTCAATACTTTCATTAGCTTGCTTTACTGGGGATTTATGGTCCTTGACAAAGTCAATTGTTTCTTTCAAAAGGCTTGTTCAAAATAAATTACCCTTGAGTTGATGTTATTCAAATGAGGGCAATTCAGTTCAAAAACTTTTTCTGCTCATTATCAAAACTATTGAACGGATGTTTGTTGTAATATGAGTTTTAGTTTTAACAGTCTCTTAAAGTCTCCCAATTCTAGTTTTAACATCGCCTAAAATGCTTCGGGATCACTTGTGTTAAAAGTTGTTTGAAGACATTTGTTCGATTTTGAAAAGGATTTTGAGACAACTACGGAGTTGCAACCGGTTTTGAAACCGGTTTTGAAACCGGTGTGATGGAAAACTTTGATTGTTCTTTATGTGAAACAAACGAAATACCATTAGTTTTGTTCCATTTGTTATAGTCAATTGGTTTGATTTCCGGATGTTTTGTTTCATTCTTGATCTACTCTCCTCGAGATAGTTCCAACGTTTCAAGAGAATCATGCACAAATATGGGTTCATGCAAAGGTTTTCCATTGTTCAACACATTCCGTTGTTTCGAGCTTTCTTGAGGAAACAAGGAGGTGAGTTACCAAGAGCCATTTTGTGTCGTATGAAAATTGGATTTACTTGATTAGAAAGCATCTTGTTTGTTTTAGAGGAATGACCCGTTGTAAGAACTAAATTATCCAATTTTTGATAGTTTCATTTTATCCGAAATTTCATCAAGAAGAGAATCTTCTCGTTTTGAAAATCAACAATCAACTTTCTTCTCTTTTCAAGATCGAAAGCGTTGTTTTTGTTTAGAAAGTTGGTCATTTAGTTCGAGAAATTTCCTTGTTTAAAGATTTTATTTTCAAGTTGATTCACATCAAGTGTATCATACTTGATTTGCAATTGTTTTTCTCTTAAAATGTAGAATCTCGGTAACCAATTTCTAATTCGATATTTTGTTTGTATGAAATTGATAGGCTCTGGCGTTCTCTTTGTAACTCTTAAGCTCGGTGGTCAATTTAACATTCGCGGCCTTAACTTCGCGATTGACCTTACTAACTTTCTCAATTTCAATGCCACGCTTATTGATTAATGATTCAAAATAAGCACGTGTTTCCTCATCGGTCTCGGTTTTGTGCCACATGCCTCCACTAGGATCCACATCTCGAGTTTGAGTTAGTATTGCTACAACTCGGATTGTCCGTATGTATGATAAGTAGGTGTCAAGGCGTCACGTAATGTTGTTCGTCATGAGTAAACACATCAAATATGACATTGTTATAGCATAGATCAATGATTAGTACCTCGACATCTGCGTTGGCGTCATAGGCAGGAGGTGCGTCGAGTCGGTTCGTGCTTAGTCTCACGAAGATTTGCCATAAAGATACGCTTTGCATTGAGTTCCTCGAGGTCTTCCAAATCATCCACAATAGCGAAGAAATCATTTTCCTCAAAGACTCAACCGCATCCCCGCTTGCTTCGTGCTAACAACATAGCTTTCGAAGAAACTCAAGATTCTTCTTGTGTGGCTTAGTGGGACAGTTTCGTGCCATGTGACCCATTCCTTGACAGCTATAACACTTAGCACGATTACCACGATTCACATTTCCATAATTCCCGACTCATCAGAGCTGCAACATTCCCATTCGATTACCCATCGCTTATTCCCAACATTCTCATCCCATCGATTTCCAACATCCCGACCCAACTGACACACGATACGGAACCGCTCGATTACCCATACAAATCCAATAGCATATCCTGCGATTCCCAATAACTCCAACCATTTGTCCTTGATTACCCATATTCACACCCTACCGCAATTTGCCATTCTGAGTGTTTGATGAAATCCTTTGGTTGTTGTTAGTTGGTGTGGAATAGCGATCGTTGAATGCTTTACCCAATAATGAAAATACTTGTCAAAAGTCGCTTCTTGTTCGGTTCAGATCGGTGATTCCTTGTTCCCGTATTGTGGATATTGTTGTTGTTGAAGGACTTGTTGTTACGGTGGATAGAATTGTTGTTGAGGATAACAGCTTGTGGTGGAATGTATTGCTGCAAGTTGTTGCTGATGGAAGATGATGAAGCTTGTTGTTGTGTATTTACTAAAGGTTGAGTCTTTGCAACAAGTACTAATGGATCATGATTCTTTGCCAATCTTTATTTCCTGACTTCATTCGCTTCAGCTTGGTTTTGTTTCAGAAAATCGTTTAGTTGATCAAAGTTCACCGATGTAAGTCTTTTATTTGGTTGACAATAGTGACATATCGTCCCCATTCTTCCGGAAGATTTTTCAGAACTTGATGTTTTGAACGATAGTTACGGGTGTCAACTTGTTTCGATAAGCTCATTCATCAAAGTACAAAACCTTCCATAGTAGGATTCAATGGATTCTCCCGAGTTGAAGTAAAATTTTCCCATTCGCTTAGCGACTTGTTCTCCATGTCTTGTTGACCAATTTTTGTTCCATGTCAAAGCCGTCTAACACGCTCCCACATATCGAAGCGGTTTCACAACCGCTCACCGCAGAAAATATGTCTCTTGGTAAACCCAGTTGGACAATATGAATTGCCATGTCATATGCATCGACTTGTTTCGATCCTCTTGCAGTATTCGATTCGGTTTGAGTATGAAAAGATGGTGGGACGTCAGAGTTCCGGGGTCTAGGATTTGTCGAGGCTTGAAGGGTCCATTCGTAATGGAGTTAATCATAAGTTTTCCATTAGGTTTGGTCTTGATGTAGCGAAGCATACGACTTTTCCATTAAAGATAACCACCTTTTTCCAACATAGGAGGACGGTTTTCGGCACCGGCTGCATGAATATCTTGTTGAGTTGCCATTGATGAAGGTATGATATGATAAAGTTGATGTAGGATCGATTCAACGATAAAGGATTTGTGATTGATGAAGATAAAGCTCGGTTGTTGTAGTGAAAATATGGTCTAAAAACTTAAAAACCGCAATAACTTCTTTTCGGATCATTTTAGGACTTGAAGATTGACCCTAGTTTATTCTACGGTCTATTCTCCTCGCTCACAATGCGTTTGATGGGTAGATCGCGAAAACGGAGTTACGGTTCAAAAGTTATAGCCGTTTGAAGTTTTGATCACAATCCTACCAGTAAAAGCGTTCTTATGCGTAGAGATGAGTGCTTATCGTGGGATGCTTATGCGTAGGAGTCCTTATGCGTAAAGAGCTTAGGCGTAGAAATCCTTATGCGTGAAATCTAAGTTACACGTAAACTTAAGGTTAAACGTAAGTCTTATGCGTGACGTTAAGCGTGAAGTAGAGTACCCACGCGTAAGAGTTAACTTATGCGTAGAGTGCTTACTCGTAAGTCGCCCCTTTATGCGTAAGAGTTGGTTTAAAACCAAAAATCCTTTACACCGCCACAACAGTAAAGATATCGAAAGTCGAAGTGTTCCACACTTATCCAAGTGAGGAAGCACCGAGTCACCTTTGTTGCACGAAGATTCTTCACCAAAAGTTATGCGTAGAAACTTATGCGTGAAAAAGGGTTTTGACTTTCTTCTGGCGTAAGATTAGGGTTTTGACTTACGCGTAAAATTTCCAATGATTCAACCGATTTCTTTTGCACGATAGCTTCCAAAATACTCAAATAGCAAGAAAGTATTGACCTTAAACACCCAAAATGCTTTTATGCTTACGGCGTGAAATGAACAACGAAATCAAAACGAGTTTAAAAACGATTTTAAACACGTAAAGCTTAGAACTTTTTGCCAAAACTAGAATCTTTAACACTATATAAACCTTAGACCATAAGAATCTTGAAGATTTAAGTGCAAAAATAAAAGTTTTATGCGTGAATATTTGAGAACGAACACTACGCATAACACGTTAGAAAAAACTTCAACCAAAACACTCCTAAACCATTGTTAGGCGATTGATACCAATTGTAGGACCTTACTTTTACATCAACCTCACGCGTAACACACCTTTTCACAAACCCAATACGCTACGCGTATAACACGTTAACCACAAACACAAACAAAGCGTAGAAATAAGATGGAAAGATTAAGATGTTGAAACCGTGTATGTTATGTGTAGAAAGATGAACACAAGATGTTATATTGATCCAAAGAAAGCACACACACACACACACACTCAAGCACACCCCTCAAGTGACCATTTGAGGGGTATTTATACTCTAAATACAAGATGCCCTAAAGGGCTTTGGCTTGGGCTTCGTAGGCTTGGACATGGGTTGGATTAGATGTATGGCAAGCTTAACTAAACTAATACCCATTTAGCTTAGTCCAATCCACGAGCCCGTTGACTATTCTAACACGATATCTAACACACGTTACAAAGTTCCTAAACGTGAATGACCATCACTTTTAATAAAACTATTAAGGCTAACAAAACTGCTATGAATGAAGACAGCTGGTTCAATGCCATGCAAGAAGAAATTCATGAGTTTGATCGATTAGATGTATGGGAATTAGTACCTGCTCTAGACTGTGCTATGATCATTACTCTAAACTGGATCTTCAAAGTGAAGCTTGATGAACATGGCGATGTTTTGAAAAATAAGGCTAGGTTAGTGGCTAAAGGATATCGTCAAGAAGAAGGTATTGACTTTGAGGAATCTTTTTCTCCTATTGCACGTATCGAAGCTATGAGAATCTTCTTGGCTAATGCTGCTAGTAAGAACATGGTTGTGTATCAGATGGATGTGAAACCGCCTTTCTTAATGGTGATTTGAAAGAAGTGGTTTACGCCACCACCGAGAGGGTTTTGTGAATCCAGAGCATCCTACTCATGTTTATCACTTGAAAAGGCCCTTTACGGTTTGAAGCAAGCTCCTAGAGCATGGTATGATACGCTATCAAAGTTTCTTCTATCTTCCGGATTCAAAGAAAGGAGCAGTTGATCCGACATTGTTCACCGTAAAGTCGTGCAAACATTTAATTCACGCTCAAATATATGTTGATGATATTATCTTTGCCTCGACTGACCCCAATGAGTGTGATATTTTTTCAAATGAAATGGGTTCCAAATTTCAAATGTCAATGATGGGATAAATGCCATTTTTCTTAGGATTACAAATATCACAAAGTCCCGGAGGCATTTTTATAAATCAATCTAAATATGCAAATGAGATTTTAAAGAAATTTGGATTTGATTCTAGTGACTCTGTTGACACTCCCATGATAGAGCGTATTAAACTAGATGAGGACCACTCGGGGATCATGGTAGACCAAACGAAATATCGTAGTATGATTGGATCCTCGATGTACCTCATAGCTAGTAGACCGTACATCTTGTTCATTTGTTTTGCATGTGTGCTAGATACCGTGCTAAGCCTACCAAAAGCACCTTGAAGCGGTTAAACGGGTCTTCGGTATCTCCAAGGAACCATCAATATGGGACTTTGGTACGCGAAGGACACCGGTATGTCACTAACGACCTATGCGATGTTGATCATGCGGGATGTCAAGATACTCGTCAAGCACGTCTCGAGGTGCTTAGTTTTGGGTGATAAGCTTGTGAGTCGGTCTTCAAAGAAGCAAATGAGTACTTCTATTTCCTCTACAGAGGTGAATACATAGCCATGTCATCTTGTTGTGGTCAAATCCTATGGATGAGATCTCAATTATCGACTATAGCTTTGAATTCAAAAATCCTCTGATCGTGACAATAAAGTGCTATTGCTCTCTCATGCAACAACGCACAACACTCAAGAGCAAAGCACATCGACATTCGACATCATTTCATCGTGGAGCAAGTAGAAAACGGTGTGGTGGAACTCTATTTTGTGAGGACCGAATACCGCCAGCGACATCTTCACCAAAGCTCTTCCTAGAGAACGTTTGAGTTTATCCTCCACGACTTGGTCTAAAGAGTCTACAACCGAAACACTCAAACGTCTTCAAGAGGAAAATGAGGAGTAAAGGTCTTTCTTCATCTATCTCTTGTAAATAGTTATTCAAAAACAAAATACAAAATTTCAAAACCTTCAAAAAGCAAATAGAAAAATATAAAACTTTTAAAATCCATAAAATTGAAAAATCTTGAAAAATTCCAAAATATTGTTTTTTTGTCATGTTTTCCTCGATTGGATAATATCTACGGTTTTGTCTTTGTCATTCAAAGAATGACACGGACTTTAGATGTTGTTCGAATGTTTAAAAAATCAAAACTATTTTGGGAGAAAGTGAAACAATGGTTTATTGTCATTTCGTGCAAGAACCGCTTTTTATAGAAAGAACAGAGCCATGCTTTATCTTGTTTTTCAAATCTCATGCTCGATTCTATAAACAATTACTTACTATCTAATGAAAACTAATTGCTTTGTAAAATAACTCGGACTCTATTTTGAAAATCATCCGACTTAACATTTGTCAAAACATCTATCTCTCAATCAACAACTTATTTGTCATACAATTGTTTTCAAAAATAATCATGCATGTTTAATCCATGGAGTTTAAAGTCTCAAAATCCGATCCTTATCGGTGAAAACATTTTCATAATCAAGTCACAATTCTCCTTAAAATCTTTCAAAATCAATTTAAATCTACGAGATCACAAATCTCAAATAATTTGATAATTTTGATCGGGGAGAATTTGTGATTTAAATTGGAGTTAAACCGATAATTCGGTAAATGGTTTTATAAGGATGTACAAGCTCTCCTTCCCACATGTGCCAAACGATTTCAAATTTTCCATGCACATGTTGAGGGGAGCATCTATCTTAAACCACAAAGATTTGAAACGTGATCAATTTATTTCAATGTGCGTCTTTTCTAATATGTGCAAAACATTTTTCAAATATCTATGCACATATTGAGGGGAGCAACTATTTTGAAAACCACATTCTTTATATAACTACTCTTAGATGCAAGCCAACCCTCAAAGATGAAAATTATTTCTATTACAAAATGATGCTTGATGCAAATGTTGAGGGGAGCTCTTGTTCTAAAAATATCAAAACAATTCAGTACAAAATGCTTTGATAATATATCACAAGTATCCGGATTGATTTTCAAATGGTTTTCAATTGGTTCTAATGGCGATGAACGATACCAAATAGACCGACCAACTTTACTTTATGTATGGTGATGTAAGGATGATAAGGTTAGGTATTTGTTCCCATGATCCGCCAAGACGCGAGGGATCTACCAGGACAATCCACTAGATAGTGTAGAAGTCCTTAGGTATGATGAAAAAGGAGAAAAGTGAGATATGGGAAGAGTGCGGATCGAGATAGAGCTATTCTTCGAGTAAACCCAACAAGGTTCTAGTTATGAAGTCTCGGTAAGCAATCAAGGGGTTGAAGAATGAAAAGAATTAAATGTGAAAAGGGTGAAAATAAATAGCCCTCCAATTATTCAACCATAGGGCGGATACGGCTTCAATTCATATCTTCTTTGGTGGTTACCAAGGTAACATCGGTATTGAAGACAAGACTTCATGGACCCAAAGGACGACTTGCACTTCAACTTCCCAAACCACTCAAGTTCCTCTTAAAGGTCTTGTTTCATTCTCACGGGAACCAACATAATCTATCGACTTTCTCTTAGAGATTGTTGATATTGAAGAAGAGACCCTCTCCTAGTCTCCCAAATAGGATCCAAATATGCACAATTGAGTCTAGAGCCACGAGATCATCTATAAATCTCATTAGGACACTTTCAATAAAGACTCTCTTTCACACAATGTGGAAAGAGAGATTATATCTTATGAGTCCTACGAATTATCCTTGTGGTATTGCCGAACATCCGAATGATATGCAAACATATTCACAATGAAGATGGAAAGCCTTCGAGCCAACATCAAACAAGCTCTCGGTGGGGGCATGAGAGATCTATTCAATAGATCAACCATGTGACAACCGAATGAAACAATGGGGCGATTCAATCTTTGAATCAATCACGGTTCGAGTTATGGATTGACGGATACCTTTTAAAACCGGTCATTGTGCTTAAAAACTCTTTTCTTTAGCACATCGACCGTGTACAAATATTTCAAAATAAAAGTGTTTATGATTGATAATTGATTTTCATTTAAACCTTCGTTGTATTGCAAAACAATTTCTATTGAGCGATACACCATTGTTTTAAAATATCTTTTATCAATCGGTGAATCTCAATTATTTGGTTCACTCACTCCGTGTTGTCTTCTTTGAGACATTCCGGTTTGAGAACAACTAGAGCACCGCGAAACCACATCAAGGAAATTCTTCGAAATTTTACCGATCACAGTAAAGATTTGTCTTCGATCAACGGGAACCGCGGTCAGGTACCTCAATTCAACGAAGTGATCAAAGACACTTTCGCACTTTATTGCTAATCGTTGTATGCGGTCGCCCGACGCTTGCGGTGATCATAATGAAGCGGTCAATCCATAGCCGCATGCTCACACTACACATTCATCTCTAAAGAAATCATCATAAGTGCATCAATGAATCGATATTTTCACTCCATGCTTCGCTACGCTGCGCCAATATCATGAATCAACGAAAGCTTCCGCTACTCGATGAGAATATATCATGATCTAGAATGTGAGCATGTCGGTCCATAAGTCACAACATCACATAATACCAACACCACAATGGATGAGTCGAGATTTATGTTAGCCGATGATCTCAAAAGTCGGCTCAAAATTATTATCACGTGGATCGCTTAAAGACCTCCACTTGGATTAACCAAACATGCATCATTGAAGAATCAATGACTACGAGCTTGAGCAAAGAACTACATCAAGAATGCAAGAACAATTTAAAATGTAATATCTGCTTGTATTCTATGTAATTTTGAGGTGACCTCCTTGGGGAGATTTTAGGATTTAGTAAATCCAGTTATTAAAGAGTCGGTTACCTCAAGTATATGTAATCGTTAGAAAGCTTGTAGTCGTAGATTATTTAATGTTTAGTAGTATTTAGTTAAGTAACACCATGGAGGACGGATGGGTCTTTACCCACTGTATGCCTGATCCACAGCCCGTAGGTGGCAATTTATGTAAGAACTATAAATACTCTCTACCTCCCAAGGTAGAGAGTTGGAGCTCATAATAAGATTTTTCTTTCTCTTACTAAAGTTCCCAACCTCTAACTTTCTCTCTCTAAAACCATATTATATGCCTACTTGTGGTTATGATCTAGTGTGTTTGTGAAATCCAATACGTTACAATTCAAGTGTTAGTGATTCATATGTAATAGTTAGCTTAATATGGCCTTTATGTTTGTTATTAAGCTAAGGCTTATGTAGAAGGCCCATAAGCCTTGGTCCAAGCCCATAAGAAGGGAAGGAGTCTAGATGTGTTGCCCTAGCTCCTTGCCCTATAAATACCTCTTGTAAACCTTCTATTAAAGGTTGGTTGTTCATTTACACATTTACTCTACGCATAACTATTCTCCATTCCATACGTGTGTGGTCTTTGTTCAACCGATCACTATCTCCTATATACTTCTTATATTGATGCTTGTGTTACTAATATGGGAACCTAACAGTGGTATCATTCGCCAAATAGTTGGGTGAAAAGGTTTTGTTTTTGAAGTTAGTTTTTTTGGTCTTACGCCTAATACGGTTTCAAGAGTTTGTCACGCTTAAAACTTATTTTTACACTTTTAATCCAAGATTCTTGTACTTTCAACGCTTTTAGGTGTTAAAATATCGATTTTGGCAAAAGTTTCAAACTTTGGCGCGGATCATTGTTTTTAAGCTTGGTTTTATGCGTGGGTTTATTTCACGCATAAGGTGTTTAGAAGTTTGGATCATCAAGTTTCACACTTTTGTGTTATTTTGGTGATATTGAAGTCGCTTTCATCACAAAAATCGGTTTAGAAACATCATTGGTCGAAACCGCTTTTGTCAAGTTTTACACGATCAAAACCCTATTTTTACGCCGTAACTTTTCCTTGGATCGATCTTCGCTTTTATTACTTACTCGGTGTTTTCTTGCTTAGATAAGCCTCGAAAACACTTCGACTTTGGATATCTTTTACATCGTGATAGTGTAAAGGATTTTTGGGCAAAACCCTAATCTTACGCATAAGCTCAAACTTATGCGTAGAACTCTTCCGCATAAGATTTTCTTACGCCTAAGCTCATCTTACGCGCATAAGTTAATCCCACGCCTAAGTCTTCACGCTAACTTTCGCCACGCATAACTTGAGTGTTTCTCAATTCTTGCGTAAGCTAATCCCACGCCGTAACTATCACGCTTACGCGTAAGTTTGGTGTTTTACGCCTAAGTGTTGCTTTGCCTAAACTTGGTTTTTCTACGCCTAAGGATACTTCATCAACAACATTTCATTCGACTACAAAGATCCATTTAACAACACAAGTTTTCAACATGTCACAACCACCATACTCTAACTACTTTCCTTATACTTATAATCAACAACAACAACAACTAAGTCCACAACATCAACAATTCATTCAACAACAACAAATTTATCAACAACAATTTAACCAACGACATTATCCACAACAAGGAGAAATTCCACCTCAAATGGTTCAACAACCACCTAGTCTTCAAGTACAACTTTACACAAATGATTACAATCAACATCCATCCCGAATACTATGAAGGAACCAACTTGGTTTGCAAAGATGTGTGAAGCTTTAAGTAGCCAAAGAATCCATTCATGAGTCGATCACTTGATAGACCTCCAATGCTCACTCCCGGTAACTACGATCAATGGGTGATTAGGTTCTTTAGGTTCGTGATCTAAAAAGCCACATGGAGAGTTCTTAAAGAAGGTTATCTTGAAGGTCCATTTCATATGCCTATTGTTGTTACACCTTGAGATCCAAATGATGTTCCACCAAGAGATGATCTCACAAACATTGCAACTCTTGTCGACCTTTCGGTAATGAACTTCTACACTCTGGTCGATGAGCTAGCAATGCAATATATCCTTTTAGTATTACCAAACCCAATTCTTCAAAGTGTTGACGCCAAAAGATCGCAAAAGCAATGTGGGAACATATTCATCCTATAATGGAAGGTATCGCACTCAATCAAGAGGATATGGAATCCAAAATTTACTTGGCTTATGAACACTTCATGATTGAACTCGGAGAGACACTAGAGTCTTATCATCATCGATTCTCGACATCATCAATGATTTGGATAAACACAACATCATCATGCTAAGAATTGCGATCAATACAAAGTTCCTAAGTAGTCTTGGTCCCGATTGGGAGAAGTATGTCATTTTCATCCGTCAAGCCAAGAATCTTCATCATGCTTCTTACGGATTATTGTACGACTATTTGAAGCCTCATCCAAAAGAAGTTGATAAGGAAAGGGTTATCCATGGCCAAACCGCTTCATCTTCACTTCCGGATAATCAACAACTTGCTTTGTGGGCTCAAACTAGTTATCCTCCTCAACCCGCCTCCTTAACCCGCTCCTCAACCATCTCGCAACAATTACACCATATGATCAACACAAGAACAATCTCAACAAACTCAATTGGTTCCATACAACAACAAAGAATGATCAAGCACTTTACGGTGAAGCTAATGAGGACTCAAGCTTTTGATGCATTGCAACAAGGATTTGTTATGATTGCTAAAGCCTTCGGCCGTATACAAACAAATCCAATAATCGCATTCGCTCCTCATCAAACACAAGGAATCGTGGCTATTGTGAATAATGGACGTGTTGAAGTTCGTAATCGTGGTTATGGTCGCCGATTGGAGGTGGTCTAGGGTTTAATGCTATGGGAAGGAATAACATGACCGCTCCACAACAACAGAGAGCTCAAGCGGTTGAACAGGTAATGCTCGTAATGGGATAAATGGTCTTCGCCGCTACAACTCAGAATGAGAAGGACACTGGCTAATGCATGCCCAAAGCCGAGGACTAGGGGCGCGGCTTATCACAAGGAGGCTTTACTTTTGGCTCTTAAGGATGAAGCTGGTGGAACTCTCACAAACAAAGAACAGAGCTTTATGGTAGATGTAGATTCAGATGATGATATGGAGTACTTGCAAGCTAATGCAGCAGTGATGTTGATGGCACAAATGCAAGCTCTCCACATGAGTGACACAGACCCAGTGTATGACACTGACGGCTTGTCTCAAGTACCGGAACAGAATACACTCATTCCTGATCTGATATCTTCCGCCAATTTCTCCATCCGACAAGGATCAGAGTGTTCAACATGAGCCATCCAACTCTCATTCTGATGATTATCAAATAGATCCCGTAGTTATATTTGACGATCAAGATAACCTTATGGTTAATATTGATAATCAAGTTGACTCGTGGTTATATTTGAGGATCTAAATAATGATCATGTTGAGACTCACGTTGAACAAGATGAGCTTTTGTCTAATAGAGAAATTGAGCTCCCGACCTTAATTAAAGACCAAGAATCTCGCTTGAAATTTGCAAGAAATTAAAAGATAAAATGCATTCATAACTGTGGACATTGAATGCTTAAACGGTAACTCAATTTTTTCAAAACTCAAGAAAACCGTGAAAAGGTTTTGAAGCCGCTTTTGCTAAATCACATCAAAACGAAAAATCTTTAGAACGACAGATTCATGATCTAGCCGCATCGAAGAATGATTTGTTGTCTCAAATAGAACAACTGAAATATGAACATAAAAACAACTTAACGCTCTTACTTTGAAACTCAAAAGCCAAGGCTAAGTTGTTAACTTGTCAAAACAGCCTCTCAGCAGACAAAAGCATTCAACGAAACGAATAGATGACCATCTTGAAGAAATTGCTTACTTACAAAACAAACTTAAAGAGTTTCAAATGTTGTTTATAAACATGGTGAGTCAATCACAACCATTCAAAAGTTTACTTTAAAACCCAATCCAAATGGATATGGACCGAATCTTGCGACATAAACCAAAGCTTTCAACCAAAGCATTCAAACCAAATCTCAAGTTTCCATGCGTAATATAAAATTGATGATTCATTATGAGTGTTGTTGAATATCATCGTCAAGAGGAATTAGATGCGTAAGATGAGAGTCGATCAAAGTTAGAAAATGTTGTTTATAACAAACCATTGAACTATTCAAAAGCCGTCACTTTCGTTCCACCAAAGGATTCTTCTAACACACCTAGGATTATCACAAAATGTCTCGAGTCTTCTAATGTTGCTCCCCAACCAAATTATGCACAAATTTATGGTCCTTTACCTTCACTCGAAGTAAAATCAAAACCCGAAAATCGCCAAATTTTAGATATTTTAAATTTTCACTTGACCTCAAACTTTTAGAACGTGAGATTGAACGTCATTCGAAATAAAAGTTGAACATTTTCAATCGCCTCGAGCGAGAACAAAGAGATATCTTTCGTAAAGGACTTTTACCCCATGTTAAAATTTGAAAAATTGTGCATTGTATTGGGAAAGGGAATTCCATAAGGAACTTGATTGATGAAAGTCGTTTTCGAGAAAACGTAAACATCTATTTCAAATACAAAACGTAAAAGAAAATGTTACGAAAAAATGTTGATCGACTCTTGAACTATGTTATCTCGTCCGATATCCATAATGTTGTGTTATTGCATTCTTTGTCATATGCATTTGATTATATCTCTCCGACATCTTGTTGATTCGTTGAAATTGTTGAGAATACCGATAATGTGCATCGATCGAATCTTTAAAAGTTGAAAATGAACGATTGTTAAACGAAATTTCAAATGCAAAACGTCGTCTTCAATGGTGTCAAAAGATTGTCAAAATCGTGAACTTTCTATGCAAAACAAACTCACTCGCTTGCGCTCAAATTCTTTTGATCCTAAAATTGAGCAACTGGATGATCAAAACGTGTCTTTGAAATGTCAAATCTCAAAATATGAACAAGAACTTGCAAAAGTTAAAAGGAATATGGTGTCATATTCGATTTACTCAAACAGACTCGTGATGCAAAGATCAAACGAACTTGATCATTATCTTGCACACACTAAAGAAGTCATGAATTTTTCCGTAATCTTCGCTCGAAAATCAAGATTTGTTGCACACTATCATTACGTTAAAGAAAAAGTTAGGAAAGTATGAACAAGTTCGATTAGCAACATTAAGAAACTTGCACTGTAACATTTAGAAAAGTGACTCTAGAATGCCTCCGACAAACCACAAGATACTAATGTGTTTCCTCATCAAACAGAATAGTTGCCTCTTTTCCCAACGTCCGCACTTCACACCTAGGAGCAATACAAGGAAGAATAGGAAGTTGCGACCTAGGAAAATATCAATAAAGAATGTCAAGTAGAAAACACCCTAGGACTTTGAATAAGACTCATGTTGCACCCACTTTAGATATTAAGGCTCGACAAATGTAATGGAAAAAGTGTTGTAACAAATGTTGAACCTTTAAGTACTTTTGATATTCAAATCAAGCTTCTTGTGTTATATGTCGAAAAGTATGCTTTCGATTGTCATGATAAATGTGTTGCTAAAGCTATCTTGTCTTGTTTACGGAATCCTAAGATACGGAATACCTCTAGGCCCACTAATGCTTCTAAGTCCGTGCTTGGTAAACCGCCTCTTTAGATTCTAAGAAACGATTGATGTCCCCTGTAGCTCCAAGATCACCTCCAAGGAATGTAGTTCCACCTAGTGCATTCACTAAGACTAAAGCAAATACTAGTTGGAGATGGCGAAATGGTTACATAACACACTAAGATTTAAATGGATGCCTAAAATCATTGATGTGTGTATTTCTACTATATCGCCGAGGAACCCTCTAACTCATCGGGTTCCACATCTATTTCTATTCCATCCGTGTCGTCGTGTGTAATGCAGTGATCTGATTATCCTTTGATTGTTGATAGCGGATGTTCCCGACACATGACAGCAATCTCAAACTATTATCAAACTTTATTGCAAAGTTCATTGGCATCACATATTCGGAATGATCACTTGCGTACTATCATGGGCTACGGAGATTACATCAATGGAAACATCGAAATTAGCGTGGTTTATTTTGTGGAAGGCCTCGGTCACAATCTCTTTTCATCGGTCAATTACATGATGGAGATTTGGAAGTTGCTTTTCGGGAGAAAACTTGTTTCATTCTGTGATCTACAAGGAAACGATCTTATGTCCGCTCTCGCAATTCTAGTCTCAGACACTATCTCCATGCAAGACATGATTGCTTCATCTCCCATCCGCTACTTTCAAAGGCAACATCAACAAAATCTTGGCTATGGCACCGCTGCCTCTCACATTTAAACTTTCAAACCATAACGAACCTTGCTCGACACAAACTTGTTGAAGGTCTCCCGAGATTCCGGTATTCTAAAGATCACCTTGCTCACCAGAACAAGGGAAAAGCACTCGTGCTCATTTTCCTTCAAAGATGGAACACGCTCTCAAAGATGTGCTTCATCTTCTTTACATGGATTTGAGTGGCCCGATGCGCGTGCAGACGATTAATGGCAAACGTTACATCTTGGTAATTGTTGATGACTACTCAAGATGGACTTGGGTTTATTTTCTTCGAAGTAAAGATCAAGCTCCACAGATGATCATCACCTTTCTCACGAAAATTCAAATTCAGCTCCGGAACACCGTCAAACAAATTCGAACAGACAAAGAAACTGAATTTGTGAATCAAACTCTTCGAGAATATTATGAGAAAGTGGGAATTGAGCATCAGACATCTATTGCACGTATTGTAACATATTGGATTTTACAAACACACTAAATCATAATCACAAGTAGGCGAATTAGATGTTTTAGAGAGAGAGAGTGGGATATTCTAGAAAGAGAAACTTGTGGAATGTTAGATTCCCAATGAACATCCAACCCTCTACCTTGAAAGGTAGAGGGTATTTATAGGTTACAAACTAAACGACCTCCTGACGGCCTGTGTGTTAGGAATTGGAAATTCCATGTTAAAGTGTCGGTCACCCTAATTATAGTCTAGCATATGTTAGCTCGTAGACTTGTAGTTATTTATGTTATTTAGTAGTTAATTAGTTAATTAGTGGCGTAGAATAGTTTAGTGCTTCACCGTGGAGGAAGGACGAGTCTTTACCCATCAGATACACGATCCACAATCTGCTAGGAGGACGACATGTAAAACTATAAATACCCTCTACCTCCCAAGGTAGAGGGTTGGACCTTTCATTTCTTATCTAACCTTCCATGTTTTCTTTCACTTTCTCTAGAAAGGATCCCATCCTACTTTCTCTCTAAAACCTCTAAACTATACGCCCATATTTGTGATTGTTTGTGTGTTTGTGAAATCCAATATGTTACAAATGGTATCAAGAGCCATGGTTTGATCATTCATCTTTATGTTTTGGATTTCTAGTGGTTTTATATGATTTTGGGGTTGAAAAGTTTAGTGGTATTTTCATCATTTGGACCATTTCGGTGTTAAAGTTTGAATTTTGATTGTACTTTTGTGTTTAGAATCATTATAAGTGCTTAGGTTTTGATTTGGAAGGCTTGAATCGATGTGGTTGGATTGTTTTGGATTGGAAAGTGGTGCTTTTGAATATGTTCTTCGTAGAGACTTGTAGTTATATTTCTTCATAGAGACTTGTGGTTATGTTCTTCGTGAGACTTGCGCTTATGTTTTTCAGAGAGACTTGCGCTATGTTTTTCGTAGAGACTTGCGCTTATGTTTTTCAGAGACTTGCAATTATGTTTTTCGTAGAGACTTGTGGTTGTGTCCAGATTCAATATATCTGTCTAGAGACTTGGCGTAGAGACTTGTAGCCTATTTTTAGTAGAGACTTGGTGCCTATTTTTGTAGAGACTTGTAGCCTATTTTTAGTAGAGACTTGGTGCCTATTTTCGTAGAGACTTGGCGTTGAGACTTGTAGCCTATTTTCAGTAGAGACTTGGTGCCTATTTTCGTAGAGACTTGTAGCCTATTTTCGTAGAGACTTGGCGCCTATTTTTTTGTAGAGACTTTTCTTTACAATTTCTAGCAACTTGTCTCTGTTGTTACTAGCGAGTTGCTCTTTAGCGACTTGGCTACTTAGCGAGTTGCTCTTTAGCGACTTGGTTCATAGCGACTTGTGTTTAGCGACTTGGTTCATAGCGACTTGTGTGTAGCGACTTGCTTCATAGCGACTTGTGTGTAGCGACTTGGTTCATAGCGAGTTGTCTCTAGCAACTTGAGCATCTAGCGACTTGTAACTAGCGAGTTGCCTTCATAGAGGATTGTTAGAAGCGGTTTGACCATTTTATCAGTGCGTTTTGTTGACTTTTCCCGACAAAACTTCAAACGGCTATAACTTTTGATCCGTAACTCCGTTTTCAACGTTCTACCCATCAAAACGACCGTGAGAACGAGGAGAATGGCACGCCGAATGAACTAAAGGCCTAAATCCGCTCCAAACAGAAGTTATTGAGGTTTTTAAGTTTTTAGACCTAAATTTCTCCGTAAAATCGTGCATCAACCAACCCAAATCTCAACCAAAAAACATCTCTGCTAATCCTACAAACAATTATATGTCCTAACACACAATTATCTATCATTTTGACAATCCATCAGTCATCTTAACACGCTCCATTGGTCATTGCTTAACGGTTTGGTCTTGATTTTAGTAAAATCCGCCGAAGATTCTATTTCTGCTTAAATCATAGACTTGTAAAATCATGGATTCATCAACATCATGTCTTACACTCCGATTCAAGTTGATTTCGAAGTACTCAAACCGTATGATGTTGTAGACAACCATGAGAATATTAGCTATACCGAACGGTTACAAATGATGGAATCAATCAATGATGATTTGAGTTCTTCATGCTCCGAGTCCAATGAGAAATATTTGCACTGCTCGTGCTCTGAATGCCATGCAAAAGGAAAGCAAGATTGAACCTTATCAACAACTTTACTCTCACCTTATGTTACTTCTACCCACATCAATGGAACGAACATTTATTGCCCTCTTCCGTCAGGGACTTATCCACATTAACAGAACTCTGTTAAACTTAGAGCAATTGAGCTACAACTTGACAAAGAGAAGGTTCATAAGGATAATTCCAAATACCGCACTTCAAGTGATCTATAAACACTTTCACCATTCATTAGAAGGAATTCACATCCGATTATGATCAAGACATGACCGAAATGTCCTTCAAGAGACAAACTAGAATGGAAATTAGCGTGTTCACGAAGACACTTATCCATCTCATGGATAATGTGGAGAAGTATATTGAGGAAGTTACTCGAAAAAATGAAAAGTAGATGAGAGTCGGGTACAGCTTGAGAGATATTTGTGATAAGTCGGTAATGTATCGAAAGGTCGTGTGTTCTCGAATGCGAAATATTAGAAACAACAAAGAATGATGTAACCAATGTCAAGAACTCTGTCACACAAGAAGTGGATGTTGTGATCGAAAGGCAAATGAATCTCTGTACAATCAATAAATTGTTGTGTTGAGACCGGTATGGCACCGATGTTGGATCGCTTGACACCGAATAAAGAGGCTCGAGATAGATAAGCTTGAAACACCCAATGTTCAAGAACTCTTGTTACACATGATGTGGATGCGAGATATCGGACCATAAATTGAACAGAGTCATGTAATGAGGTACCCTTTATCGCTCAACACAATGCATCCGCTAAAGTACTTAAAGAAACCGATCATGATGTTGAATATGACTTTGATAAATCTTCTCAGAACTAAGGTGAGTCTCGAGATTAAGTGTTTCAAAACAAAAGATATGGTTGATAAAAAGGCTTTTAATGAACTTTCAAACAAACTCTCAAATCTTGAAAACATTGCATTTCAATTGAAATTGCGATACAGAGTAAAGAAGAAAGTTTTCAACTTAACAAACCATGTAAAATCCGAACTTCCCGAATTCCGTGAACTTTTGAAATTAACACTTTGAAAGCTCACCAAGACAAAGACTCAACCATTTACAATCAAGAAACATATTTCGCTTGAGTGTGAAAAGTAATTTAGTCATGAATACACAAGACATTGATGCTACTATAACAAGAAATAATGAATTGTCAATTTATGTGGCTAAATTACTAAAGGAAATGAGTCTTTGAGAAAGCATCACATAGAACTAAGTGACTCTGTCAAAGAAGCTAGAACTAAGTCAATGGAACAAATAAACCCTTTGATAGCAAAGATTAATGAACTCAAAGCTCAACTTCGGGAAAAGAGTTTCGCCATTGTTGCCTTAAAGAATGAGGTTAGAAAAACCGTAGGAAAAAGTATGAACACTAAGTTTACAAAACCATCAACCTTGGGGACGCCAGTTTCTCATCCCACTAGAGACCAGTCCATTGTTAGGCAGCCTACTGCATTTAAATTTGAAAGAACAAAATTTTCAAAAACACGGTTTGCCTCCCAAGTTGATGAGAAACAAGTTTTGTCAAAACCAATCACTTCACCAGACTTACCTAAGAATATGGCTTCTAGCTCCATAAACTCTCAACACGTAGCCACGTCTACTCCCAGCACCTCTAGGATTAGTTCGAAAATAGTGTCAAAACCAAGCATTAAAACCCAGAATTCATATGATATGAATGACTTATGGAAGAACTATCATCTAGAAAAAGCTAGGAAAAAGGCACATATTCGAAAAGATGGAATTTTAGGTGCAAGACCTAGGATGAGGAATTCTACGAGATTTCAAGACACTGCTAGTAGTTGTAAACCACTACCTAGGAACATTCAAAAGACTAGGGATTGGTGTGCATCAAAGAGTAGTTATGTGCATAAGAATGCTAAGCATGTAGAAAAAAAACTAGAAATTATGTGTCTTTTCCACATAAGAAACATTTTCCTAATTCACATGCCAAGGTACAATCCACTAAGACTACTAACATGGCTAAGGTTCAACATGTGATGAAGCAAAACAAACCTAAAACTTCACCTAGATGGATCCCAACTGCTAAATCTTTAGAAGCTAGGAATAAGGATAAGTCTCCCACTATGCATAAGAAGCCTAAAAATCCTAGACCTGGCCATAAGTGGATACCATCTGGTAGAATATTTAAAGATGCTGGACTTAGGTGGATACCTACCGGAAAGCTATTTTCCAATGGCAAAATCAAGGTTGACTGTGAAGCCCCAAAGAGTTTGGATACTAATGTCACTAACCCATATATATGCAAACAAGCTTGTAATGTTAGTGCGGTATTCCTTACTCGATTCAGATGCTTGATCCGTCATTACATGGATCGGCATAAAGTATGGATAACAAATGGATTGATATCTCATAACTCACGGGTCCAAGTAACTCAACCTTGATATTCAAACCGAGATGACGCCTGCTCACATCGATTCAGCCTCGACTTCAACATTATGGCATCCGCAGATAACACTTCAGCCCCTGCTTCTCAAAGAAAAGAATGGTGTACGCTTGAAGGCGCTTTATCTTCGTAAGAAGAGAAATCTTCATGTTTATGACCATTCTCATCGATATTCTTCATCAACAAGCTTCATGTTTCTCCCATGCTCATTCACCATCAAGTGGATCTACGCTCATTGATGTATATTCTTAGTCACTTGCTAAATCAAAAATGGCAACTTCGGATGCAATTTTTAAGGGGAGAAGAGTGAATATACTAAATGATGATGGATTTTGAATAATGGTTATACGACTTAATGTTTGATGACTCTCCTCCAACGCATAATGTTTCACTCACTAAGGATAAATGGGATTTATTGTTTGGGATTCATTGGTTCAAGATATGTTTGATGAGTATTTCCAACCACGAGCTTAATGTTGATCATCTAAAGTACTTCTCGGACTACTCAAGCACCAATCTCCGCTTATTCCTCAAAGCGTTGTTAATGACTATCATTGTAGTTGCACTCATGAATAATGATCCGCTTTTGGTATTCCTTTGCCAAATCTTCACGGATTATTGTTCATGAATAATGATCCGCTTTTGGTATTCCTTTGCCAAATCTTCACGGATTATAGTTCCTTCCAATGTGCACTCAGAATCAACCAAATGAACATTGAGTATAATGATTACCTCATCCGCTCGGTTATTGGTGAATCTTCCATCGGCCTCTACATGTATACTTTTAGGAAGAATGCATTGATGTTGAGGAATCATTTGTTCCGTTCATTCAAGGGTCAATGTACATCCGATTGTATGTTGTTTTCACGTGTTGGGTATTTGACACAAGTTGATGACTTAGGAATTAATCATTTATCAATTATTCGAGATCAAGTCGACTTTTGATCGGTGCTAAGCAACAAGTCTAAAAGACTAAAACCGCTCAAACACTAATGCAATTAAGATCGAGGAGTATAGAGTCTCCCGGTCGTTATGTCCCAAATGAGCTATGCAATGGATCAATCAACGTCTAGTGATCGAGAAATTTGAATGATAAAGGGAATTGTGATTATTATAACTAAGGAAAAGCCAACAAATTAAAAACGCCTTAAATGCAAATTAAAGAAAATTAAAAGATAAAACCTATTAAATAAACGCTATCACTATATTTAAAGTGATGAGCGTTTAAAACCTAAAACGTCGTTTAAATTAAAATTACGCGACGTACAAAATAAAAAGTGAAACTAATGCAATATTAACCCTAAAAATATGAAAATGATATTTTACAAACCTAATGATATAAGAAAATATTTAGAAAAGAAAATTATTTTTAAAGCTAATTATCTAATTAAAAACTATTTTTAACTATTAATTAATTACCTAAAATATAAGAAAATAGGAAATTAAGCTAGAAAAATAAAATTAAGACTTGGAAAAGTCTAAAATATCAAAATAGACTTTTCAAAACTATTTTTGTATTTTTATGACTATTTTTCTATTTTCTAGGAATTTTAAACTATTAAAAACTAATTAAATTACTAAAAATTACCAAATGAACTATGAAAAATATGGAAAATTACTTTTTTTACTTTTTATATTTATCTAAGCCTAAGAAAATGAAAACTTATTTTTTGAACCTTTTCTAATTTTTGTATTAAATGCTATTTAAAAAGTGCTAAAAACTAATAAAAATCAAGAAAAATAGTAAAACAGCTGAGAAAAATCTGAAAATTTCAGGAAAAGTCTAAAATAATATTGAGAAGCTATGAAAATTGGAAAAACAGATGCTTGTGTGGAGAAATAAGCAACTGATCTCACAAGTGCTTATAAATAAGCACTAAAATAAGCCAAAAGCTCACCAAAAGCTACCACACTGATACAGAAGCTATAATAAGCTAAATATACCCTAATGCACTTAAAAACAACAGGCTACAATCACTGATATACAAGTTAACTCAGATTTAGTGTTATTGATATTAAGCTAAAAACAGAAATTGGAGTCAACTTGCAGGCCAGAAATAAGCAACCAAATAAGCTACAAACTAAAATCCAATTATTGATATCTCAACTAGACCTAAGTGAATACCAATGACCAAAAGACCAGCCCTTGAAAAGCTTTTACAAGCTCTGTGCAAGCTGCACAAAACCTGAGAAATCACTCGTATATCTTGAGTTGGTGCGAGGCACCTGGGCTTGTTTTGAGCTTATTCCCAAGCTTATCCGAAAGCTTAAAGCAAAACAGATGTGAGGCCTTAAAGACAACCAAGAGGACTACTTATAAACCAAAAATCAAACCTTGAAAAGCCTTAATGAGCCCATGCAATCTTTGCGACTATTTGCTTAAATCCAACTTTTTGACATTTTGACTTTTTGAAATAGAAGCAAAGTTTGACTTTAATGGATTTTGATCCAATTTATATGACTGATAATGATGTTAAATGATGTTATAAACCTAATGCAAGCAATATCATTGATTTCTAAACACAAAATGATGAGTTGCACTTTTAAAATCCAACAAAGGAGCAAATGAGACAGATTTCAAAGGATCTTTTGACTTTTGAGCTAGCGGACCCCAAGATGTTGACTCAATTGAGTTTATTTGGAGTTATCAAACATGTACCAAAAGATTGGAACCACTGATCTAGCTTCTAATGCGTTAGAATCTCAAATCCAAACACCCTATAACTTCTCTGCTTGAGTACAAACAGACTCCAAACTCTTAACCAACTTGTAATTGTGATCAATCTAAGTTAACTTAACCTAAACACTACTGAAAAGACAGATTTGAAACAGTTTTAACCATAAAATCAAACAATGCAAAGAAACTTAAAATTTCACTTACAAGAGTCCAAACCACAATGGTTAGCCAACATCAAACAATGGACCACTAACCTATCCAAACCCCTAACCTAGCTCAATATCAACCCATATCCATAGTTGCTTCACCCATTTCCATTTCCTTTGCCATTTTGACCTGTTTGACTTTCTTTGACCAAAGACCAACTATGCTTAAAAGCGAAACATAAGCTTGTAAAAGCTATTAAGCTTGTATAAGCTTATCAGTAGCTTAGAATTGAGCTTTTGAAGCTTGTAAACAAGATTTAGACTTGGAATATTTCAACAGTGGACATAAACTGAAGATTATAACATTAAACTGAAATTAGTACTTGGAATCAGTTTCAATACATTCAAATACTTAAAGTTAATACACTTTAGCAAAACATTACAAGTTTTACACTAATTTGAAAGATTAAACATAAAAACGACCTAAGTGAAAGATAAAAAACTAGTAGACTCTCCAACTTGCTTCCAAATGCTGTCTTTTATAACCCAATCTCATTTTCTCTCACTTCTGATTCTTTCCCATCAATCTAAACCATTGGATGGCCTTGAAATGATCTCAACCATTCAAAATGGTTTTTGGCGCCAAATTCTTGTCTGCCCATTGGAGGTTGAGTGAGGGGAAAGGTTCATTAAATGCTCTTGGATGTTAGTTGTGGAGTGGGGAACATATTTGAGAAGAAATTGAGGAGGGGGGATGGGAGGAGATGTGTAGCAGGCAAAGCAGTTGAGAGGATGACTTTGGCGGGTGGGTTTATTTGACCAAGTTTGACCCAAGCAGTATTAATAATGGGGGGTTCACAATTCAGTTGACAGGGGGTCCAAAATGAGCAAGGGTCCAAAGATGAGTTAAATGGTTTAAAACTATAGGGACTAAAGGTGTAAATCCTGAAAATGTAGGGACCTATGCTGCCAACATCTCAAACTTGTTTCAAGGGACCAAAAGTGACACTCTCAGAAAGTATAAGGACCAATGTTGCCATTTTGCAATTTTCAGGGCCATTTCGCCAATTTTGAAAGTTGAGGGACCAAAGTTGTAATTTTCTCAAACTTTTCATATTTTTCACCAAAGGACTAAATTTGACAAGTTTTGATTTTAAAAGGACCTTTGGTGACTTTACTTTTGAAATTATGTGCTCAGGGACTGCTTTTGACAATTTTTGAAACTTGGGGATGGCGCAATTTTGCAAATTTGATATGTTTTCATCGATTTTGATATTTTTGAATTTAAAACACATAAAACACCGATTTGTGATATTTTGATCATTTTGATGTGTTTCGAGTGTTTTCGGATGAATTTGCAGTTTATTTTGTACAAAAGTGATGAGTATTTACACACTCATCAATCCCCACATCGAGATATTGCTAGTCCCTAGCAATGATTTGAGAAAGCATAATGGATTTTAATCTCTTTACCAAAAGCCATTACTTACGGAGTAGCCAAATGTTTCAGTTCAAATAAGAACCATGGTACACCGATAACCATGTGATTTTGAGCAAACCACCGACTTTCAACGGATTTGATTTTGTCTTTACCGGCCGTACCCTTACGGACTAGCCAACTCTTAGATAAATTATCAATATTATCTTTGGTGAGTCGAATACCAATTATGGTTTTCCATTGCCTTTACCACAAGCCATAATCTTGCGGGCTAGCCAACTCTTCACTTTTAGGATATGGTGAGTTGAGAACCATACAATTTTGGGCAAATTGCAAGCCATATAAACGGTTTGAGAAATCTTTACCAAGAGCCGTTTGCTCTGGATTAGCCAATCCTTTTGTCTTCTGAGACATGGCGGATGATAACCGGATGAGAAAGTGTAGAACACTTACTCCAAAAAAATTTTGGCCAAAACGGGGATTAGGTGGTATAATTACATGATAAAATTCGTGAGAATCCCCAGCACTTAGAAATGAATATTTCCCTCAATATTCAAAGTACCGCGGTTATGCGAAACAAAACGTAAAAGGGAAATACTACGGCCATTATTTAGAAAGAAGATTTTTTTTTTTTTTTTTTTTTTTTTTTTTTTGAAACATGTGGCAACCCCCACACTAGGGTGGTAGAAAGAGGTGAGAAGACGAAATATGGGTGAAAACCCATATGGCATGCTCTTGTTTTTGATTACCGAGTCGCTAGCTTGACTCGATCCCGCATTCATTGGTTCATGGGGAAAGTTTGTAAGTCCGGGACAACCATGGATGGAATGTCCTCTCCAAAGTAATGCTTCACTCGATGACCATTCACTTTAAATTAGGACCATCGGGTTGAGATAACTCAATGGTACCATAAGGATAAACCTTAGCGATAGTAAATGGACCGGACCAACGGGACTTGAGCTTTCCCGAGAAAATCTTCAATCTTGAATTGAAAAGAAGGACTCTATCACCAACGTTGAAAACGCGGTTCTTGATTTTGAGTCATGAATCTTCTTTGTCTTTTGTTTGTAGATCAAAGAGTTCTCGTAAGCTTGATCACGGAGTTCATTTAATTCATTCATTTGAACTTTCCGATGATCACCCGTCTCGAATATCAAAGTTAGCATGCTTCAAGGCCCAGTATGCCTTGTGCTCGAGTTCAACCGGAAGATGACACGCCTTCCGTACACCACTTGTATGGAGTGCACCCGATGGGTGTTTTGTAAGCTGTACGGAAGGCCCAGAGTGCGTCATCTAACATATCCGACCAAGAGGCACGGTTTTCACCAACCGTCCTCTCCAAGATTCTTTTTATCCGTCGGTTAGAAACTTCCACTTGCCCACTTGTTTGCGGGTGGTACGTAGTAGAGGTACGGTGAGTTACACCATACTTTTGCATGACTCTTGCAAATTGGTCATTGTAGAAGTGCGTACCACGATCACTGATGATGGCTCGTGGAGTTCCAAACCTAGCAAATAGAGATTTCAAGAATTTCACCACAACTCGGGCGTCGTTGGTGGGTAAAGCCTTAGCTTCAACCCATTTTGACAAGTAGTCAACGGCCAGTATGTACTTATTCCGTGAGAAGAAGGAAATGGCCCCATAAAGTCAATGCCCCGGATGTCAAATATCTCACACACTTGAATGGCGTTTTGCGGCATTTCATTCCTTTGTGAGATATTCCGTGACGTTGACAAGCGTCGCGAGTTTTGACAATTCATGGGCATCCTTGTAGATCGTGGGCCAATAGAATCCCGAATCAAACACCTTCTTGGCGGTGTAGTTGGGGCTATGATGTCCCCAGTGGGTCGAATGGCAAGCCTTGAGAATGTCAACGGCTTCCCGACCATACACACATCGCCGGATGACTTGATCCGCATGATTTTAAACAAGTAGGGTCGTCCCGAAATAATGTTTCACGTCTTTGAAGAATTTATTTTTACGTTGGGACGACATCCCTTTCACCACAAAGTTACCCGCATGGTAATTTGCAAAGTCGGCAAACCATGGGGTGAAGAATCTCCACGAAAAGAAACCACATTGAGTGTTTCGAGAGGAAAAGTTTCATTGATTTCCTTTTTCTCGAACACATTTTGGTGAGGGTTCTCTAATCGGGAGAGATGATCGTGACCTGTGTTCTCGGCTCCTTTTTATCACGGATGATGATATCAAATTCTTGTAGGAGGAGAACCCAACGGAGCAATCTCGGCTTTGCATCTTGTTTTGCAAAGAGATATTTGAGTCTTAGTGATCCGTATACACCACGCATTTGGTCAAGATAAGATATGGCGAAATTTCTCAAACGCATACACCATGCCTAATAGTTCTTTTCCGTAGTGGTGTAATGAGTCCGAGCTTGATCATAGTTTTGCTCGCGTAGTGGATTGGTGGAAATGCTTGGTTTTATGTTGCCCAAGACCGCACCGATTGCAAAATCACTTGCATCGCACATGAGCTCGAAGGGTAAATCCCGATCGGGGCAACTAGAATGGGTGCTTAGTAGCTTTTCTTAAGTGTTTCAAAAGCTTTGATGCACTCAGGAGAGAAAATGAAAGGAGCATCTTTTTCGAGAAGATGAGTCATAGGCCGAGCGATTTTTGAGAAATCTTGAATAAATCTACGATAAAACCCGTCATGACCTAGAAAACTCCTAACACCTTTGACGGTAGTAGGATGAGGTAGTTTAGCAATGACATCAACTTTTGCTCTATCTACCTCAATCCCATTCTTAGAAATCTTATGGCCGAGGACTATGCCCTCTTTGACCATAAAGTGGCTCTTCTCCCAGTTTAGACAGAGATTGGTGTCTTCACACCTTTTTAGCATTTTGTCTAAGTGGGAGAGACAAGTCTGAAATGAGTCCCCAATGACCGAGAAGTCATCCATAAACACCTCCATAGTTTCCCCGATCATGTCGTGGAAAATGGCCATCATACAACGTTGGAACGTGCGGGAGCATTGCATAAGCCAAAAGGCATACGTCTATAGGCAAACGTCCCGTATGGGCGGTGAATGTGGTTTTCTCTTGATCCGGCGGATCAATGGGGATCTGAAAGTAACCCGAGAAACCATCAAGGAAACAATAGTATTCGTTCCTGCTAATCTCTCAAGCATCCGGTCCATGAAGGGTAGAGGAAAATGGTCTTTACGGGTGGCTTCGTTTAACTTTCGATAGTCAATACACACACGCCATCCGTAACCAATCGAGTTGGAATCAACTCGTTCTCTTCATTTGTGACAACAATAATGCCACCCTTTTTTGGAGCGCAATGAATGGGGCTAACCCAAGGACTATCGAGATCGAGTAAATCAAACCGGCATCAAGAAGTTTGAGAACCTCTTGTTTGATAACCTCGTGAATTTTAGGATTCACCCTTCTCTGACTTTGGACTGCTGGCTTGAAGTCATCCTCCATTAAGATTTTGTGAGTACAAAACTCAGGGTTGATACCCTTAATATCGGAGAGTTTCCAAGCAATTGCTTGCTTGTGTGACTTCAAGACCTTTATGAGAGCAGTTTTCTCCTCCTCAGTCAAATCCTTAGCAATTATGACGGGTAATTTATCATCACCCTCCAAGAATGCATACTCAAGATGAGGAGGTAGGTCCTTAAGTTCAACCTCGGGAAATGCTTCAGTAGAAGATTGTACTGATTTGATTTCCTCAATAGTGATCTCTTTCGGAGGGAGTGAAGGTAATGGATCTTCATTAAGCAATTGCTCAAGATAAAGAATATCCCCCTCCGAATCATACACACCATCAATTCCAGTGGAATTGATTCATCGATAGAAAGAAAGTCATCGATCTCTTCCAAAGGAAGTCACCTCCTCAAACGGGTGAGAGAGGGGAAGAGTCGGCAATGATAGGTTGAGTAGATGTGGTGGAATCGAATTCCCACTCACGAATTATGAAGATAACCAAGAAACTCTTGAGAGTACTCCTCGAAGCAATATCAATTAAATCGACTCGATTAAGCGATTCGATGTCATAATTTGAGGAGTACCTCGAAGTTTGATCGAGGTTAAAAGTAACACTTCATTACCCACACGTAGAGTGATCTCTTGCTCAAATACATCGATAAGAGCACGGCCCGTCCTCGTAAATCCCGCCCAACAATGAGGGAACTCGAGGATCGACATCAAAATCAACGACCACAAAGTCACCGGGAAATGGAACTTTCCTACTTTCACAAATACATCCTCGGCAATGCCAAGAGGACGCGAGATAGAACGATCGCAAGCTCAAGAGTCATGCGGTAGGAATGAGTTCGGAAGAGACAGTTGCTTCCATCTTGAATCGACATCAGTTGATGCTTGCACCAAGATCGGCAAGGCAAAGCATTCAATCATCCCAGGGAAAAACACAAGGAAGAAGAAATTTTCCGGGATCTCCTAGCTTCTCGGGAAGCTTTTTAACAAGACAAATGAGCAATTCTCATTCAAAGGAGTCTTAGCCATTTCAAATAGCTTTTCTTTGTTGCTCGGCATATGTTTGAGTAGATGCAAACTTGGGCATTAACATGATGGCATCCATGAAGCTTATGTCAAAGTGAAGTTCTTGGAAAATCGAAAGAATTTTTCCATCGATGACTAGCTTTCTCATGAGCTTTTGCTCATGTAAACGAGAGGGATAAGGAAGAGAAGTTTTGGATTTCGATTCTCAGCAGAGCTACAGAGGTTCAAAACAACTCCTTGATTTGTCTTGGGTTCTTTGGACAACTTGAGGTTGGACTACCAAGGTTGGACGTGTCTTGTACCGTGGACTTGAATAATGCACCTTGTCCGTTGTTTCCTTGGTAACTTGACTAAATGACACGAGGAGGAGGGGCATTGGAGTCGTGGTCCATTGTGTTTTGGAGGTTCGCTTTCCACTACCTTCGGATAGAAGAAGAAGAAGAGGTAGTAGGAACAAGCAGTCCAAGATATGAAGCACCACTTGGGTTGTGATCGCCTTTGCATCGCCCCTGGATTAGCGATCGTGTTGCTAGGTAGAGTACACGAGCCCGAGGGTCGATCATTTAAAGACTTCTTGATGTCGAAATCGGCTAACCAACAACCGATTCATTTCTTCCGGGATTTCATGAATTGTTTCAACAACTCATCGGATGATGGTCTGGAGGGTAATGACGGGAGGAGCTGGGGGACAATTTGAGGTCAGTATGTTTTGATTATAGCCAAAATTCCCGATTAGGATTCATATTCCCATGAAATTGATTCCTCGATTGAAATTGTTTTGATTAGGGTTTCCTTGATGATGGAAACCCCGATTGGGTCCGAGATAGAAATTACCTTGGTTTTGATAACCTTGGTTTGGTCTGCTACGATTCGATTACGGTTTTGGTTTTGATTGAAACACGGAGGTCGAGTAGTGGTTAGGGCGGTGGTTCGGGTCTCAGAGAGCACGATATTGATTGCCTCCTTGATTAGACATCCCGCCCACAAAGATTGGCTTCAAAGGGGTTACCATCGGTGGCCATACAGCTTATAGTAAGCATGGGGCCACCACAGTAACACAGACTTCCACTTTCTTAACTTCACAGGAGGTGAAGTTTGTGGAAAAGAGACTTTCTTCCGTTGGAGAGAACCAAAGCTTGGATAGTTTCCGTGAGTTTATCAATCTTAGCATCGGTGCTAGATCGACTCACGGGCGATGAAGAAGAAGGACCAACAACGACTTGGGAAGCAACCGCTTGCTTCGCGGTCGGACCTTGGACTTGTTTTCGATTATCGCCAAAGCTTCTTTGACAGTTTTGCTCAAGAAGTTTCCTCCGGAGGAATTTAGAGAATCTTGATCGATTGACTCACTCCATTGTAGAAAGTGTCGAGTTGCATCAACTCGGAGAAACCGTGGTGAGGACATTTGCGAAGCAATTCCTTGAAACGATCCCACGATTCATCAAGGATTCATCAAACTTCGAGTGAACTTGATGATTTCATTTTAAGACTCGTGGTCTTGGAAGGTGGATAGAATTCATTCACAAATTTCTTCACCGGATCTTCCCATGTCTCTATAGATCGGGGGTTGCTTTTCAAGCCAAATCCGGCTTGTCCTCAAGAGAAAACGGGAATGCGAAGAAGCAACAACCTCTGAAGGGACATTCTTATACTTGATGGTAGATGCAATCTTGTTAAACCATCTTATATGAGCATGAGGATCATCCCGCTCAAAACCGTAGAACGATTTGAAGTTACAAGGTTCGATAACCGGTCTTGAGTTCAAAATTTTCACCACGATGGTCGGAACAACGATAACATCTCCATACCCGCCGATGGGTGCTGGAGAAGCTCACACATAGGAATTTCATCCGCCATGACAACGGGAGTAGTGCGAGCAGTCCGGATCTCGATCCGATTGTTGAGCGAAACGTCTGCGAACACGCCTTCTTGGAATCTTGACAAGCTCACGAAATGGGCTCACGGATCTAGAAGAGCGAGTGCGCATACACAAGAGTTAACTCTAAGGAACTCGAGTTAAGGAGAGAAATGGAATTATGAAAATCTTTCGGATGAGAATGAGAATTATGAAGACGGTTTGTAAAATCGGTGAGAAGAATCTTTATGGGTTTTACGGTTACGAACGTCGATATCACAACAAAATCAATTAACACAAAATCGAGGCAAAACAACGATGAACTTAACCAATAATCCAAGATGAATGGCTTTTTGAAAAAGGTACACCAATCACAATGGACACAAAGGCAAGTTTTATATCTTTAGTTCGGGAACTTATTATGGTCGCACCCCAGTTAGGTAGTGCAACGCCTTGGTTTTCGGTGGTAATCTTTTAAGTTGTTAATTATTAGAGAAAACGACGATTCTTTTTGTATTTTATCTTTGATACATATATAGAAACAAAGAGAAAATATTTTTGTGTTTTATAAGTTTTGCTTGTTTTGGGTTTTGGATTTTTAGAAGAAAATATGGATATATATATATAAAGAATGATGATATAAACAATGAGTGAGGATTCAAACAACTAATCTGCTAAAACGGAGATAAATCAAGACTGACTCCCGTATGCGCCAAAATTTTGATCGGTGCTAAGCAACAAGTCTAAAAGACTAAAAACCGCTCAAACACTAATGCAATTAAGATCGAGAGAGTATAGAGTCTCCCGGGTCGTTATGTCCCAAATGAGCTATGCAATGGATCAATCAACGCTCTAGTGATCGAGAAATTTGAATGATAAAGGGAATTGTGATTATTATAACTAAGGAAAAGCCAACAAATTAAAAACGCCTTAAATGCAAATTAAAGAAAATTAAAAAGATAAAACCTATTAAATAAACGCTATCACTATATTTAAAGTGATGAACGTTTAAAACCTAAAACGTACGTTTAAATTAAAAATTACGCGACGTACAAAATAAAAAGTGAAACTAATGCAATATTAACCCTAAAAATATGAAAATGATATTTTTACAAACCTAATGATATAAGAAAATATTTAGAAAAAGAAAATTATTTTTAAAGCTAATTATCTAATTAAAAACTATTTTTAACTATTAATTAATTACCTAAAATATAAGAAAATAGGAAATTAAGCTAGAAAAATAAAATTAAGACTTGGAAAAGTCTAAAATATCAAAATAGACTTTTCAAAACTATTTTTGTATTTTTATGACTATTTTTCTATTTTCTAGGAATTTTAAACTATTAAAACTAATTAAATTACTAAAATTACCAAATGAACTATGAAAATATGGAAAATTACTTTTTTACTTTTATATTTATCTAAGCCTAAGAAAATGAAAACTTATTTTTTGAACCTTTTCGATTTTTTGTATTAAATGCTATTTAAAAGTGCTAAAACTAATAAAAATCAAGAAAATAGTAAAACAGTGAGAAAAATCTGAAAATTTCAGGAAAAGTCTAAAATAATATTGAGAAGCTATGAAAATTGGAAAAACAGATGCTTGTGTGGAGAAATAAGCAACTGATCTCACAAGTGCTTATAAATAAGCACTAAAATAAGCCAAAAGCTCACCAAAAGCTACCACACTGATACAGAAGCTATAATAAGCTAAATATACCCTAATGCACTTAAAAACAACAGGCTACAATCACTGATATACAAGTTAACTCAGATTTAGTGTTATTGATATTAAGCTAAAAACAGAAATTGGAGTCAACTTGCAGGCCAGAAATAAGCAACCAAATAAGCTACAAACTAAAATCCAATTATTGATATCTCAACTAGACCTAAGTGACTACCAATGACCAAAAGACCAGCCCTTGAAAAGCTTTTACGAGCTCTGCAAAGTCGCACAAAACTCGAGAAATCACTCAAGATATCTTGAGTTGGTGCGAGGCACCTGGGCTTGTTTTGAGCTTATTCCCAAGCTTATCCAGAAAGCTTAAAGAAAAACAGATGTGAGGCCTTAAAGACAACCAAGAGGACTACTTATAAACCAAAATCAAACCTTGAAAAGCCTTAATGAGCCCCTGCAATCTTTGCACTATTTGCTTAAATCCAACTTTTGACATTTTGACTTTTTGAAATAGAAGCAAAGTTTGACTTTAATGGATTTTGATCCAATTTATATGACTGATAATGATGTTAAATGATGTTATAAACCTAATGCAAGCAATATCATTGATTTCTAAACACAAAATGATGAGTTACACTTTTAAAAATCCAACGGTGAGCAAATGAGATGGATTTCAAAGGATCTTTTGACTTTTGAGCTAGCGGACCAAGATGTTGACTCAATTGAGTTTATTTGGAGTTATCAAACATGTACCAAAAGATTGGAACCACTGATCTAGCTTCTAATGCAGTTAGAATCTCAAATCCAAACACCCCTATAACTTACTGTTTTGAGTACAAACAGACCCAAACTCTTAACCAACTTGTAATTGTGATCAATCTAAGTTAACTTAACCTAAACACTACTGAAAAGACAGATTTGAAACAGTTTTAACCATAAAATCAAACAATGCAAAGAAACTTAAAATTTCACTTACAAGAGTCCAAACCACAATGGTTAGCCAATCTCAAACAATGGACCACTAACCTATCCAAACCCCTAACCTAGCTCAATATCAACCCATATCCATAGCTGCTTCACCCATTTCCATTTCCTTTGCCATTTTGACCCTGTTTGACTTTCTTTGACCAAAGACCAACTATGCTTAAAACTGAAACATAAGCTTATAGAAAGCTATTAGAAGCTTGTATAAGCTTATTGTAGCTTAGAATTGAGCTTTTTGAAGCTTGTAAACAAGATTTAGACTTGGAATATTTCAACAGTGGACATAAACTGAAGATTATAACATTAAACTGAAATTAGTACTTGGAATCAGTTTCAATACATTCAAATACTTAAAGTTAATACACTTTAGCAAAACATTACAAGTTTTACACTAATTTGAAAGATTAAACATAAAAACGACCTAAGTGAAAGATAAAAACTAGTAGACTCTCCAACTTGCTTCCAAATGTCGTTTTATAACCCAATCTCATTTTCTCACTTCGATTCTTTCCCATCAATCTAAACCATTGGATGGCCTTGAAATGATCTCAACCATTCAAAATGGTTTTGGCGCCAAATTCTTATCGCCCATTGGAGGTTGAGTGAGGGGGGGGAAAGGTTCATTAAATGCTCTTGGATGTTAGTTGTGGAGTGGGAACATATTTGAGAAGAAATTGAGGAGGGGATGGGAGGAGATGTGTAGCGAAAAGCAATTGAGAGGATGACTTTGGCGGGTGGGTTTATTTGACCAAGTTTGACCCAAGCAAGATTAATAATGGGGTTCACAATTCAATTGACGGGGTCCAAAATGAGCAAGCGTCCAAAGATGAGTTAAATGGTTTAAAACTATAGGGACTAAAGGTGTAAATCTCGAAAATGTAGGGACCTATGTTAACATCTCAAACTTGTTTCAAGGGACCAAAAGTGACACTATCGAAAAGTATAAGGACCAATGTTGCCATTTTGCAATTTTCAGGGCCATTTCGCCAATTTTGAAAGTCGAGGACCAAAGTTGTAATTTTCTCAAACTTTTCATATTTTTCACCAAAGGACTAAATTTGACAAGTTTTGATTTTAAAAGGACCTTTGGTGACTTTACTTTTGAAATTATGTGCTCGTGGACTGCTTTTGACAATTTTGAAACTGGGGACTAAACGCAATTTTGCAAATTTGATATGTTTTTCATCCGATTTTGATATTTTTGAATTTAAAACACATAAAACACCGATTTGTGATATTTTGATCATTTTGATGTGTTTCGAGTGTTTCGGATGAATTTGCGCTTATTTTGTATAAAAGTGATGAGTATTTACACACTCATCAACTTTCAACAAAGGCGTGTTCTTATTTGATAACTTGCTAGGGCTTAAGAATTTAAGTTGAAGACTTGGGTTATCTAGTTGCCGCAATGGGGTGGATGGTCAAGACCGGTTAACTATCACTATTAGGAGTTACGTTGTTTTACTCAAAGGTCACTGCAGATGACGATGTGGATAATCTCAAGAGGTTTTAATGTCTCATACTTTGTTTGAGTAGTGAGTACTTAGAGATTTGATTGATGCATAGATTCTCTACAATCGCTCTTCCATCATTAAGTGCAAGCTTAGAACACATGCGGAGAATTCTACTTCAATTTTAAGTTTGGTATAACGGGTTTTCTTCATCAGTGGTCACTTCAAATTGTCTACAAATGGGTTGATTAAGATAGTCAGAGAGAGTTTCTATAGCAGTTGATTCTCACAAGATTCATTTGAGCTAATTTTTGTTCTTCTCTATGTCAAGAATATTTGGTATGAATGATGTGTTGCTGATTCTGAGGTATCAAAACCAGCAAGGGGGAAGGAGACATACATCTAAACACACAACGAGTACACGTGATGAACCTAAGAATTCGTCTCTGTTGAAGTAATCCCGAGAAAGACAAATGTCATAACCGTAGAGAAACTCAGTGTTTACTCATAGCCTTTGGTGTGTTATTCCAACTATTTGGGGGAAGGATATATTATTCTAACTATTTGGGGGAAGGATGTATTATTCCAACCATTTGGGAGGAAGTGGTCTTTGGATACTTTCGGTATGTGTTAACTCAACTTTTCAAAGAGGGAAGAAATATGAGAAGAATATTTGAGCGTGAGATGATATTGCTTATCGACATCTTCAATATGATTATGATAAAGTGCTTCGGTTTGTGCTTCATGTACACTATGTAATGATGATTTCGATGAGATCGCAACCATCGTGGAGAGATTTATGTACATCGTGACACACAACATGATCACTGATCGAGCTTATTATGTTATTTCGGAGTTGATATCCGCAGAGATAATCGTGATTCAACATGTTACTTGGATGTCATAGTCTCGACTGGTTGGGTACTTGTGTACATTATGGGTGATTGGTTATATGAAAGATATCCGAATGCACTTGGTAAAATGAAGATGTTGACGATTGTTCCTCCGAATTGACAACGGTCATTCTCAAGAGTAATGTGTACATCGGGACGACAACAGTTCATGTGATCGGACTTCATCGCTATTCGGATTTGATAACCACCGAGACGATCAATGTTTCAACTTGTTACTTTGGTGTTCTCATGTTCTTTAGGGTGCCGAGCTTCATTCAATGAGACCGCTTTTGTTCATTTCTACTGGGAAATGGTCTTTGTTCTTAGTTTGTCGGTTTGGGGAAGCTACCAAAGTCTCACTTCGTAAGGCTCAAGTTCGACGACGATTCAAGAGCCTCAAAGCTTTGGTGGTGAAAGTTTAAGAGATGATGTCTTCTATCTTCTACAAAGTGTCGAACGATTTCCTTATCTTGGTACTTGTATCATCATCTTCTTAAACTATTTCTCTATCGTTGTAAATATTTTCAAAAGCAAAATACAAAATATAAAACCAACAAAACAAAATAGAAAAATATAAAATCAACAAAAGCCCATAAAATCGAAAATTGAAAATACCAAAAATATGTTTTCTCAAGACATGTCTTCCGTATCGATAACATCTACGGTCTTAGAAATGTCATTCAATAATGGCACAGACTTTAGATGAAGTTCGAGCAGGAGGTGTAAATATTTTTTCTAAACATGTCACAAACTATGGTTTGCGCTTATTTCGATCGTGACCAGCGCTTAACTGCGGCTTGCGCTATTTCGATCAGAACCTGTGCTTAAACCATGGTTTGCTATTATTTTTATAGCAACCCGCTCTTCTAGGAAGGAAAGTGTCACGCTAAAACAATTTTCTTAAATCTCGTGCACTTATCCTAAAACAAAATGAGGAAAGCATGTCAAGGATCATTGTTCCTACTCAAATATTTTTCCTTCTAAAATTATTCGTAAAAATATTTTTTTAACTGAATTGGTGGTAAATGAGTTGCTTGAAAATCAATCGATTCAAAGTTTTGTAAAATTGAAAACTCAATCAATGACTTCAGCGCGTTAAAATTTTCTAAAATGAGTCATTGATTGAGGGGAGAATGTTTTCAAATTTATATCATCTAACGAGATTATCTAATTATCCTATATGCTTAATTGAAAATGATGTTAACCTACGCTGAAGGACTAGGTGCCTAGGATATGATTGTTAGGTTTAGATGATTGAGTTTGATAAACACATTATTCCCATACCATATATGAATTGATTGATATGTTGGATTGACTTTAATTAGTCGATTGTCGTTGGGTGTTGTCGACCACCATATATCTCAGATGTGTTCACTAACGATGCGTATATTGGTATATAAGAATGTTCCGCATCCGGATCCCACAATTGAAGATGATTGATGCCAAAAGGAAAGGGTAACTATATCTTGGGTCGACAAATGAAGAAACGGAGCTTAATCGACTTTATAGAGTTGGCATAAATGCAACGAAGAGGTCTCACTGCATCGCAGATGGTTTTCTTCTAAGTGATTGAAGAAACGGAGCTTAATTTGACCTCGGTTGGCATTAAATGCAACGTAAGAAGTCTCACCGCATCTGCAGACGGTTTTTCTTCCAAGCCCTACAGCATCAACAACGGAAGCTTCTCAACCACCTATCGTATCTTTGTGCAGGATACCATTTTTAAACAATTTTGAAATAATTTGACTAAATTGTTTTGAAAATGGAAAATATTGTTTTGAAAATTATTTGGACTTAATTTTGAAAATCACCGGACTTCATTTTATCAAAAATATAAGTCACTCAATCATCGACTACGGTCATCGATTGAGGGGGAGAGTGATTTAAAATAAATTATTTTAAAACAATATTTCTTCATAAAAGTCCGTGTGTACGTTAAAATGTGGTGATCTAAAGATTTAATGTTATGTCATGGTATGATTTTCTTTAAAACTCAAAGATCTGTCAAAATGAAATTTTTTCTGTTCTTGTTTGATTGTGAAATTGTTTTATTTTACTTAAAGATCTCTTAAAACTATCATACCTGACACTAACAATCTTTAATGTCTTAAAATGGTCCTTATCTGTCATTTTTCAAAATCAAATCTTGCCATGTCTTTCCCCAAAATTTTCTAAATGATTTAAATCAATTGGGATCGCAAATCTCAAGAGGTTTGAAATTTTTAATCGGGGGAGAGATAGTGATTTAAATCTCTTATATGTTTAAATGGAGTTGGTTTTAGTCCTTTAAAAGCACTCCTGCCTCCATGTGCCAAACGATTTCAATATATGATGCACATGATTGAGGAGGAGTATTTATCCAAAAACTAGATGAGTTTTTAAATCAGGCACATATTCTCCCATGTTTTCTAAACCTTATTAAATCACTTGGGATCCAAAATCTCAAAGGGTTTGATATTTTGATCGGGGAGAATTTGTGATTTAATAATGAAATCGATAAATGATGATTGTTTGATTCAATTGTGCAGTCGCTTCTCTCATATGTGCTAAACGCTTCAATCTCAAGCACATATTGAGGGGAGCATTTCAAAAGAAAATAACCTATCAAGGTACAAAGATTTATATGTCTCAACATAAAGTATCTTGATTGATTTTCTAATGGTTTCTTAATGGCTTTTGTGATCGCGGAAGTGCTTCAATGAACTCTTGCCTCAATGTGATAAAATGATTTCAAATATCCTATGCACATATCGAGGGGAGAATTTACCAAGAAAATCAAATGGTTTTTTCTATGAAAATTGTGATCAAAGAAAATATTTCAAAGTCCTCTTGCCTCCATGTGCTAAACAATTTCTAAATCATTTGCACATATTGAGGGGAAGGTTTTCTAAATGATCAAAACTATTAAGGTACAAAATGCTTTGATCTCGTATCAAGTACCTTGATTGTTTTTCCAAATGATTTTTCAATTGGTTTCAAGGAAGAATGAACTGTACCAAAAGAACGACCATTTTACTTTATGTATAGAGTTATAAGGATGGTGAGGTTAGGTATTAGTTCCCACGATCCGCCAAAACCGGAGGGGTCTACCAGGGACAATCCACTAGATAGTGTAGAGTCTTTAGGTATATTGAAAAAGGAGAAAATGAGAAATGGGAAGAGTGCGGATCGAGACAGAGCTAGTAATCGAATAAACCCAACAAGGTTCTAGTTATGAAGTCTCGTAAGCAATCAAGGGGTTGAAGAATGAAAAGAAATGAATGTAAAAGGGTGAAAAGAAATAGCCCTCCATCAATTCAACCTTAGGGCGTAAACCGGTTCAATACATATGCTACTAGTGGTTACTAAGGTAACGCCAGATTGAAGACAAGACGTCATGGAACCAAGGACGACCGCACCTAAACTTCCCAAGCTACTCAAGTTCCTCCTAAAAGGGCTTGTTTCATTCTCACGGGAACCTACATAATCTATCGACTTTCTCTTAGAGATTGTTGATATTGAAGAAGGAGACCCTCCCTAGTCTCGACACGTGAACCAAATGTGCACTATTGAGTCTAGAGCCAAGAGATCATCCACAATATCTCATTAGGACACAAAATTAATGAAAACTTGTTGTTTCACACAATGTGGAAAGTAAGAATATATTGAGAGTCCTACGATTATCCTTGTGGTTTTGCCGTAACATCCGAGTGGTATGTAAAAGTATTCACGATGAAGATGTAAATCCTTCTAGAGCCAACATCAAACAAGCTCTTGGTGGGTGACATGTGAGATCGTTTCAAAAGATCAAACTTGTGACAACCGGATAGAACGATGGGGCGATTCACTCGTGAATCAACCTTGGTCCAGATTGGAATTGATTAATACTTTTGAAAAACCGCTCGATGTGCAAACCTTCTTTTCTAGCACGTCGAATGTGTATTCATAATTCAAACTCAAAAGTATATCCGATTGAAAAATACTTTTGGAAAAAGCTGCTCGATGTGCAAATCTTCTTTTCTCTAGCACATCGAATGTGTATTCTCTTTCAAATACAAAAGGTATTTTTAATTGAAAATTGATCTTTCTCATAAAACCTTTGTCGTATTGCAAAACTCTTTCTTCTAAGCAATACGCGATTGTTTTCAAATCATTTTCATCAATCGGTGAATCTCAATTACCGGTTCACTCACTCCGCTTTGTCTTCTCCGAGATGTTCCGCTTTGAGAACAAATAGAACAAATGCGAAACCCAATCAAGGAGATTCTTAGGAATCCTACCGATCACAGCAAGATTGTAATCGATCAACGGGGAACCGTGGGCGTGTACCTCAATTCGACGAAAGTGATCAAAGACACTTTCGTGTGTTTTATTACTAATTGTTGTTTGCAGTACATTTGACGGTTGCAATGATCGTAATCGAGCGGTCAATCCAAAGCCGCATGCTCACAAAGATCCACACTTAATTTGAAGAAATCATGATCGGTGCTAATCTACATAACCTGCCTCGATATTTCTATACTATGTTCTCGCCAACCGATGCAAATATCATGAGTCAAGAAGCTCCGCTACTCGATGAAAAGATGTCATGATCCAAAAGTGTGAGCATGTCGGTCCAAAAGTCACAACATCACATGAAGGCAACAAAACAAAGGGTGATCCAGATTTATCGTGCTCGATGATCTCAAAGAAAGCTCAAAGATCATCAAAGATGTGGATCGCTTCAAAGACCTCCACTTAAAGTACAAAACAATGCGGACTTTGAAGAATCGCTACAAAAGCACAAAGATTGCGGAATTGAAGAATTCAAGTCTACGAGCTCAAGAACGAAGTCAAAGATAGAATGCTAGGAAGCAAAATGTATTTCATGGGGTGACCTCCCTTAGGGGGAGATTGTTAGGAATTGGAAATTCCATGTTAAAGTGTCGGTCACCCTAATTATAGTCTAGCATATGTTAGCTCGTAGACTTGTAGTTATTTATGTTATTTAGTAGTTAATTAGTTAATTATTGGTGTAGAATAGTTTAGTGCTTCACCGTGGAGGAAGGACGGGTCTTTACCCATCAGATACCGATCCACAACCGTTAGAGGACGATTATGTAAAACTATAAATACCCTCTACCTCCCAAGGTAGAGGTTGGACCTTCATTTCTAATCTAACCTTCCATGTTTTCTTTCACTTTCTCTCTAGAAGGATCCCATCCTACTTTCTCTCTAAAACCTCTAAACTATACGCCCATATTTGTGATTGTTTGTGTGTTTGTGAAATCCAATATGTTACACTGTGGATCAGGTATACAATGGGTAAAGACCCGTCCTTCCTCCACGGTGTTGCACTAAACTAACTAATAAACTACTTAATAACATAAATAACGACAAGTCTACGGGTTAACATAGGCTAGATAACATTTGGGGTGACCGACTATTTTCTTATGGAATTTCCAATTCCTAACAATCTCCCCCTAAGGGAGGTCACCCCATAAATTACATTGTGAATCCTAGCATTCTAATGAAACTTCGCCTTGAGCTCAGATAGTTCTCTTCATCAACGATTCAAACTATGTACATCCGTGGAGATATCATCATTGAACAACCTGAGTGAATATTTCGTGGAGGTTGAAAAGTCGATCCACTATGATAACCTTTGAGCATTATAAGAGATCATCACCATAATAAAGCTCAAGATCATACATTGAAGTGTTGCCCGATATGAAAATGTGACAAATTGGACCGACATGCTCACATTACGGATCATGATAACTTCTTATCGAGTTGCGGAAGCTGCTGATTCATGATATTGACAAGTAGCAGAAAGGTAAGCATGGAGTGAAAATATCGAGTCATTGATGCAATAATCATGATTTCTTTCAAGATGAATGTGTTGAGTGAGCATGCGGCTATGGATTGACCGCTTCATTCGATCGATGCAAACGTAGGGCGCATCAAAGATAAAACATTTAGCAATAAAGCGCACGAAAGTGTCTTTGATCACTTCGTTGAATTGAGGTACACGCCCACGGTTCCTCGTTGATCGATACATGTCGCCTGTGATCGTATAACTCGGAAGAATTTCCTTGACAGATTTCGCAATGCTCTAGTTGTTCTCAAACCGAACGTCTCAAAGAAGACAACACGGGTGAGTGAACCAAATGATTAGAGATTCACCGATTGATGAAAAGAGATTTGAAAACAATCGTGTATTGCTCAATAGAAATTGTTTTTGCAATACAACGAAGGTTTTAATGAAAATCAATTATCAATCATAAAACACCTTTTGAATTGAAATATTCATACACGGTCGATGTGCTAAAGAAAAGAGTTTTTAAGCACAATGATCGGTTTTTCAAAGGTATCCGTCAATCCATAACTCGAACCAGATTGATTCAAAAGATTCAATCGCCCATTGTTTCTGCTCGCTATCACATGGTTGATCTAATGAATAGATCTCACATGCCACCTACCAGGAGCTTGTTTGATGTTGGCTCTAGAAGGCTTTCCATCTTCATTGTGAATATGTTTACATATCACTCGGATGTTCTGGCAATACCGCAAGGATAATGCGTAGGACTCAAGATATAATCTCTCTTTCCACATTGTGTGAAACAGAGAGTCTTCATTGAAAGTATCCTAATGATATTTATTGATGATCTCGTGGCTCTAGACTCAATTGTGCATATTTGGATCCTATATCGGAGACTAGGAGAGGTCTCCTTCTTCAATATCAACGATCTCTAAGAGAAAGTCGATAGATAATGTCGGTTCCTTGTGAGAATGAAACAAGTCCTTTTAAGAGGAACTTGAGTGGTTTGGGAAGTTGAAGTGCGAGCCACCGGGTCCATGACGCCTTGTCTTCAATACCGATGTTACCTTGGTAACCACCAAGAGCAAATGAATTGAACCCGGTTTACGCCTAAGGTTGAATAATTGAGGCTATTTGTTTTCACCCTTTTCTCATTCAATTCTTTTTCATTCTTCAACCCCTTCAAGGCTTACCGAGACTTCATAGCCGTAACCTTGTTGGGTTTATTCCAAGACTAGCTCGATCTCATCCGCACTCTTCCCATTTCTCATTTTCTCCTTTTTCAATATACCTAAGGACTTCTACACTATCTAGTGGATTATCCTCGGTAGATCCTCCGGTTCTGGCAGATCATGGGAACAAATACCTAACCTTATCATCCTTATATCACCATACATAAAGTAAAGTTGGTCGGTCTATTTGGTATTGTTCATCTGCCATTGGAACCAATTGAAAACCATTTGAAAATCAATCCAGATACTTATGATATATTATCAAAGCATTTTGTACCTGAATTGTTTTTGATATTTTTAGAACAAGAGCTCCCCCTCAACATGTGTGTAACACCCCCAAATTTGTTTTAGCGGAAGCATACGTGTTATTTGGGAGCGTTACAAAATTGGTAAATCATAACACAAGTAATACAGAACGGAATACATACTTCTTCGATTCCTCCAATCCTTTCTTCTGGTAGTATTCCCAGATGATCCGACATTTCTTCTATTTGTTCTTCATGGCGTGTTAGGCGCGCCATAATTGTGTCGAGGGTTGGTGGTCTAGCAGTGGTCGCTCACGAAATTTCCCAACTTCGAACGAACTAGGAGGTGATGCATTAGAAGATGATGGTGATGATGCAGAGACAGATTCTCTTGCTAGCGTGTATCTCCCAACCGGGAGTGGATCTTTGGTGTCTTGGTGAGAGTGTAGGAGTAGTGGAACCGGTAGGTATAGTAATCGACGGTAGTGATGATTTGGAAGTGAGCAGTGGAGTGTGAGTAGTACCTCTCGGTGAACTTGATACACTACCCCGTATGGGTTTCAAAGGTCGTGAGTGAGTTGAGAAGGGGGCTGGGATGCGTCACAGTGACAAACCTTCACAGCCATCGCATCCAGCTTCAGAGTGAGGGGAAGGCATGGTCTGTGACAAGACGGTGCATATGTGTAAGTATATGTAAAAATATACTTATGATAGATATAGAGTAGTGAATTTATAAATAGGCAATATGTCATGCAATCATGTAATAGGCATTATGTCATGTAGTCATGTCTAAATTGACTCTAAGTAATATGGCAAGTAAGGCAAGCGGTAACTGGCGGTCGTAGAGTGATGTTTTTGTAAAAAGTAGTTATAGTTTAGGGTTTATATGTACCTAGTTCTCTATAACTTAGGCTCTGATGCCAATTTGTAACACCCCCAAATTTGTTTTAGCGGAAGCATACGTGTTATTTGGGAGCGTTACGAAATTGGTAAATCATAACACAAGTAATACAGAACGGAATACATACTCCGTTTAATTTCATAAATATTTTGGAACAATATCTTACAACTTTGTTTAGATGGATGGGCATATCCCATAATTTTTGTGGTTCCAATATAAAAACATCATTTATTTGTAAAAGCTTTTCTTTAGAAATTTCTACGACCATTTATCCACCTCTTGCCTTGCATCCATGTTCACCACTAAGCACCTAAGAAAAATATGCTAAAAGGTCAGCTATAAGCTGGTGAGTTCATAGGTTTAGATTAAAATAGTAAGTTTGGACCATAAGCAAAGGCATATAATCATTATTAAGAGTATAATGATATATGGATGAAAGTCTATTACGTTAGCTCTAAGTTCATGCAACCGATACTACGACAGTTTCAGATGCTAAAAGATGTCATACAATATAAGGCCCATAGCAAGTGTTTTGTCCTCAACACTTGATTCGACATGGTATACGCTTTCGCTTTGGCCTAAGCATGGCCAACCAAACGGAGGAGTCACCCTCAATAGATCTATTTATAACATTCGCTTCCCAATGGGGAATTGACGGTTCATGAAAAGGGCATTCTCTAGGGACATAAGGGCTTAGGCTAAACCACGTAATAGTAATCATGTAATAGTTTTGGTCCATAAAAATGTTTTGCATATTTCTCACCCCAAGATGTATAAAACAATTTATCAAGTAAAAGTGGGGCTATGAAACTCACCTTAGCAATTGTGAAATCCAAAAGTGGGATTAGTGATGGTTGTGAAGCGGCACCGACACGCGACCTAGATAAGGAGGGCAATGTTTTAGTTCATTGTCTTAAGTATTACTTACTTAAAGTAGTCCAATTGTTTTTATATTTGTAATAAAACTAAACTTTAGTTTGTAAAAATGATTAAATGGTTTTACTAGTAAGTATACGAAAGTATATATATACCTTTCATGTTGACGCTATAATGGTATTAAAATCCAAGTTTTGTTTTGTAAAACAATAGTTACATGTCTTACTAGTGAGTATATGAGTGTGTATATACTTTTCATATTGACCCTAAAATGATGTGGTCATAATTAAATAGAGTTGGTTTATTTTCTAATTAAGTTTAGAAAATTATACATTGATAATCTGATGACCTTCAAAATCATTAGTGGCAAAATAATATAGTAGTCATTATGGGTTTATTAAAACTTGTTCTCATCACTTATATTTTACGGCTAATGGATTTGCTCGACATAGATAGGTTTATCCGGACACATTAGACGTTAAACCTTGACGTCAAAATTATCATGTAGATCATGTTGATAACTACTTGCTTATTGTACTAACACTTATTGCACTTGTTTTACTTGTAAACACAAACATGTTTACATCAAGGCAGAAGGTTTTAAATTTGTAGGAAATAAGTTTAATTTATATCTTGACTCCCGATTAAACACTTCGAGTTTTATTTTACTTTCTATGTAGCTTCATGTATTTTGCTTTTGCTCGCGATTAATCAAACGCACCCTGCTATGCGAGTGATGGGCTGTGGCTTAGGAACAAAACACTACCCTCGTTTGGGCTTGTGGGCTGTGGCCCAGAACAGATAGATCCAACAAGTTATCTCTTTATTGGAGTGTGCCAAGCCCAATGTATACAACTGTGGTGATGAAATGTGATGAAATGTAGCCTAAGTTTATAGTTGTGATAAGAGGTTGTGCTTACAATTTATGAAGCTCTTTTGATGTCAAGACACGAAACCAGAAGTGCTTGTACGCAAGAGTTTTAGACCCTTTAACCAAGCAAACGGAGGTACATTCGACTTACCGACCACCCTTGTGGTTTCTAGTCAACAGCCGGCACACAACACTCTCCTTGGGTGATGTTGAGCCGAAGATGATAAGTAAGTGAACCCCTAGCTGAGGTGCCTTGCTAACAAAGAAGTCTACCAATTTGGAGATGAGACTAAATGTCCCACAACTATTCTATGTCGAAGCGAAAGTATCATGAAATGTTTTTGTGTAAGTATGACGAGACTACAGCAGATATTGCTCACAATTTTATTGGGTTGACAGCTTCCGCGACTACCCGTACACTGGGCACGCTCTACATGATCGATGACTCACGAAAGGATAAATTTGCTGCTACCAAACTCATACGAAAATCTCACATTTCCACCCTCGTGGTCCTGTGTAACAGCAGGGATCAAACACCCTTCGTGGGTGGTTTTCCTCACTATGACTCGAGACAAAACAAGTTAAAACATGAACCACGATACTTTTCTAGTGAGACTCGACTACAATTAGGAACTTGACGCGATTGTTCCTGACTCAAGTGGCAAGGAAACCCAAAAAAAAATAAAACTAAAGTGAAGGATTTAGTGTTTACTTAGCCACGATTCAATCTACATTAAGTGCTAAATTTGCAACTTACTTTCTTTGACTCATAATTTTTTGTCGAAATGGTTAACACACATCATCACATAAGAGTTTGCACAAGACCAAAGACCATTACTAGTTGGTTCCAAAAACTTTTACTGCTTGCTCATTCGTGGATCTGGTTCACAGTCGAGGGTCTCCACAATCAAACACAACCTTAATATTGATTTGACCAAACTTTCAAGACTTCCAAAGAAACAAAACTCATGCACTTATTTCATATCATTCGACAAAGAGAAAACCATATATTTAACAAGAAGGTTTAAAGACATAAACAAAATTGTTACCCTTTACAAATCTCGGAGGTAGAACAAGTACAAAGCCGAATTAGAAATAAACAATTGACCTCCACTCCTTCTTGATATCACCGAATTGATGATGGAATTTGTGTATACCGACCTTGAACTCCAAAACCCCCAAGTCAATTTTTGAAAGCCCTAAATCGTACCCAACCCTAATTTTTGGTAAGCACTTGATGAGAGCTGAGTTTGAATCTTATGAATTTCGACTAGAGATATAGGGGTTTGTTGAGGATGAGTTTGGTTACTTTCTTCTCTTGGGTTATTTGGATTGAAGCTAAATTTAGTTAACTTCCAAATCCTTGCATATCTTGGACCTAGATTGAAGTGGAGATATGATTTTCTTGGAGGATTTTATCTTGATTCTCCTTGGCTTATTCGAATCAAGATCCCACGATCTAAGGAGGAGATTTTAAGGACAAAACTTACTTGGTTTTGGGTAGGATAGAAAGATATGATGGATAACATGTTGGGTTTTCTATTTGGAAGATTTGATCTAGGTGAGCGCAGGTCTAGTGATAGAGGGAGGTTGAAGATGAGATCTTCAAATCTTATTCTTCTCTGCTTTCTGCTTGTTCTTGTCGTGAGTGGGGAGAGAAAGACAAAAGAGTGATATCTCATGTTTTATAAAGTATTATTCTTTTAAAAGTAATATATGTAAAGGAAAATAATGTAAGTAAAAGTATATGTATATGTAGTGTATACTTAGGATTTATTTGTTGGATGTACTTGTGCTACACTTATTTTTTAATTGTGTTTGAGTATTATAGAAGTTCAATTTAAGTGATAGCGTGTTAAATATTTTGTGTCCCGCGATATTAAATTGGGACCGATGTATCATTGTTTGATAACTTTTATAACGTGGTATTTTATAGTTACGAGTCTGAAATATTTTTAGCTTTGTAATATCTCATACCACGGACATTTGTCATTTATTTTATCGAGTCCTTATCATGGTGTCGGTACGCGTGCAGCGTCGTCCACTGTGGTAAACGAGATAACCTCTCGTCTTTCAAATTCAAATCATAAGACAAAAATGGAATATTCATAAAATGATATGAATGCAAAAGTGATGCAATGGTCTACAGTATGCGAGTTAACTACTCCAATGGTCTGGTAAGCTTATGCATGCTTAATGACTTATGCTTAGTAATAATAAATTACTAATTATCAGTTAAATTTTGGTGAAAATTTACCGTGTGTCACATCCTCCCCGCCTTAGAAGAGAAAACCGTCCTCGGTTTTTAGTTAGAATTATTTGATGAAGTGGAGAAAAGGTGTGGGTATTTGCGCTTGAATTGATCTTCACGCTCCCATGGTTATTCTGGACCTCTTTGAGCGTTCCAGCGAGCTTTGACAATAAGAGTGCGGCTTTATATAAGCCGTTTGATTTCTCGACCCAATATTTCGATTGGGTTTCTTGACAAAATTTAGATCTTTTGTCGGTTTGAATTCCTTTTGTTGAAACGGCGAGAGTTTCGTTGTAAGTCAATTTTTCGAGTTTCACATGTGGGACATGTCATGCAAAGAGTTGAGTTTTTGTGGACATTTCGGGTTGGTAGGTTACCGGTCCTATTTTTGCGAAAATTTTGAAAGGTCCAATGTAACGAAGATTCAACTATCCACCTTTTTCCAAAACGGACTTGCCTTTCTGTGGCAAAATCTTATCATGACTCTATCTCCCACTTGAAACTCAAGTGGCTTTCGCCTTCTGTCCGTGTATCTCTTTTAATAATTACATGTTGTTTGCGTACGGTTCGGTTAGCACAATTTTCTCGAGAGTTTCTTGAATTAGTTCGGGCGGTGAGTTGGCTTTCTCGAATTGTGCGTATTAGAATGTGTAGGCATAACGTAGTCCTAATGATAATCCGAGTTGGTAACTACCACTTGGTCTTGGAGAGGATCCGACAAATCTTACGAAACAAGGTATAGCCTTTTGCGTTGGTTAAAATGGTTTACGCTCTTACGAGTCGACACCTCAATCCTTTTCACGACTCAAACCTTATGTGTCATTTAGTCCTATTTTTATTGACTTTGACGATCGAGTCACTGCATTTAACCTCGACACGCATACTATTATCAATGGTCCTTGATAGAAGCTTGGAGCCATTGGACTAGTTCCTTGCTATTCTCAATCCTGAACACGATTGATTTGCGCTCTAGACCCTACGGTGTCTTATGAGGTAGTCTTTCGTTGCAAAGGGATTCGGTGAAGGAAACTTTCCTGCCCCATTCATTTCTCAAACAAGTTACTCACGTACGAAGTATAGTTTCTATAGATTGAATGGTACTTTCATTTAGCCTAGCAGTCGAAAGACGGTAGGTGGTACTTATTTTGAGATAACTTTTCAAGAACTTTTGGAGTGGTCTTCGAAAGTTCGATGTGACTGGTTGTCGCTATTTGGGATGGAGAGAATTGGAATACTATGACTTGTAGCCCTTTGCTTTGAGCAATCCTTGCAAGTTTGTTCATGTTGTTTTTCTCTTTGTTTGGTAGGAATAGGTGAATTTGAGGGGATGGTCAATTTGTACCCACATAGAGTCAAAATCGTTAAGGATCCTTGGTGTCTTGGGACTAGAATTTATTGTTATGCATTCCCATTTCTATCTGAAATTTCTGGCTTGTACAGGTAGGTTTGATGGTTCCTGATTGTTTTTGGTTTCTTCCTCTCGAACATGCTAAGTATTGTTTGACTTAGGTCAATTACCAGCCTTCTTGTTCGATACTCATAATGGCTTTCGTTCAAAGCATCCTTTCCGGACACTAGATGGGTAAGACTCGGCCTTAATGAGGTTCCTATGAGGAGATTACAATCCCTTCACGACGTGGGTCTCAACGTTGGTCCTTGGGGATAAGATTCCTTCGTCTTTTACAAGTTCCATTTCGTCTTCAGTTATGTCGTAAGGGTTGTATTTTGTCGGTTCTTTCATTGAGTGATACTACTTGAAATGATCTGGCTTTAAAGGTTTTGTTTGCTAGGTGTTGCTTGAAGTATATGTGGTTACGATGGTCTTGCCTTGCGCGAGTACGAACGTTGTAATTGAACTCACGTTGCGACTACAATTGTTGGTGTCGTCACATGGTCAACTTCCCTTTTCGTTTCCGTACACTCCGTAAGACATCGTGGTCGGCGTACGCTGTACTCCCTTGTGTAGTGGAGATAATATTTCTAGGTTTTCCTAGTGTGGTCATGTTAGATTTCGATTCTAATTTGTACACTGCGTTGTGCTCTACATGGATCTTTGGGGTGTCGAGTATTCTGTACCATTATTTTCCTCTTTGAATCAGGATAGCTTTCAGCTCTGGTGTAAGGCGTCTCCTATAAATGGTAGAGTCTCTTTCATACTCAGGTATGTCTAAAACAGGTGCACCACACGATTTCCTTGCGTGGTGTGAGTAGGTGCTTGTTGGGTTGATCTAGTGTGTATGATGATCTAATCCTTTCTTGGTTGGTGGCAAAATACTATGTATGAACCGGTATATCCGGGGCGTCAGTCTCTGCGTCCAGTGTTCTACAGGATGCTATTTCATTGTTAGAGGTTCAAACATTTCATATTTGTTTTCTTAATAGAAGATTTCTTCTCTCGGGTGGTACGGTTTATTCTATTCCCGTGTAATGTGAAACGTATAGCATTTTAAGGTAGGGTGTCGACGGGAGATATAGACACGAATCTTTCTATTTCGCGATAGAGAGTTAAACACTTCCTTTAAAATGACCGGGTAAAAATTTCAAGAATTTAGCCATGTCATGTGCACGTTACCCCTCCCGAATTATACATAGGTGATCAGGCTATGTATAATTGGGGACCGGTGACGTGTTGTTCGGTATAGTTCAAATCTTGGTGTACTTATTCTTTGGTCAGTGGAAATGTTGTAAAAGTCCATGTGCAAAGTTTCGGTATGATAGTTTATAAGATTTGCTAGGCCGACCTATGTTGTCAGTGTGGCCTATAGTTCGTTTGACCAAGATATGTGAAATAATGACAACTTGGTTAGAAATGTAACGTTGGATTCGTGATTTTTTTTGGCGAGATAATATTTTGAGTTGGTCTGGTCGGTATTGATAATGATAATACCTTCGCAATTTTTGGAATGTGGATTATTCTAAAACAACCCGTTGGGTGATACTAATTTGGCACCGAGACCAGTCGAACATCCAAGATGATGTTCTCTTGTCTTTGGAGGAATCTTTTCATTGGGACAAGATAGTTAAAGTCCTTAATGATATGGTGAAAACGGTCATGGAGATGACATATATCGAGATAACACGATAACAACAACAGATACATTATTAGGGAAAGGTTTCAGTACATTAAGATTTCCTAGAGAAGTACTTTAGAGTAGACTGTAACTTGGAAGTTAAACTAAGCTTTATTACAACTAGCATCTCTAGCTAAATTAGTTTCTTCCATGGTGTCCTTTGGGAGTCTGAACCATTCTTCACATTTTCTTCAGGAAAGTGTTTTGGCAGTTGCTGCCTGCATGCTGACCCTTCCTATCCGGCACATGCTTTTGATGTGGTCTTTCCTTCCACATCCATGACATGTCATTGTTTCCCTATAGAGTTGCTTACAATCTTCTATCTCATGTCCAACTCTTTTACAAATCCCGCAAGGTATAGGGCATTTTCCATAGTGGTAATATGGGCATTTATTACACTTGGGTTTTGTCCCGGAATACCTTACTTCCCGCTTGTTTTTAGTAGCCTTAACCTCAGCTGTCCCTTGACGTTTGCTTGATTGTTGCATTTGATCTTCCTTACCATCATGATTCCAGTCCCTCTTGCTACCACAGTACCCCATTGTCTTGCCTTGAGGCAGTGACCTTGTCAATTCAAAGGTCGCACCAGTAGCTTCTTGAGTGACGGTGGGCACGAATGCAACAACGTTCTTTCGAGTTTCGGGAGGACATCCCCAAGAGTATGCCTCGAGTCTCTTTTCCTCAGGTCCTATCATATTAGGACATACTTGAGCTAATTCGCGAAAGCGATTTGTGTACCCCTCGAGGTCATTCCCTATCATAGTTAGCCCACAGAGTTCTCTTTCCATCGTCCAGCTTCATTTCTTGAACAAGATTCGCAATCATCATTTTCTTGAGTGTCCCATCAAGAGAGTAAGCGCGTCTATTCCACTAATTGGACATAAATGTCCCACCATGTGAGGGCTTGGTGTCGAAAGGTGCAAGTAGCATACTTGACTTTACAATTGTCCGCAAACTCGTTCATGAAGATTGTCTCTATTCTTTCTAACCATTTTGCCAAACTCCTAGCTCCTTCACCCCTCAAATGTTTGGTGGTTTACAGCTTCAATTCTTGGTAAGATAAATTTCGTGATGTGAGCATCTTACCAATCTCGCCTTCCTATTCTCCGGGGTGAGGTTGTTGATGTTGTGATTGATTTGGTAGTTGGAAATTCTTGCAAAGAACTCGCTTGCTAACGATTTCTCGATGGTGGTTGCGCCTATGTTCGCTTTCTCGAAACATTTTCCTTCAACCACAAGAAATGACAACAATGAGTTCTCTATGTGTGTGAGGACCATGGTGAAGGTAAAGTTACAACGTATATTACTTCTTAATCAAGTATTTCCCCGGTTGTATTGACTAAATATAGCGTAATCTTAGTCTATTAAGATAACGTTAAGAAAGCGGAGACTGGTTGAAGCGAGTTTGACAGAAGGTTATAATCCACAAGTCGTTGTTTATTATGCATAGTTGTTTGTCATAATAAACTTGATTACATTCTAAGGAGGTTCATGGCTCATAGGGCCGATACATAACATGCGTTCATTGACTCGCTCTAGTTTGTCATACAACAAAACTACTACAAGTGTTCTTATTGAAACCACTCATCACAACGTCTAACACAATTGCAAAGTGAAATTTAAGCATTTCTCGATGTTGTCCCGAGTTGACTTTGTTGAGTTGCCTTCCATTCTTCTAACTCCCTGAGTTGGGTCTCCATTCTGGCAAATTTGTTGTTGACCTCATTTGCCCTACTCTCCATAGTACGTCTTTGAAATTCTACGGCACCCTCCAGGTATCCTGTCTCAGTTAATGCTATTGTAATAACGGTCTCCAACCGCGTTAGCCTACTTTCAATCTCTGTGAGACGTCCCTGGGTATCTCCCGAAGTTTGCAGAGCACACCTTTCGATGTGGTCTTCGAGACGGGCAATTACTTCGTTTAACTTCTCACGGGTTCCCTCTATTGTCGTCCCCACATCGTTGTAGCATTCCTTGAGTGTTTCGCCAAGTGCTTGTAATCCTTCCACCACTTCTTCGATTCCTCCAATCCTTTCTTCTGGTAGTATTCCCGGATGATCCGACATTTCTTCTATTTGTTCTTCATGGCGTGTTAGGCGCGCCATAACCGTGTCGAGGTTGGTGGTCTAGCAGATGGTCGCTCCCGAAATTTCCCAACTTCGAACGAACTAGAGGTGATGCATTAGAAGATGATGGTGATGATGCGAGAGACGATTCTCTTGCTAGCGGTGTATCTCCCAACCGGGAGTGGATCTCTTTGGTGTCTTGGTGAGAGTGTAGGAGTAGTGGGCCGTAGGTATAATCTTGACGGTAGTGATGATTTGGAAGTGAGCAGTGGAGTGTGGTAGTACCCTCCCGTGAACTTGATACACTACCCCGTATGGGTTTCAAAGTCGTCGAGTGAGTTGAGAAGGGCCGGGATGCGCTCACAGTGACAAACCTTCATTGTGCCATCGCATCCGCCTTCGTGAGTGAGGGAAGGCATGGTCTGTGACAAGACGGTGCATATGTGTAAGTATATGTAAAAATATACTTATGATAGATATAGAGTAGTGAATTTATAAATAGGCAATATGTCATGCAATCATGTAATAGGCATTATGTCATGTAGTCATGTCTAAATTGACTCTAAGTAATATGGCAAGTAAGGCAAGCGGAAACTGGCGGTCGTAGAGTGATGTTTTGTAAAAAGTAGTTATAGTTTAGGGTTTATATGTACCTAGTTCTCTATAACTTAGGCTCGATGTTAATCTGTAACACCCCAAATTTGTTTTAGCGGAAGCATACGTGTTGTTGGGAGCGCTACTAAATTGGTAAATCATAACACAAGTAATACGAGCGGAATACATACTCCGCTTAATTTCATAAATATTTTGGAACAATATCTTACAACTTTGTTTAGATGGATGGGCATATCCCATAATTTTTGTGGTCCCAATATAAAAACATCATTTATTTGTAAAAGCTTTTCTTTAGAAATTTCTACGACCATTTATCCACCTCTTGCCTTGCATCCATGTTCACCACTAAGCACCCGAGAAAATATGCTAAAAGGTCACTATAAGTCAAAGTGAGTTCATAGGTTTAGATTAAAATAGTAAGTTTGGACCATAAGCAAGGCATATAATCATTATTAAGAGTATAATGATATATGGATGAAAGTCTATTACGTTAGCTCTAAGTTCATGCAACCGATACTACGACAGTTTTTATATGCTAAAAGATGTCATACAATATAAGGCCCATAGCAAGTGTTTTGTCCCTCAACACTTGATTCCGACATGGTATACGTTTCGCTTTGGCCTAAGCATGGCCAACCAAACGGAGGAGTCACCCTCAATAGATCTATTTATAACATTCGCTTTCCCAATGGGAATTGACGGTTCATGAAAAGGGCATTCTCTAGGGACATAAGGGCTTAGGCTAAACCACGTAATAGTAATCATGTAATAGTTTTGGTCCATAAAAATGTTTTGCATATTTCTCACCCCAAGATGTATAAAACAATTTATCAAGTAAAAGTGGGGCTATGAAACTCACCTTAGCAATTGTGAAATCCAAAAGTGGGATTAGTGATGGTTGTGAAGCGGCACCGACACGCGACCTAGATAAGGAGGGCAATGTTTTAGTTCATTGTCTTAAGTATTACTTACTTAAAGTAGTCCAATTGTTTTTATATTTGTAATAAAACTAAACTTTAGTTTGTAAAATGATTAAATGGTTTTACTAGTAAGTATCGATGAAAGTATATATATACCTTTCATGTTGACGCTATAATGGTATTAAAATCCAAGTTTTGTTTTGTAAAACAAATAGTTACATGTCTTACTAGTGAGTATATGAGTGTGTATATACTTTTCATATTGACCCTAAAATGATGTGGTCATAATTAAATAGAGTTGGTTTATTTTCTAATTGAGTTTAGAAAATTATACATTGATAATCTGATGACCTTCAAAATCATTAGTGGCAAAATAATATAGTAGTTATTATGGGTTTATTAAAACTTGTTCTCATCACTTATATTTTACGGCTAGTGGATTGCTTGACATAGATAGGTTTATCCGGACAACTAGACGTTAAACCTTGACGTCAAAATTATTATGTAGATCATGTTGATAACCACTTGCTTATTGTACTAACACTTATTGCACTTGTTTTACTTGTAGGCACAAACATGTTTACATCAAGGCAGAAGGTTTTAAATTTGTAGGAAATAAGTTTAGTTTATATCTTGACTCCCGATTAAACACTTCGAGTTTTATTTTACTTTCTATGTAGCTTCATGTATTTTGCTTTTGCTCGTGATTAATCAAACGCACCCTGCTATGCGAGTGATGGGCTGTGGCTTAGGAACAAAACACTACCCTCGTTTGGGCTTGTGGGCTGTGGCCCAGAACAGATAGATCCAACAAGTCATCTCTTTATTGGAGTGTGCCAAGCCCAATGTATACAACTGTGGTGATGAAATGTGATGAAATGTAGCCTGTTAGCCTTGATTATTTTTATTAGAAGTGATGGTCATTCACGATTAGGAACTTTGTAATGTGTGTTAGATATCGTGATAGAATAGTCAACGGGCTCGGGGATTGGGCTAAGCTAATTGGGCATAAGTTATGTTAAGCTAGCCTTGTCTAGTTCGTGAAACCCAAGCCCAATCCAAGTCCATCTCAAGGCCCATGGCCAAGCCTTAGGGCATCATCTCTTATTTATATATACCCTCAAGTATGTCATTTGAGGGGTGTGCTTGAGTGTGTGTGTGTGTGTTTTCCTTGAAGCAATATAATATCTTATTGTTTCATCTTTCTTCTCTACCTCTAAACATATACACGAATTTATACATCAAGTCACCAAGTTCTATTCTTAATCTTTCTATTCAGATAGCATAACAGTTTGTGTAACGTGGTATTTGTGTTGGGTTTGTGATAAGGTTGATATATCTAAGGTCCCACATAGCCTAAGTTTATAGTTGTGATAAGAGGTTGTGCTTACAATTTATGAAGCTCTTTGATGTCAAGACACGAAACCGTAAGTGCTTGTACGCAAGAGTTTTAGACCCTTTAACCAAGCAAACGGAGGTACATTCGACTTCACGACCACCCTTGTGGTATAACTTGAAATTTTGGTCAAAATTCAAATTTTGGGCCTAAATTAAATTTTTCGGTCAAATTTTGCGTCAAAATTGTCATAACTCAAATTTTCATACGACCTTAGAATTGATTTTTATAGTGAATTTCAAATTTTGGGCTAAATTTTTAAGAACCGAGTTTACGTGCGACTTTCGTAATCACCTCAACCGAGCTTAATCATCATCAACCACAACTCCTTTATCGCTGAATCGATCCTACATCAACTTTATCATATCATACCTTCATCAATGGCTACTCAACAAGACATTCATGCAAATGGGTCGAAAACCGACCTCCTATGTTGGCAAAGGTGGTTATCTTCAATGGACAAGTCGAATGCTCCGCTACATCAAGACCAAACCTAATGGAAAACTCATGATTCAATCCATTCGAATGGACCCTTCAAGCCTCGACAAGTCCATACCGAGATCCTAATGCAACACCTCCCATCCCACCATCCTCTCATCTTCAAACCGAATCGAATACATCAAGAGGATCGAAACAAGTCGATGCGATGACATGGCAATTCATATTATCCAACTGGGCTTACCAATAGACATCTTTGTCATGTAGAGCGCTGTGAAACCTTTTGATATGTGGAACGTGTTAGACTGGCTATGTTTTGGAAATGTAAATTGGTAAACAAGACATGGAGAACAAGTCGCTAATCGAATGGGAGAAGTTTACATCTACACCGTGAGAATCCATTGAATCCTACTATGGAAGGTTTTGCACTTTGATGAATGAGCTTATCGAAACAAGTTGGCACCCGTAACAATCGCTCAAAACATCAAGTTCCCGAATAATCTTCCGTAAGAATGGGGACGATATGTCACTATTGTTAACCAAACAAAAGACTTACATCGTGAACTTTGATCAACTCAACGATTTTCAAACAAAACCAAGTCAAGCGAATGAAGTCGAAAAGAAAAATTGGAAAATTGGCACTTATTGCTAAGACTCAAACCACAAAGAATACACAACAACAAGCTTCATCATCTTCCAACAACAACAACTTGCGGAATACATTCCACAACCACAACAACAATTCTATCCGGATCAACAATACCAGAACAAGGAATCACCGATCCCGGTCAAGTAGAAGCGACCTTGCAATGTATTTTCTTTATTGGATAAAGCATTTAGCAATGCACGGGTAATCAAAGGTTCCGAATCGTGGTAATCGATGAGATGAATGTTGGGAATAGAGCGATGGTAATCGAATGGGTATGTTGCGCCCAAGAGTTGGGAATCATGGAAATGTGAATCGTGGTAATCGTGTTAAGTGTTATAACTCACAAGGAGTGGGTCACATGGCAAGAAACCGTCCCACTAAGCCGCACAAAAAGAATGGTGATTTTCTTCGAAAGTCGCTTTGTTAGCGATAAGCAAGAAGCGGGTTCCAGTTGAGTCTTGAGGAACATGACTTTTCGCTATTATGGATGATTTGAAGACCTCGAGGAACTCAATGCAAATTGCATCTTCATGGCAAATCTTCGTGAAGCTAAGTATGACATCGAGTCGACTCACCTCCGCCTATGACGCCAACACAAGATCTCGAGGTACCAATCATTGATCCATGCTATAACAATGTCATATGTGATGTGTTTACTCATGATAAACAAGATTCGTGACATCAAGACCTACTTATGATACATACATGGACAATCCGAGTTGTAGCAATACTTACTCAAACCCATATGTGGATTCTAATGGAGGTCGTGTGGCACAAAATACTGCGATCGATGAGGAAACACGTGCCTATTTTGAATCATTAATTAATCAATGTGGAATTGAAGTTGAGAAAGTTAGAACGGTCAATCGCGGTTAAGGCGCGAATGTTAAATTGACCACCGAGCTTGAGAGTTACAAGGAGCACGCCAAAGCCTATGAATTTCATACAAACAAACTTTCGTAATTAGAAATTGGTTATCGAGATTCTGCTTTTAAGAGAAAACAATTGCAACTCAAGTATGACACACTTGATGTGAATCAACTTGAAAATCAAATCTTTAAACAAGGAAATTTCGAACTAAACAACCAACTTTCTAAACAAAAAGCACCGTGTTACGATCTTGAAAAGAGAAGAAACAGTTGATTGTCGATTTTTCAAAACGAGAAGATTCTCTTCTTGATGAAATTCGGATAAAACGAAACTATAAAGAAATTGGATAATTTGCTTCTTACAACGGGTCATTCCGCTAAATCAAACAAGATGCTTTCTAATCAAGTAAACCGATTTTCACACTTCACATAAAATGGCTCTTGGTAACTCACCTCCTTCGCTCCTCAAGAAAGCTCGGAAGAACGGAATGTGTTGAACAATGGACAACCTTGCATGAACCCATACTTGTTCGTGATTCTCTTGAAACGTTGGAACTAGCCGAGGAGAGTAGATCAAAAATGAAACAAAAGAATCCGGATCTTAAACCGATTGATTATAACAAATGGAACAAAATTAATGGGATTACTTTTGTTAATCAAAAAGAAACGCCAAAGTTTTCCATCACACCAAGTGTTTCAAACAAAGTGTCAACACCAGCTTCAAAATCGTTTCAAAACCAACATGTAGTTTCCAAATCTCTTCAAAATCGAACAAATGTCTTCAAACAATCCTTTTAACACAAGTGATACTAGAAGCATTTTCGACGATGTTAAAACTAGAATTGGGAGTCTTCAAGAGATCATAAAACTAAAACCACTATGACACCTAACAACCGGTTCTCTACTTTTGATATCGAACAGAAAGTTTTTGAAACTCAAATTGCCCCTCACCGAATAACATCAACTCAAGGGTAATTCATGTTGAACAAGCACTATTAAAAGAAACAAATGACTTTGTCAAGGACCATAAATCTCGTAAAGCAAGCTAATGAATGTTTTGAACACATCAAAGTTTTGGAAAATTTGAATGATTCTCTCTTGAAGATGTTATGACTACCGATATCATGTCCATTATCTTACAAACATATTCTCGTGGAAGATCATGAAAGACTCTGTGATGAGACCTCCAAATTGTTTCAAAATACTGAAAAGCTCTTATGAAACTTGAAAAGAAAACGTGTCCTATTTTAAACAACTTGATCGAAAAAGCAGAGGAATGCAAGTATGACAAACTGTCAGATGAGCGTGCCTACAAGGACATGCAAGAGCAAATGATCTTTGAGAGCTCATTTCGGATGTCTAAAAGGAAAGGTCATGGATACTAAGTTTGCAAAACCATTGACCGAGGAGAATCCAAATGTTCCAAAATCGGTTTTCAAACCAAAATGTCTATTTCTCACCTCCTCCAAAAGTCAATGCGAAAATGATATGTCAAAACAAATACCCACGACTTTGCCTATTAAAAGAGAATTATCAAAGCTTTTGAAAACCGCTTTTGATAAAGAAAAGTGATTACACATGGCACTTCTAGGAATAGTACACGGAATGTGACCGCAAATCCAGCTTAAAGAATCATGGTTCTAACAAAATGGTCAAGAATCACTATCTAGAAGAAGCTAGGAAAAAGGCACAGACTCGAAAAGATGGAATTTAGGTGCAACATCTAGGGTGATGAATTCTACAAGATTTCAAGGCACCGCTAGTAGTAGTAAACCATTACCTAGGAACACTCTACAAAAGACTAGGGATTGGCTTGCATCTAAGAGTAGTTATGAAAAGATAATGCTATGCCCTTAGAAAACAACACTAGGAATTCTAAGTCTTTTTCGAACAAGAATCAATTTCCAAAAGAATGTAGTGACAAAGTTAAAGTCATTGCTTTAAACAAGAATATTGAATTTGTGCATACTACATGTAAAAATGTGTCTTTTCACTAATCATGAGGCATGTGCCTTACAATATCTCAAGAAAGATAATTCTCGTGCAAGGAACAATCCACTAAGACACCAAATAGAAACAAGCCCGCTGATAAATGTCAAACAAAAGAAACCTAATAGGTGGATCTCTTCAGACGTAGTTTTTCTAAAATGAGTCTTCCAATAACTGATAAGAAAACAACTCCTAGATCTTACCTTAGGTGGATTCCCACGGCAAAGTTTTCAACCAAATAGGTCTTAGATGGATTCCAACAGAAAGATTTTGATACTTGCTCCAACACGTATAATAGTGAAACTCATCGGGATAAGGAAGTAGAAACCACTACAACCGATGATAGTGATCACCCTCACCGTAAGGAATCTTGTACTTCTAACATCGTTATTTGTGAAAACTCTTCTTCTTTGGTTGCAGTGAATCAAATATCTCTCGAACCCACCATCGAGAGGTTCCAATTCAGAAAATCTTCTTCTTCATTCTTCTATCTTCTATTTTTGATTTTCCATTTCTTTTATAAAACCATCAAAAGCAAAATACAAAAATAGAAAATTTTCAAAAACAAAATACAAAACAATAGAAAATCAAAATCCAAAAATATTCTTCTCACGACATGTCTCTTGTATAATCGATATTCAGACGCTTTCTAGAAATGTCATTCAACAATGATACGGGCATGTATGGATGTTTGAGCGAGAGTTCTTTAAATGTTTTTCTAAAACATGTCGCTTCTCAAAATTTCTTCAAAATAATGGCTTTCAGATACTTCAAGACGAAACCCGACTTCAACATAATGGCTTCAACACATCGCTCAGACCCGGCTTCAAAGAAAGGAAAGTGCTTATCAAAATCAAATGTTTTAAATATTTTTTCAAGCGCTATTCCTAAATACATAATGGCTTGTAAGTATTTCTGCTTGCAACCCGATCTTTAAAGAAAGGAAAGTGCTATGCAAAATCGATTTTCATAAATATCGAGCACTTATCCTAAAACAAATGAAGATACTTCTTCAATATCTTCAAAAGATTTTTAAAATCTTCTTCACATCTTCATGCACTATTGATTCGAAAGTTTTCAAAAGATTTTTCAAAATCTCTCACATTTGGTACCAAGATAACTCCTCTAAACCCTTAATTGATTCTAAATTTTCAGAAGAAAATATGCTTTCTAAGGGGAGTATAAACAAAATTGTTCCAAAATTCATGTTGAATCGCTCTCCAAATGCTTTTCGAAAACATATCTTTTAATCATTTTGTTTCAAAACATCATTGATATGCTATTTTGAGGGGGAGAAAACATGATTAAAATGTGATCAAAAAGTTTAATGATCGTTGTTTGAATCTCAAATGAGCTCGAATCAGCTGAAACCAATGAATTGACGAGGAATCATGTACCATCTCGAGAAACTTTCTATGACTTGACCAGGACGGGTAATAATTTCAAGCTAGTTCTCTAGTGATGTAAACGTGTCTCGAATCGGTCTTGTTCATTTAAAGTCAATCAATTCAAAACGTGCAAACTCTACCCTCTATGTGCGTATACATCAAAACTTATAAGCACATGTGAAGGGGAGTGTTTCAAAATATAAAACTCTGAGTGTCTCAAACATGTTTTCTATCATAAACACTCGAGAGATTTTCATGAAAACGGTTTTATGGCAACAATAGGACAACATGGAGTTATAAGTGACTAAGAATAGGAAATTGTCCTATGATCCGCCAGAGTCGGAGGATCTACCCAAGGACATCACCAATAGTGTAGAACTAGAAGTCCTTAGGAATGATTGAAAAGGAGTAATGTGAGAAAGGAGAAAGAAGGGTTGAAGAATTAAAAGAAATGTAAAAGAAAGGGTGAAAAGAAATAGCCTCCATAATCAACCTTAGGGCGTAAACCGGGTTCAATTCATCTCACTCATCGGTTGTCACTAGATGACACCGGTATTGAAGACAAAGACGCTATGGACCCAGGACGCACCGCACTAAACCTTCTAGCCACCAATTCCTCTCAAAAGGGATTTGTTTCATTCTCACCGGGAACCTGCGTAATCTATCGACTTTCTTAGAGATCGCTGGTATTGAAGAAGGAGACCTCTCCCTAGTCTCCGCCAGAAAACCAAAATGCACTATTGAGTACTAGAGCCACGAGATTCATCAAAAGATCTCATAGGAACACTTGACATGACATCGCTTGTTGTTCATCGATAAGGCACAAGTGATATATTCTAGAGTCCCACGCAGATCTTAGCAACCGCCGTAACATTTATGAGAGGTTTTACAACGTAATCCTCGGTGATTGAATGGAAATTCTGCCGGGGTCAACATCACAGCACCGACAAAGCAGTCACTTCGGTAATTCTCCGTGATTACGCTTAGTGTGTCTCAAACGGTCTATCGTGGGTGATACTTGATGTACCTCAACACTCATCCGAATCAGATGTACTTGGTATATCGTGTTATCTCACTTGTGGGACTCAGTCAGAACGGCCTCTGGAGAATTAGAGACGTGTTTTCACACTATGTCATTAACACCCTCAAATTCAAACTTGTAAGTGCTTAACCGCTAATACTAACCTGCTTTATGTTTTTCTTCTTATGGAAGCTCCGAGCGGATGGATCGTGCAGATTCGCCACATGCTCATACCAACAACACATGAAAGTTCTCATCAAAATCAAAGGCAACTCAAAGTTAAAGATGATTCTTCGTCAATGTCAAAGAATCTACAAAGTGTAAAGACTCGAGAACTTCATCATTGGAAACTCAAAGTCAAATAGAAGTGTGAGCATGGTGGAGAAAGGCGTGAGACACCTAACCAACGGTTGACAATGGCGCATAAACACATTAATCGATCACAAAGCATGAAGGAACAAAGAATCAAGACTATTCTATATCTACTCACAAAGTTCAAGCTCAAAAGATTAAAGACCTATTCAAGTGGAGCATCTTTTGAATGACCACCCTTAGGGGAGATTGTTAGCCTTGATTATTTTTATTAGAAGTGATGGTCATTCACGATTAGGAACTTTGTAATGTGTGTTAGATATCGTGATAGAATAGTCAACGGGCTCGGGATTGGGCTAAGCTAATCGGGCATAAGTTATGTTAAGCTAGCCTTGTCTAGTTCGTGAAACCCAAGCCCAATCCAAGTCCATCTCAAGGCCCATGGCCAAGCCTTAGGCATCATCTCTCTTACTTATATATACCCCTCAAGTATGTCATTTGAGGGTGTGCTTGAGTGTGTGTGTGTTTTTCCTTGAAGCAATATAACATCTTATTGTTTCATCTTTCTTCTCTCTACCTCTCTAAACATATACACGAATTTATACATCAAGTCACCAAGTTCTATTCTTAATCTTTCTATTCGTATAGCATAACAGTTTGTGTAACGTGGTATTTGTGTTGGGTTTGTGATAAGGTTGATATATCTAAGGTCCTACATAGCCTAAGTTTATAGTTGTGATAAGAGGTTGTGCTTACAATTTATGAAGCTCTTTTGATGTCAAGATACGAAACCAGAAGTGCTTGTACGCAAGAGTTTTAGACCCTTTAACCAAGCAAACGGAGGTACATTCGACTTACCGACCACCCTTGTGGTTTCTAGTCAACAGCCGGCACACAACACTCTCCTTGGGTGATGTTGAGCCGAAGATGATAAGTAAGTGAACCCTTAGCTGAGGTGCCTTGCTAACAAAGAAGTCTACCAATTTGGAGATGAGACTAAATGTCCCACAACTATTCTATGTCGAAGCGAGAGTATCATGAAATGTTTTTGTGTAAGTATGACGAGACTACAACAGATATTGCTCACAATTTTATTGGGTTGACAGCTTCCGCGACTACCCGCATAATCGGTACGCCTACATGATCGATGACTCACGAAAGGATAAATTTGTCGCTACCAAACTCATACGAAAATCTCACATTTCCACCCTCGTGGTCCTGTGTAACAGCAGGGATCAAACACCCTTCGTGGGTGGTTTTCCTCACTATGACTCGAGACAAAACAAGTTAAAACATGAACCACGATACTTTTCTAGTGAGACTCGACTACAATTAGGAACTTGACGATTGTTCCCGACTCAAGTGGCAAGGAAACCCAAAAAAATAAAACTAAAGTGAAGGATTTAGTGTTTACTTAGCCACGATTCAATCTACATTAAGTGCTAAATTTGCAACTTACTTTCTTTGACTCATAATTTTTGTCGAAATGGTTAACACACATCATCACATAAGAGTTTGCACAAGACCAAAGACCATTACTAGTTGGTTCCAAAAACTTTTACCGCTTGCTCATTCGTGGATCCGTTCACAATGAGGGTCTCCACAATCAAACACAACCTTAATATTGATTTGACCAAACTTTCAAGACTTCCAAAGAAAAAAACTCATGCACTTATTTCATATCATTCGACAAAGAGAAAACCATATTTAACAAGAAGGTTAAAAGACATAAACAAAATTGTTACCCTTTACAAATCTCGGAGGTAGAACAAGTACAAAGTCGAATTAGAAATAAACAATTGACCTCCACTCCTTCTTGATATCACCGAATTGATGATGGAATTTGTGTATACCGACCTTGAACCCAAAACCCCAAGTCAATTTTGAAAGCCCTAAATCGCACTCCAACCCTAATTTTGGTAAGCACTTGATGAGAGCTGAGTTTGAATCTTATGAATTTCGACTAGAGATATAGGGTTTGTTGAGGATGAGTTTGGTTACTTTCTTCTCTTGGGTTATTTGGATTGAAGCTAAATTTAGTTAACTTCCAAATCCTTGCATATCTTGGACCTAGATTGAAGTGGAGATATGATTTTCTTGGAGGATTTTTATCTTGATTCTCCTTGGCTTATTCGAATCAAGATCCGACGCATCTAAGGAGGAGATTTTAAGGACAAAACTTACTTGGTTTTGGGTAGGATAGAGAAAGATATGATGGATAACATGTTGGGTTTTCTCTATTTGGAAGATTTGATCTAGGTGAGCGCAGGTCTAGTGATAGAGGGAGGTTGAAGATGAGATCTTCAAATCTTATTCTTCTCTGCTTTCTGCTTGTTCTTGTCGTGAGTGGGGAGAGAAAGACAAAAGAGTGATATCTCATGTTTTATAAAGTATTATTCTTTTAAAAGTAATATATGTAAAGGAAAATAATGTAAGTAAAAGTATATGTATATGTAGTGTATACTTAGGATTTATTTGTTGGATGTACTTGTGCTACACTTATTTTTAATTGTGTTTGAGTATTATAGAAGTTCAATTTAAGTGATAGCGTGTTAAATATTTTGTGTCCCGCGATATTAAATTGGGACCGATGTATCATTGTTTGATAACTTTTATAACGTGGTATTTTATAGTTACGAGTCCGAAATATTTTTAGCTTTGTAATATCTCATACCACTGACATTTGTCATTTATTTTATCGAGTCCTTATCATGGTGTCGGACGCTGCAAATGTCGGCGTCTGATCGTGTAAACGAGATAACCTCTCGCCTTTCAAATTCAAATCATAAGACAAAATGGAATATTCATAAAATGATATGAATGCAAAAGTGATGCAATGGTCTATGTGATGCGAGTTAACTACTCCAATGGTCCGTAAGCTTATGCATGCTTAATGACTTATGCTTAGTAATAATAAATTACTAATTATCGCTTAAATTATGCGAGTTAACTACTCCAATGGTCTCAGTAAGCTTATCACATTTTCTCCCCGATCAAAATTTCAAATCCTTTGAGATTTTGGATCTCAAGTGATTTAAATATGTATGAAACAAAACATTTGTAGGAGAAAAATGTGTCTCGTTTTATAAGATTGAAGTGGATTAAGATCAAGTTCCTTTTATACAAAAGGGAAACCACAACACACAACCTAGCACTATTACATACATTATAGTTGTTTATAGAATGTACACCACATATTACACATAAATAGTACAAAATGTAAACTACTTCCTAAGATGACTTCACCAGTTCTTTGAAGTAGTTTGTAATGACCATCACGAAGTCTACCACCAACAAAACTTTCAAGGCTACGGAAGATCATTCGAGTCTTAATTCTTCACTGATTGCAAAGAATGAAATCTTTAAACCTCTTCAAGTCATCATTAGACCAGAATTTTGTTTTGTTCCACGGCTTCATATCAACTCGATTTCTTTCACTGGAGTTCAACTCTTCTTCAACCATCTTGAGAGTACCATCATCGAATTTGTAGAGCTCGCACAATCTCATCAACATGCGAGTACCATACCGCCGTGGAAGAGGACGGCTCTGGGGTGTCAAGCACTTGGTAGTCATGACGAAATTCTTGTCCTTTGGTATCCCATTGCGGCCTTGTTAAATTGACTCGAGTCTCGTAGCTTATCCTGTCGAAAGTCCTCAACCCATTTTCGGATGACTAAGCCTCTAATCCAAGAATGACATCGGCAGATAGAGCTTTCTTTTCACGAATGTAGGTGTTCAAGATGTCCTTGAAGATTCGTAAGATAGAGATCTTCAAAGTTATTTAGCGTGAGATGTTTAAAGTCGCTTTCTTCAATAATATATTCTTTCCGTCCGCTCTTTTAAGAACGATCTTTTCAAATACTCATAGCCATAGATTGGGAAGACCTCTAATCGCACAACACTTAAAATTCTTAGCTTGGATCGAACATCTTTGCGACTCTTTTAGCCGCATGTCTCTCAATGTAGAAATTCTTCTTCTTGAACCACCAATGAGAGATTCCGTATGAAGCCTCGATGTCATATTCTTGTTCTTTGTCTCGCCTGAAATTGATCCGGAACCGCTTGTTCAAGACCCCGATCATAGTAGGTAGCAACTTTCATCTTTGAGATTGATAAGGATGGTCTTCTTTCGAAGAGTATGGCCACAAAGATAGTCTAGGTCACGGTTGAAAAGAACTCGATCAATAGTAATTTGTCTAGGTTCACCACCGAGCGGAAGAGGCATGTTCACATTGAATCGACTAACTGCTCACCGACTTGATCATTTAGCATCTTATGGCATTCTTCCATCTGGTATTGAGTGATTGGCATCAGAGTGAAACACCTTGACAATTTCATAAGCTGGTCCTTCAAGATCCTTTGGAGTGATGGACGTGATTTTCTTCTAATCACAAAACCACTTAATGAAGTCGCCCATATCACCAAAGTGATGTGAAGGAGAGTCTTCATCCGGGGTTTCATAGTTGGTAGAGATGGTTGTACCCCGCTTGTTGTCGTGATCATCGAGTCGACTGATAGACCATGAAGGTTCCGGAGTATGAGGTCTCTCCTCGATGATCCAGCTTTGAATTGTATCTCTTGAAGGTGCAACTCGATGTGTTAGTGTGTTTACCGCCACGTATGAATCAAACCAATCATCTTTGGACGGCTTAGGAATATGCTTGGTGGATGCATCATCGTCATCTGATTCAGACTCTGTCATGACATGCGACTCTTCATGAACCATTTGATCTTCAGGAATTGAAGAGTCTGTGGGTGTGAACCTTGAATCAACCATTGTCCAAGCAGTAGATTTCTTCTGAGTTCCCTATTCTCCGGTAGGACTAGATTGATTGGAAGGTTTTGGTGGTGATGATGGTGGTTGTAGAGGAGGTGTAGATGTTGTCTTAGAAGATCCACTAGTTCCAGAGTTCCAAAGACCTCCGCTTGGAGGTGAGGGAGGAGGAGGAGGATCTTTAGGACCTTTACGCAATGTCTCTAGCACCACGGACCTCCTTTTCTTCTTAGCTTCTAATTCTCCAATGTCCTTCAAATATTGTACGTGTTCGTCAGACTTAATTGATTCATCTAGAGACTCATATAGCTTCTTATGTACCTCATGCTTATGCTCGCTGGCTTTAAACATCTTATCAAAGAGCACAACTCTCATATCTCGTAATGGGAAGGTCTTTGAACGCCTCAAGAGAGGAGCTTCCATTGCCCATTCTACAAAGATCCCTAACTCGCCTTTAATGGCATTAGCAACCCTTCATCAAAGTTAAGATGCTCCAACCTATAGACACGATCCTCGCGGCATCAAAAGATCTTGGAAGTTGTCTTTCAAGAGTTTCAATTATTTCACCGCTTTGTCTAGCAATTGATCCGATGATGATTTGAGGTGGTGAAGTCGGTGGAGTTTCCGTGTTCCGCAACTGTAACCACCGGTTCAAGGATAGATTCTTTGCGATGCGGTGGTGAAAGTACGGTTGATCGAGCGTGTTTGGGAGGTGGAAGTCTTTGTTGCAAGTGAAGATGTTGACATCGATGGAATGGTTGATGTGTCTTGCGAATGTTGACGCTTGTCATTTAAGAATTGATCTCCGAAAGTGAAGTTTGTATCTAGGTTCTTCAAGAAGACAGAGAACCCAGAGATGATTTGGTTCTCCCATGTGCATGGTCTCATCGATCTTGACTCAAGATTCTCCCGAGAGTCTTTATTCAACAAGTCATCAACATTCGATCGATCGAGTATCGCTTGATGCAGGAGGTTCTTTAAAGTTTCGTGCACTTTTTCCAACCCGTATTGTTCTTTAGTCAAGAGGATTCAGCTTCTTCTCTTGCTCATATTGATTGGTGGTTCTTGATGGAGAAGATGAGATTTTTAGAAGCATGTGTGCGGCTTGTTCAAGATCAACACCAACAACCTTTTCCTTTGTCTTGAGTGATTGAGTTGAATGGCTCGGCTGCGTGCAGTTCTCTAAACACAATACCTCCAATTGGTGTACTCATGCTCGACTTTCTAGGCTTTGCTTGATTCCAAGTTGCAGAGCAAGATCATCTTCATCACCAACCTCATATTACCCCGAGACCCCGCCTCAACGCTACTTTTTCCCTTCCTTCTTCTTTCTTTTCTCGCTCGGGTGGTTCTGCGTCAAGTTTGTGACTTTTCACGCCTTCATTTTGGAAGAGCAAGATATGAAGTCTTTGAAGTCTTTGAGCCAAAATCGACTTAGCGCCTTTGGGTTGTGGTTGAGTGGGAGACATCAACATCATCACCGGATCCGAAGCCCTTTTCATGAATAGTTTGAAATGATCCGCCTTTTAATATCTTCAAGAAGAAGAGAATCGTGAATTTGCAATCCTAAGACCTCTTTATCGACCCCACTAGAAATATATCCGAGATTGCCTAGAACAAATTCATCCTCAAAGATTCAAGAGTTCCGATTCAATCCTAGGGTTGAAGTTGTGAATCTGCAGTGTATCGGATAACAAGCTCAAAATCTAATGCTAGGAATCACAAGTTTGTTCTGCTTTTTTCGTCCCCGAGCTTTATTCTAAAGTTTGTTCTATCGATATGAATGTGTTCATTGACAATAAAATTCTTCCCAGACACGTTCTAAGACATTCACATTCACATCATTGACGATACCCCATAGGATTTGCAAGATGGGAATTCTCACTTTATCAAACCCCGATGTTTTGCCGATAAGCACAAGTCGAGAACTGCTGTCATTGCTCTCCAAGGTTGATACATGTCCGTGATGATGTCGAAGCCCTTGTAATGCTAGTCTGCACCCCAAACCAATTAGAAAGACTATTAGATCGCCAAGACTAGGTGGAGGTTCGATCGTATGTTGGGGTCATAGGAGGATTCCTAGAGCCTTGCTAAGAATGTCGAATTTATCTCAAATTCTATTATCCAGCTTATGTGAATATTTAATGTGATTTAGTTCCATTCAAGGGTGTTCCGTAATTGTTGTATGTAAATGGTGGAATTGTGCATTGCTTTATTAGTGCAATCAAGAAGTTTGTGTTTTGAGGATATCAATAGACACTTTGAGGATAGGATTTTGTTGCAACTTTTGTAAGTCCACATAATGCTTACTTTTTCCAATTTCGCCCATTGACTTTTAGGAAGGATTTCTTCGTCTGAGAGGACATTGGGTGGTGTAGAAGTAATGTTCTCATCTCGAGGTTGTGTTTGCCATTGACGATCCAAGATATACACAACCAACAACAATGATCGGGAGCATGTTAGATTATAAATGGTTAGTTAGACAATCATTGAATATACCCTTATGTCATAAACACACAAGCATAGAAGCTCAGACAGAGTTTCCATAAGCATATTGAGATAGATTGAGTGGCATTAGCGAGTTTTTCAAATTAAGGACCCCATTTGATACATTTTTCAAGAGACAAATTGTTTTCGAATCAAAATATTCAAAATGCACATATACTAAGGAATAATGTCATGAGACAAGATACAAATGTGGAAGTGATATAACAATTTGTATGAAACAAGTTGTGATACTAAGTTGCTACAAGAGAATCCAAGTACCAATTGCTCAAACAAAAGAGTTATAGTACATCACAAAAAGTGTGTTGTCAATACAAGTTGCTACAGGAAATCCTGAATCACATTGCAATCATGAGATTATCTTAGCAATTTGCCTTTAAATATTTTAATCAACCAAGTCTCTGCTTAAAAACATGAACCAACAAGTCGCTAATCTTATAAGGACAAGTCGCTAACAAAGATAACAGAGCCAAGTCGCTACATGAAAAATTACTAAGTCGCTAACTTGTAAAGACAAGTCGCCATCAACATAATACTGCTAAGTCGCTACAAATCAGTTCACTAAGTCGCTAACTTTACTAAGTCGCTATCTTGTAAAGACAAGTCGCCATCAATGTAAATATTGCTAAGTCGCTATGTGTCGGCTTCACTAAGTCGCTAACTTGATCAGATTCGTGAGTAGCAACTCGCCACGAAGAATTAATACACTAACTCGCTACCAAGAACGTACTCAAAGCGTATAATTCGCTATAAAGAACACAAGCATATTATTCTCATAATCATTGCAATCCATTCAAAACAATCCAACCACTATCGAACACGCTCGCTAATCCATACACACAAACAATTTCGTAAACACAACCAAACTCGAATCACAAAAAACGCCACACATTCATTAATAAATATAATCATGAGAGTTTACAACAACCCTAGAGCATTCAAACTACCCTTAATCCATTAACACATATATCTCAGTTGTTCCATCAAATCCAATAACAAACCTATACGAAGGAAGCAAGAGATGAGAATTAAGATCCGTGGAATCATTATGGAAAAAAGAGTTAGGAAATGCATATATTCTACATGTTCAAAGACAAGAAGCGATCAATATGGCCTTACCACACTCAAGTCGCTAAGATGATAAGAGTACACGAGAGAGAAAAAGAAAAAATTATTTTAAGTTTTTGAAAATGAAACGGCAAGTCGCTAGGGTATAGGAAGGGTTTAAGCAAGATTACCAAGTTGTCACATTTAGTCCTCAGAGTTTTGTGAGAGGTTAGCAACTCGCTATCCTAGAATCTTAATAAGTCGCTAAGACATTACAAAGTAAGTCTCTAACCTCAAATTTACCAAACCAAGTTGCTAAGACATTACAAAGCATGTTGATATCTTATCACATTATGTATTACAGACTCATTAGTTACATAAACTTATCATATAGCAAGCTAACACAGATAGCATAAAGAGATAACATAATAAGATAAGCAAGATAACAACCTGCATTTGAGCACAAAACATAATCAGGGCAGATATAAACAAGATAACTTGAAAAATTCTCCCCCTCAATCAATGTTACTAGAGAACATTGATTGAATTCAACCCACCCGTTATAAGATAAGAATATATCAGTTGTTCGAACTTCATCTATGATCCCGTATCATTATTGAATGACATTTCTAGGACCGTAGATGTTATCGATAACAAATAATATATCCTTTATTAGTTTGAGGTAAATGGCTAAAATTAGGAATATAAAAGAATGAAATATTTAAAAGGTATTAAAACAAAGTGTATAAAATGTATTTTTTTTTTAAACTTGATTTGTACACAGATTTATAAAAACGAGTCCTGATTCAAGTTGAATTAGGAGTCAAAGTACGAGGTACATCAATTCTAGCATGCTATAGCTCCTGAGTGAGCTATATTCATTTCTGATGGAAACCAAGTCATGAAGTTCCTGATTGAATTGAGCATTATACCTGAAAAAGACTGAGAGCACATTGTATTAGAAGCACATGTAGAATTGCAAATGGATGGGTTAGTGACATGAGTGATCTCACTATTGGATGTATCACAGTTTAATATATACGTATCATTATTAGAAATCCCTTTAGGCTCAATATACTTGAAGAGTTTTCCTGTGGGCATCCACTTAAGGCAAGATCTAGGTATGTAAGTCCATTTGGATCCTTTAAACTTAAATAATCTGCCAGTGGGAATCCATTTGAAGCAACTACTAGTAGATTTGTATGTGTGCACTTCTGCTTTGACTATTGGTCCTTTTGTGATTAGTTTGTTTCTTAGGGATTGATCACCAATTGTTGTTTCTTATGAGAACTAGTCATACTTCTAGTATTTCGATCTTTGAGCTTTGAACATTTACCCGGGTTTGAGATTCATCATATCGAACGAAGCAATGAAGTGATCGGTTTTGTCAAACAAAGATTCTCATCAACTGGGAGGCAAGCCTAGATTTCGATGGTTTAACTCTTTCAGCCTAAAGGCATTTGGTCGCTTAACCATCAGTATGTTTAGAGTGGTTCTCGACAGTTGACTTTCCTAAATTTGATGGTTTTGCAAACTTAGTGTTCACCTGCTTCCAATAGATTTCCTAAGCTCATTTTTAAGGCAACAATATTGAAGCTCTTATCCCGAATTTGGGCTTGAGGTCATAATGTCTTTCAACAAGATGTTAGATTGATTGATCAACCTCGAATTGGTCTCCTCTAAGTTCTTTCTTAATGACTCATTTTCTCTTAATAGATTGGACACACATAGAGCTAGTTCAAGATTTCTAGATTCAAGTGTGTCATTCATCTCATGACAATCATACTTCGCATATCCGAGAGTAATAATTTGATTGCATATGGTTGAGTCTTTGTCCCTAATCTGGGTTTTAATTGATTAATTTCAAAAATTCTCGAAATTCGAAATTCTCGATTAATGCAAGATTTTTTGCATAAAAGCTTTCATCCTTTTGTTGTATTTCAATTTCCAATGAAATACAATATTTTTCAAGAATTGAGTATTTTGTTTGAAATTTCATCATATAACTTTTTTCAATCATGTCATTAGCTTTAATAATTTTAGATTCAGCTCAACCAAGATCGATTTCGAGTATTATGTTCGAGTTAGAATCAATTACATTAACATATGAATTACTCGATTATTTAAGTGTACCTCATCACTTGAAACCTTTTCTCGACTCGAGTCTTTGAGATCGCACAATTGTCTTCATCCTCTTTATTGCAACCGAACTCTCAGATTCGTATCATTCATTGGCTCAACTGATCCATTGCATGACCTATCACAATCTTCCCATAGCATCACTTGACACCCATTCAATTCATTCAAATTTTGTCATTCTCTTTAGCAATTTTCCTTAATGTATATTTCCACATTACCCATAAGTTGAATAAAGGTGTTTCGAACTCATGAATTTCCATTCCAAAGTGTTTCTTGAATGAGATTCCACCATGTCAACATCAAAATCGAGGAATATTCCCCGGATAAGTGGTCAAATTGATTGAAGATAACTTGAAGAGTGCATTAGATTTATCATTGAGAACTTTTCTTTGGTAATTTGAAACCTCGCTTGTTCTAAGTTAAGTAACACGGCTCTTGTCAAGGTGGAAAGTCCCGACGACGAGAGCACCGCTTGTTCTATCCATAGTTGTAGATAAAAGTAGTTTGAGATGTTGATGAAGTAGTTGAAAGGGCTCAATGTTGCGCTCCATTTGCTTTGCATCATTTGTCAATATTAAGAGTGACTCATCGTAATTATTTTGATTATAAGTTGTCAATCATTCACCCAGAGAGCATTCCGGGAAGCGACTGCTTCATTATTTTGTGAGGAATCATAGAGTGCAAGTACTTTGTTGATTAAAGGATCAGTGATGTAAGACATTGTGTTGATGAATGTGTTTATGGATATTAGATATAAGTGACTTGCTTCACTTCACCAAGGTATTCAAACACTAAGTCGCTAAGCACCAAGTCACTACAAATTTTTGACAGCAAGTCGCTACGCACCAAGTCGCTAAGTAGGCAAGTCGCTAAATAGAAACTCGCTAAGATCCAAGTCGCTAGCAAATTTTGACAGCAAGTCGCTAAGCACTAAGTCGCTAAGCTGTCAAGTCGCTAAAGAGCAACTCGTTAAGCACCAAATCGCTAACAAACTTAAGTACAAGTCGCTAACTTTCACCAAGTCGCTACCCGTAGTGTAGAATCCACTAAGTGTACTGTTTTTCGGCTTGTCTCAATAGACAAATCGCTAAGCTCAACTCGCTAAGAACTTCTACTACAACTCGCTACCAACTTACAAAGCAAGTCGCTACCAAGACAGATTATCCGTAGCTCAAGTCGCTAGCTAGCAAAATCAAACAAACACCACTTTTCAATCCAAAAACAACCCAACCACGATGATTCAAGCTTACCAAATCAAAACCCAAGCACATACAATGATTCTAAACACAAAACTACACCCAAGATTCAAACTTTAACACTAGAAAAGATCCAAATGATGCAAAAACCACTAAACTTTTTCAAACTCTAAAACCATCCAAAAACCACTAGAAATCCAAAGATATGAAAGAGATGATCAAACCTGGCTATGATACCATTTGTAACATATTGGATTTCACAAACACACTAAATCATAATCACAAGTTGGCGAATTAGATGTTTTAGAGAGAGAGAGAGTGGGATATTCTAGAAAGAGAAACTTGTGGAATGTTAGATTCCCAATGAACATCCAACCCTCTACCTTGAAAGGTAGAGGGTATTTATAGGTTACAAACTAAACGACCTCCTGACGGCCTGTGGATCAGGTATACAATGGGTAAAGACCCGTCCTTCCTCCACGGTGTTGCACTAAACTAACTAATAAACTACTAAATAACATAAATAACGACAAGTCTACGAGTTAACATAGGCTAGATAACATTTGGGGTGACCGACTCTTTTCTTATGGAATTTCCAATTCCTAACACGTACACCAGAACAAAACGGAGTTGTTGAAAGACGAAACCGTACGTTAGTGGAAGCTGCAAGAACAATGTTAATCAATGATAAACTTCTAGATTAGTTGTGGGCGTGTTGTATCAACCGCATGCTACACTCAAAACCGTCAATGATTACAAAGCCACAACAAAACACCTTTGAGCTTATCCACAACAAAGAAACCGAATCTCAAACACTTTCATGTATTTGGATCCTTTGTTACCCAAATAATGATCGCGATGACTTTGGAAAGCTCAAAGCCAAAGCTAACATTGGAGTCTTTATTGATAATCGTGAGAATTCTAAAGGTTATCGGATCCGAATCGTCAGACAAAGCGAGGTTATGGAAACGATTCATGCAAATTTCGATGAGCTTATCAAATGGCTTCGAGCATAATGACTTGGAACCCGTCACAACCGCTTAAACTTCCTCAAACCCCATCATCACCGAACCAAGCCCCACTTACTCACAACAAATGGAAAAGCTATTTGCTATGTTTGTTTAGTGATGACATTGATGAACGTGCTCTGTGTTTATCCGCTATTTCACCGCCAACCCGATCATACTCTTATACCTTACACTGCTACAACAACTCTCGTTGAAGAAGCACCACCATTGACTCGCAACAACAGTTGAACAAACACCCAACGACGTCAATCACCGATGTTCTTAATGAAATACCCCACCGTAGATTTTGATCCAAATGCTTTTAACCCGCTTGCTAATGAAGTCGATGCACCGATGTTGCGAATCATCTACATGCCATTTGAATCCTCAAAATCGCACAATGTATACCAACATCAACCCTCTACACGTCATGGACAAAAGACCATCCTCTAGAGAATATTATTGGTAACCCGAATCAACCAACCGTTATAAGACAACGCCTTCACACGTATGGTGAACATCGCATTTATGCACTCACCGTCCGCCAATATGAGCCTAAAACATTAAAGACGCAATGAAAAAGACAACCGGATTAAATCCATGCAAGAAGAACTCAACCAATTCAAACGCCTTGAAATGCGGAACTGTTGAAAGACCAACGGGTCTACGCCATTGGTCTCGAATGAATTTGGAAGAACAAATTGATGTCAAGGAACGTAATCGAAAACAAGTCACGCCTCGCGGATAAGGGTTATCGACGAGGAAGAGGGTATTGACTTTGAAGAATCATTCGCCCGCTGCTCGCCTTTAGGTCGCTTTGGATCTTTCTCGAGTTCGCGCTCATATGAATATAACGGTCTTCGGATGGACGCCAAAACCGCTTCGAAAGGGCAACCGAAGAAACGGTTTATGTCACCACCTTAAGGATTCGTTGATCCCGAGTTCCCAAACCATGTCTACAAACCGAACAAAGCTCAGATGGTCTCAAACAAGCTCCCATGCGTGGTACGATAAGTTATCATCTTTCCTCATTGCCAATAATTTCACCAAAGGTTCGGTCGACCCAACTCTTTTCATACAATATCACGGGAACATATTTTAATTGTTTAAATTTACGTGGATGACATCATTTTGGGTCAACACATAAAAGTACTCAATCGCTTTTGCAAAACTAATGAAGAAACATTTTGAAATGTCAATGATGGGTGAACTTACGCTCTTTCTAGGATCGCAAGTTCATCAATCACCCCGTGGTATTTTCTTGAGTCACCCAAATATGCCCTTGAACTGTTAAACAAATTTGTAATGCAAACTGTGACACCTATGCCACACCAATGGCTCATACCAAGAAGCTAGACCGATTTACATGGGAAATTGGTGGACCCTACCAAATACCGTAGTATCATTGGGTCTCTCATGTATCTAACAGCCTAGCAGTGCCCGATATTGTTTTTTCTCAGATATCTTTGCTCTCGCTATCGACGAGACCAATCAAACCCACCTCTCGAGGCTAAAAGGATCCTCCGATACATCAAGGGAACCATTAACTGGGATCCGTATCCAAGGATTCGGTTTTGAACTAATAGCTTTTTCAGACGACGATCACGCAGGATGCTTAGATTCACGAAAAGTACTTCAGAGCATTACAATTTCTTGGTGACAAATTGGTGTCATGGCAATCGAAGCGGGATTGTACATTTGAAGGTAATATGTAGCCATGTCGCGTGTTGTGCTCAAGTCATTTGGATGAGAACACAACTCAAAGACTATGGTTATGTATTTGATGTAATCCCGATGTATCGCGACAATCGGAGTGCTATTGCGATCTCGCAACTCGCTTCAACATTCAAATCAAAGCACATCGATCTTCGATATCATTTCATCAAGGACCACGTGGAATGTGTGCAGTTGAATTATACTTTGTGGTACCGAATACCAATTGGCGAGATCTTCTCACCAAAGCCTTAGCTCTCCGCTAGGTTTAATGAGTTGGTCCACCGGATTGGCATGCGGTGTTTGACTCAAGAGGAACTGGATGAACTCTTAAAACATTCTTAAAACCAACAAACACCAAAACCTCTTTTGTAAATATTTTTCAAAACAAAATACAAAAATATAAAATCGATAAAACAACAAAATATTCTTCTATCTATATTTCTTTTAACATGGCAAGTACAAATCTTCGTCAACACTCTTATCTTTCAAAATTCAAGATTTTTACGATCAAGTGTCGAGGGGAGAATACAAATATTTTACGGTCTCATAAAACCTTGTACTTGCATGTTACCTTATCACAGTTATTTCTTTAAGAATGGTGGTCACATTTCTGGTTTACTGACACTCCTCGAACTAAAATTTATAAAATTTCATTATTTCTTAAGTCGAGGGGGAGTGTCGTCAAATTTCTTTTCTAATATCATTTTGTTTGATAACCAAATTGGAAGATATGGGCTTTGGATGTAAATGGTTAAGGTGGAAGGACCAATGTTGTCAAAAGAGTAAACTCTTTTTAATGAAACCTCCTCACCTAACACACTTAACACATTTATTACTCCCATCCATAAACATCCTACGCCTAAGAATCAAACTTCGAATTCGTGCTTTAAACTCCTGATTTGTAAGTTGATTTATGTTCTTAATACGTTTACAAACATTGGTATTTAATTTCATAAACAACCAACGGCTTGATTTTAAGTTATGAGTGATTTGGTGTTCTACGCATGAGTGATTTGGTGTTCTACGCATAAGCGTATGAACACGAAATCATCAAATGATGTTTATGATGAAACAATTGTGTCTAAATTCTTCAAAACATGTCTTATAAACATTTTCAACTTTAAATTCTACTCAGAAAACGTTTTTAATGATGTTTTAAGGATTAGGGTTTATGCGCAACTTTGGGGGTTTTCAATTGTCAATGTTTTTGTTTAAAAGGACTGTCATATGATGTTGTTTACAAGGCTAATTGATCATAATCATGCTTGGAATCAATCCAGAAACAACAATTGATCTTTAATTGGAAATTAGGGTTTAAGTTCATAAGTATTTGGGTATTTTTGATTCGCTTTGATTCTGATGTTAAAACTTGGATAGAACAACTCAATATGCTTCCTATACATCCCAGAAAAACTTTGGTGCAATTCCTATGGCTAGAACACTTACTCGTAGAAATTGAACTTTAGGGTTTTAAGTTTACGCGTAACTTGTTTCTACGCATAACTGTTTAATGTGTATTCATGGTTTGAACTGATAAAGATTGAATGTATGTGTTAAGATTGGTGATATGATGAAATTATTTCATGTCTTCGCGTGAAAATTCGTAATAAAGGTTACTTGCCATCTACGCATAAGGATCACCTTACGCAGTAGCATGTTATCGAAGAGAAATCTTACGCTTAACGCCACGCCGCACGGTTCACATTAGGGACCACGCGTATCCCGTGAAGGATATGTAAATAGTAACCCCACGCATAAGGTTGACTTCACGACTAAGCCTTACGCGTAAGGTTCCATATACGCCACGCCGTAAGCTCACGATAAGGCCCTCTTTTCCCACGCTGTAATATTTCTTACGCTGTAAGTAAAGAAACCTACGCATAAGCTTACGCTTACGCAGATAATCACTTCGCTTATGCATAAGCTTGCCATTTCTACGCCTAAGCCTAGTTTTGACCTTAATTGTGAATTGTTACGCGTGCAAACACAGCAGAATAAATAAATCATAACGCCACGAAACCAATAATGTCACTAATAAGCTTAAATGTTTAATAAGTTGTGAAAATAAGTGAAAACATAGACTTTAAAACTTGAAGTTAATCAACTCACTTAAACTTATCATGACGCCTTTGGACTATTGGACTAACAAGTGACATTAGGCTCAGAACAATCATCGACATATCACATTCAATAATTAGACAATAAAACCATCCGTTGACTAACGAATGTCTTTCGATATGTTAGTTCTTTGGCTAAATATCTTTCGAGATCACGACATGGACGCCAAATGCAAAACGGAAACACCAAACGTTCTCACCGCTGAAGATATCTTCCTAATGGCTATCCGATGAAGATAGGAAAGAACAACCTTCGTGTTGATTTTGATAGTCTCACCGCTCGAGTCTTCCAGCTTAATAGTCGTGGACATTCAAGAATCGCCTTATCGTAACATGCTCACCAATTACGCTACAAAGGACGGAGATCTACATTCACCGCCTCGCATACAATGAGAAAGATCAAAGGTCAAATGTTTGTGGATGTGACGCCAACCACAAACAAGTCACCATCACACCAGCAGACTTAAGGGTTGTTCTTCTCATTCTTGTTATCGAGCCAACCGAATACAATGCCACACCAACTGAAGAGGCTATTCTGCAGTTCATGATCGACATTGGTTATGGCGAAGCTACAAAAGTAATCACAAAGCATTCATACGTGGATCTTAAGAATATTCCTCAGCCATGGAGAACCCTCTACATCATCATCACCAAATCAGTTTTTGGACGTGATAGTGGTTATGAGCATCCCAAGCTCATGGAACTACAGATCTTTTGGGCTTTGGTCAACATGAAACACATTGAAGTTGAAGCTCTGATATGGGACGACATGATGTCTTTCCTCAAAAAGCTTGGCACCAAGATCTCATATATCATATATACCAAACTGTTGATCCAAAAAGCTCTAGGGTATAATCCTGATATCCCCTTGAGAACCAATGATCCCAACAATCACTCCATGTTGTATGAGCCTACACTCACGATCACGAAGGAATCTATAACAAAGAAACATGGTGCGGTGTTGCGGATCACCTTCTAACCGATGTAGTCAAACAACTCTATTCATATAAAAGGTATCCGTAGCAGTTGATGAAGGCAAAGTAGGCTTTCTTGATGAAAAATATTCGCACACCCACTAGAAAAACCAGGAGAGGCAAGACAGAAGTGTTACAAGCACCGAGAGTCAAAAGTTCCCAAGAGGAAACCCGCTCTCAAAAGTAAAGTTCCTCTAAGGAAGTTGTTCTATTCCTATTCCCAAGTCCAATCGCAAAGAAAGCTAGTGGATGAAAGCTCGAGGAAACCGAATCACCAAGAGGTCACCTACTCAAATCGCAACCGATGTCACTCCAACAAGAGTTAAACCTCCCACCCAATAGTGATAAAGGAAAAGGGAAAACTCCGTGCTTGAGCATGATAAGGAAAGTTCAAGAAGAACCATTTGATGAGGAAACAAATATCAAAAGAAGTTGAAGAACCTCGAGACAAAAATACTTTGCCGATGAATTTGTAAAGGATCTAACTCGTGGCCCTGGAGGATCAAGTGGTGGAACTCAAGCCACACCAGCCTGATGCGGTTAATCAACCCGATAAGGAACCGTACCACCACCCACGAACAACAACAAAGGCGTATTGAGGATTCCATCAACTATGAAATAGAGGAACCGACATGGATAAGACCGAGAAAACTCCTCGGTGATGATACTAAGACGGATGAAACGGCTAAGTCCGACATGATGAAGATCTTGATTATGATACTTTTCTTCTGATAGCCCCCGACGCCCAAGGAGGAAACTTCGAGCCACCAAGGACCCAAGTCACCTCACGCCTCCTCATCATCGACTCGCCTTCTCACTCTTCACCTCCAAAGATCCAAAGGAACAACCAGATCCACATCTAAATCGTGAAGAAACCAACCGACTCTTGGTTATCCCAGGCTAAAACAAGGATTATTTGTAGGACCTTACTTTTATCAACCTTATCACAAACCCAACACGTTATGCGTAAAACACGTTCAACACAAACACAAACATATGCGTAAATAAAGAAGGAAAGATTAAGGTATTGGTGACTTGATGTTTATAAAACCGTGTATGTTATGAGAGAAAGATGAAAACAATAAGTTGTATATTCCAAAGAAAACACACACACACACACACACACTCAAGCACACCCCTCAAATGACCATTTGAGGGGTATTTATACTCTAAATACAAGATGCCCTAAAAGGCTTTCTATGGGCTTCGTGGGCTTAGACATGGGTGGGTCGATATAAGGCAAGCTTAACTAAACTAATACCCATTTAGCTTAGTCCAATCCACGAGCCCGCTGACTATTCTAGCACGATATCTAACACACGTTATAAAGTTCCTAAACGTGAATGACCATCACTTCTAATAAAAACTATTATACAATAATCTCCCTAAGGGTGGTCATTCCAAAAGATGCTCCACTTGATTTGGTCTTTACTTTTCTCGAGCTTGAACTTTGTGTGTAGATATAGAATAGTCTTGATTCATTGTTCCTTCATGCTTTGTGATCAGTTAATGTGGTTGTCTGCCATTGTCAACTTCTTTGGTTTGGTGTCTCCACGTCTTTCTCCACCATGCTCACACTTCTATTTGACTTTTGGTTACCAATGATGTAGTTCTCGAGTCTTTAAACTTTGTTGATTCTTTGACATTGACGAAGAATCATATTTAACTTTGTGTTGCCTTTGATTTTGATAAGAACTATCATGTGTTGTTGGTATGAGCATGTGGAGAATCTGCACGATCAATCCGCTCCGGAGCTTCCATAAGAAGAAAACATAAAAACAGGTTAGTAATAAGCGGATTCCGGCACTTACAAGTTTGAATTTTGAGGGTTTTAACAAGATAGTGTGAAAACACGCCTCTCATTCTCTTACAGAGGCCGCCTCGAACTGAGTCCCACAAGTGAGATAACGCGATGTACCGAATACACCTCACAATTCGGATGAGTCACCGAGGTGCACCAAGCATCACCCCACGATTGTAGACCGCTCGAGACACACTAAGCGTAATCCACGGGAGTTACCGGTGACTCGTCAAGGTCGCTGATATAGACCCGGCAGAGTTTCCATTCAATCATCAAGATCACGTATGAAACTTCTCATAAATGTTCGGCAGATTGCTAAGATCTCGTGGGACTCTAGAATATATCACTTGTGTCCTTATTGATGAACAACAAGCGATGTCATGTCATGTGTTCCTATGTGATCTTTTGATGAATCTCGTGGCTCTAGACTCAATAGTGCATTTTGGTTTTCCCGAGCGGAGACTAGGAGAGGTCTCCTTCTTCAATATCAACAATCTCTAAGAGAAAGTCGATAGATTATGTAGGGTTCCAGTGAGAATGAAACGAATCCTTTTAAGAGGAATTGAGTGGCTAAAAGGTTTAGTGCGATGGCCACCGGGTCCATGACGCCTTTGTCTTCAATACCGGTGTCAACTTAGTGACAACCAAGAGTGCATGAATTGAACCCGTTTACGCCCTAAGGTTGAATATGGAGGGCTATTTCATTTCACCTTTTCTTTTACATTTCTTTTAATTCTTCAACCCTTCTTTCTCCTTTCTCACATTACTCCTTTTTCAATCATACCTAAGGACTTCTAATACTACACTATTGGTGATGTCCTTGGGTTGATCCCTCCGACTCTGGCGGATCATAGGACTAATTTCCTATCCTTAGTCACCTTATAACCCATGATCATCCTATTGTTGCCATAAAACCATTTTTCTTGAAAATCTCTCAAAGTGTTTATGATAGAAAACATGTTTGAGCCACTCGAGTGTTTTATATTTTCGTAAACACTCCCCTTCACATGTGCTTATAATTTTGACGTAAATTTGCACATAGAGGTAGTAGTTCACACTTTTGAATTGATCGACTTTATATGAACTAGACCGATTCGAGACACGCTTACATCACTAGAGAACTAGCTTGAAATTATTACCCGTCTGGTCAAGTCCATTGAAAGTTTCTCGAGATGGTACATGATTCCTCGTCAATTCAATGGTTTCATCTGAGTCGAGCTCATTTTGAGATTCAAACAACGATCAATAAACTTTTGATCACATTTTAATCACGTCTCCTCCCCTCAAAATAGCATATTCGTGATATTTTGATATCATCGGATTAAACACATTTTAGAATCTTTTGGGAGACAAACGGATTTGATTTAAGCATGAATTTGGAACATTTGATTTATACTCCCCTTTAATAAAGCATAATCAATTAAGGGTTTTAGAGGAGTTATCTTGAGCACAAAATATTTTGAAAGATTTTGAAAATCTTTTGAACAATCTTGAAAAGGTGCTCAAGATGATGATGATTTCTCACCATTTTTAAGTGTAGTGCCAAGCGCACACTAGTGATTTTCATTAAAAGCACGAGTTTTGATTTGAAAAATAATCAAAAGTCATCATTTCGGTCCGGGTTTTCTTACTGATGTATACGAAAGCTATTTTTGAAGAAATTGTTTTTTGAGAAACGACATGTTTTAGAAAACATTTAAAGAACTCTCGCTCAAGCATCCGTACATGCCCGTATCATTGTTGAATGACATTTCTAGAAACGCATGAATATCGATTATAAAAGTGACATGTCGTGAGAAGAATATTTTGGATTTTGATTTTCTATTGTTTTGTATTTTGAAAGTTTTATATTTTATATTTTGCTTTTGTTGGTTTTTCAAATTTTGTATTTTGTTTTCAAAAATATTTACAAATGAAGCTTTGGAAAATCATTTTCAAGAAGATTCGAAGACATTCTAACTCCTCGGGGTTAGGCTTCAGATTCCAATTCGTCGAACTAAATCGTCAAACCTTTCTTTTGGAAGGGCTTTAGTAAATAGATCGGCGAGTTGGTAATCTGTCTTCACGAAGAATAATTCAACAGCATCCATTTTCGACGTACTCTTTGATGAAGTGGTAGCGGACACGGATATGCTTAGTCTTTGAGTGATGAACAGATTGCATGATATGGCTATGGCACTTTTCGAGTCACAATACATAGGTATTTTATCGAAGTAAAGCCATAATCGAGAGTTGTGTTCTCATCCATAGAACTTGAGCACAACACGCAGATAGAGACACATACTCGGCTTGAAAGTGCAAGGCAATCTTGTTTCTTTGAAGACCGACTTACTAACTTTTCACCCAAAAATTGTGCTCCTCCCGATGTACTTTTGTCGTCACTTGATCACCGCGTGGTCCGTGATCCGAAAAGGCAATAAGATCAAATCCATTCTTTCTGATACCAAAGTCCCATGTGAATGGATGTCTTCGTGCACCGAAGATCCGCTCAACCTCTTTGAGGTGCGGTTCGGTGAGCTTTGCTGAAAACCGTGCTAATAAGCAAACAACAAAAATGAATATCCGGTCGACTAGCAATGAGGTACATGAGAGAACCAATCATGCTCGATATTTCTTCGATCAATAGGTTTCCCAAACAAATCGGCTCTAATTTTGGTGAAGTTACCATTGGTGTTCCGACCGAATCACAATTATCCATACCATGATTTTTCAAAATCTCGGTTGTGTATTTAGCGTGATTTATAAAAATTCCACGAGGGACCATGTATTTGTAAACCAAGAAAGAATTTTAGTTCCCCATCATGGACATTTCAAATTTTCTTTTCATGAGATTTTCAAAGTTTTTGAAAGATTCGGATTAGTGAACCCAAAGATGATGTCGCCCACATAAATCCGAACAATCAAAATGTCGCTTTTGTATTTTGTGTAAACAAGGTAGGATCAACTGTTCCTTTGGTGAAATTGTTTTGGATAAGGAAAGAGACGATTCGTCATACCACGCCTCGAGCTTGTTTCAAACCATAGATTGCCTTTTGAGTTTGTAGACGTAGTCCGGATGTTCCAAGTCGATGAAGCCTTCCGGGTCGACTCACGACACTTCTTCTTCGTAGTTCCATTCAAGAACGCGGTCTTAATGTCCATCCGATAAACCGTGATGTTTTGTGAATGATAGGCTAAGAATATCCCGATCGCTTCAAGTCTAGCTACCGACGCGAATGACTCTTCAAAGTCTATCCCTTCCTCTTGTCTGTATCCTTTGGCCACAAGACGAGCTTTGTTACGAATTACAGTCATCTCTTCATCCCTTTTGTTCTTCCATAACCATTTGAGATCAATGACGCGAATGTCAATTGGTCTTGGAACCATTTCCCAAGAGTCATGTAGATGGTATTGGAGAAGTTCCTCCTACATTGCTTCTATCCATGCGGGTTCTGCCATTGCCTCGCGAATTTTCTTTGGCTCTATATTGCTAATTGAGCAAAGGTAAATGCACAAGTCGCAATCGGTGGCAATTTGGCGTCTCGTCTGAATTGGCCTTGAAGGTTCACCAATAACTTGTTCAATTGCGTGGTCTTTTGTCCACTTCAGAGTCGAAGGATACCGTTGGTTAAACGTATGCGAGTTAGATGGTTCTCATAAGCATGAAGATGATTCAGCTGATTCCGTAGCAAATGGGTTTTCAAATAAGTCTTCATCTAACATTGCATCGTTCTGGTGTTGGTTTTGCTCATCAACTGCTGGTAGAACGGGTGTAAGAACTTGAGTAGATGTAGATGAGGTAGATGGAGTTGGTGCATTGGTTTCGACCGTTGTAGATGCATCTTCACAGTGGTGGAGGATGATTTTGAGCGGGTGCGGTGGAATGATGGTTTGATGCATTTGTCGAAGTTCCACCATAGAATTCATCGAACATTAACTCAAAGAAATTCTCCCATTCTTGTTCTTTAGGATTGTCAAACGAAGTTGATTGAGCTCTTTGAGGTACGAGTCCCGAATCGATGTGTCCGTAAGTCTCGGGTTTAGTGTGGGTTCTAGAGCGAGTCTCTCGAAGCCATCTGTGAAATTTCATCAAAATTCATGTTCATCGCTTCCATGATCCTCCTAGTTCTTCCGTTATACCCCTAAATGCCCTCGAGTTATCTCGAATATCCAATGAAGATTCCAATATCACCTTTGCTCTCGGTTTACCTAGATCTTCTCGTCGTTCGTTGGATAGCATAAAGCGCCAAATACGTGAAAGTAAGAGATATCGGGTTTCGTTGTTCACTATTTCATATGGGGTTTTATTGAATCTTGGATGTATTAGGGATCGGTTACGAGTGAAACAAGCAATGGCAACAAAGATCCCAAAGAAATAACGGTGCACTAGAATAAATTAGCATTGTGCGGCGACTTCCACAAGAGTACGATTTCTTCTTTCAACTACCCTATTCTCATGGAGTTCTAACAACTTATGTTTGATGAGTTATTCCAACATCTTCAAAATAAGCTCTTAACTCCCGATTAGTGAATTACGTGTTGTTTATGCATTCTTACAACTCTTACTAGAGCTTGAAAAAGTACTTGAATACGTTTGAAAAGGTGATTATGATGCACGGTGCTTAGTCTTTTGATCTCAAAACTTAACCCATGTATATCTCGAATAATCATCAACGATAACAAGAATATACTTTTCCCATTAATGCTTTCAACTCTCATTGGGCCACATAAGTCCATGTGCAACATATGCAACCTTGCTTCCGAACTAGGTACGGGTTTGGGTTTATATGATGCTCTTTTGCTTTTCCTTGTTCGCATGATGGACATAAGTGATCCTTGGTGTATTTGAACTTTGGAAGTCCATTGACGATGTTGTCTTTGGCAAGTTTGTTGATGGTGTCGAAATTGAGATGGGATAACCGTCGCCACCACAACCGGACTTTGTTCCGATGCTCGTGTCATAAGACATATTGGTGATGAAGAGGCCATTTGGTTAATGTCGATAGCATACAAGTTTGTATCACGATTCCCGCTAAGAGATCGATTGCCATCCAAGTTTCTAACGAAGCAAGCATTTCTCCTAAAAGCAACCTCTAAATCGCATCACGAATCGCCGACGTGAGAACAAATTGTGTCCCAACCCTTGGACATAGTAAACCCAGTGATCAAATAATTTCAAAAGGTAGATCTCCATAACCCATGATAGTGCTACATGATCATTTCCAAACGTATAGTTCCATGAATTGCCGATTTAAATTGATCGGTGACTTTCAGATTCCCATCATGTGCTTGGAGCAACCCGAGTCGACGATCCAAAGACATATTTCGATAACACGCCAATAATGTAAGAAGATTTTGGAAACCGTTTTTGATTTTGGTTCCTTTGGGTTAGAGGTAAAATCCGATCACACTCATAGAAGTTATCTATTGGTAAGACAGTGCATCACTCATTCTACCATTCTCGAGTGTGAAATTTCTACATGGGTTTCAAATGTCATCCCTAAAGTAAACATTATGCTCCCTATCGGTAGTGTAAAGCCTAAGTCTCGCGACTAGTCTTCCTATTCGTTTAGCATAAGTTCTTTTGGGAACATTCTTCTTAACAGGCTTCACAATCTCATTCTTAGAAACACAATCATCATGAGCATTAGTTAAAGATTTCTTGCAAGTTAAACAGAGAGATTCAACACATTCATTAGACTTAGCAAGTATCATAGGTTCATTATATTCAGATGAAATGTCTTTCTTATTACAAATCGGTAAATTCCTAGGGTGTTCTTCTACTTTCTTCTCTTTATTCAAGCGACTACTCTTAGAGGCAAGCGAGACTCTATTGTTCCTTGTATTGCTCTTAGGCTTTAGTCTGCTGCTCCTAGAGGTGCTTTCAAGTCCTGTAGAAGGTAAGGCACACTCATTAGGATTCACAATCTTATCTAGAGAAGTGGTTTCGGCTTTCCTAGTCTCTTTAGAGTGCTTTTCTAAACTTATGTCGTTTGTTCCATATGTTTTAGATGTGGAGGCAGACGGCATTAGTGGTACTCATCTTAAAAAGGTCAGGAGCTAAAACTTTTGGTTTCTCAATAACCGCTTTTCCTTTATCAACATTGTGTTTAGGCAAGGCGGTGGGTACCGGTTTTGATAAATCCTTTTCTCATTGACTTTTGGAGAGGCATTGAAACATACATTTTGGTTTTAAACGGTTTGGGAACATTGCTTTCTCCGCATCAATGGTTTTGTTATCTTAGTATCCACCGCCTTTCCTTTTGACATTCCAAATAAGCCCTCAAAAGATCATTTTTCGCTTTCATGTCATTGTAGGCACGCTCATATGATGCTTTGTCATACTTGCATTCCTCGGTTTTTCGATCAAGTTGTTTAAAATATGAGACATTTTCTTTTCAAGTTTCTCAAGTGCTTTTCATATTTTGAAACAATTTTGGAGGTCTCGGATGGAGTCTTTCATGATCTTCAACAGAAATATGTTTGTAAAATGATGGACATAATATCGAGTCGTAACATCTTCAAAGAGAGAATCATTTAAATTTTCCAAAACTTTGATTTGTTCAACACGGTCATTAGCTTGCTTTACGTGGATTTATGGTCCTTGACAAAGTCAACTGCTTCTTTCAAAAATGCTTGTTCAAAATGAATTACCCTTGCAATCGATGGCATTCAAATGAGGGCAATTTGAGTTCAAAGTACTTTTTATTTTCATTATCAAAACTATTAAACGGATGTTTGTTGTAATATTGGTTTTAGTTTTAACGATGTCTTGAAGATCCACAATTCTAGTTTTCACATTTTCTAAAATACTTCTCGCATTACTTGTGTTAAAAGGATTGTTTGAAGACATTTGTTCAATGTTCGAAAGAGAATTTGAGACAACAACTGGTTTTGAAACAGGTGTTGACTCTTTGTTTGAAACACTTGGTGTGATGGAAAACTTTGACTTTTCTTTTTGATTAACAAAAGTAATTCCGTTAATTTTGTTCCATTTGTTATAATCAATAGGTTTGATTTCCGGATTCTTTTGTTTCATTTTTGATCTACTCTCCTCAGATAGTTCTAACGTTTGAAGAGAATCACGAACAATAATGGGTTCATGTAAAACATTTCCATTGTTTAGCACATTCTGAGATTTCTGAGCTTTCTTGAGGAACGAAGAAGGGTCGTTACCAAGTGCCATTCTATTATTAGTATGAAAACGCGGTTTACTTGATTAGAAAGCATCTTGATTGTTTGAGCGTAATGACCCGTTTTAAAAGCAAATTTTCCAAAGTTTGGATTTTCTCATTTTATCAAGAATTTCATCAAGAAGAGAATCTTCTCGCTTTGAAAATCAAGAATCAATCGCTTCTTCTCTTTTCAAGATTAGAAAACATTTCTTTTGTTTAGAAAGTTGGTTATTTAAATCGAAATTTCCTTGTTTAAAGATTTAATTTTCATGTTCAAATTCACATCGAGTGTGTTGTACTTGATTTGCAATAGTTGTTCTTTAGAAACCAAATTTTGATAACCAATTTCTAATTTCGATTCTTTGTTTTTCGAAATTCAAAGGCTTTTATGTTCTCCTTGTAACTCTCAAGCTCGCCGTCAATTTAGCATTTGCGGCCTTAACCCATGATTGACCGTTCTAACTTTCTCAATTTCAATGCCACGCTTATTGATTAATGATTCAAAATAAGAACGTGTTTCCTCATCGCCTCGATATTTTGTGCCACACGCTCCACAGGATCCACATCTCGAGTCTCGTGAGTTAGTATTGCTACAACTCGGATTTTCCGGTATGTATCATAAGTAGGTCTTGATGTCACGAATCTTTGTTCGTCATCAGCAAACACATCAAATATGACATTGTTATAGCATGGATCGGTGATTGGTACCTCGACATCGCATTGGCGTCATAGGCGGAGGTGCGTCGAGTCATGATCGCACTTAGTCTCCTCAAGATTCGCCATGAAGATGCAGGTTGCATTGAGTTCTCGAGGTCTTCCAAATCATCCATAATAGCCATAAAGTCATGTTCCTTAGCACTTAATTGTATTCCAGTTGTTCCTTTTGTACCAACATAATAGCTTTACAAGATCACTAAGATCCTTCTTTTCGACTTAGTTGGACAATTCCTTGCCATGTGACCCAATCCTTGACAGTTATAACACGTAACTCGATTACCTTGATTCACATTTCCATAATTCCCAACGACGGGATCTCGCAACATTCCCATTTTGATTACCCAACGCTTCTATTCCCAACATTCGACCCATCCGATTACCACGATTTTGAACCACTGATTACCCATGCGAATCCAAGAGCATATCCTCTAATTCCGATAACTCCAACCATTTGTCCTTGATGACCCATATTCACACCCTACAGTGCAATTTTCTGCTATGAGTGTTTGATGAAATCCTTTGGTTGTTGTTAGTTGGTGTGGAATAGCGACCTCTGAATGCTTTACCCAATAAAGAAAATACTTGAGACAAAGCTTCTTGGGTTCCATTTCAAGATCGGTGATTCCTTGTTCTGTAATGTTGTTGTTCGGTGGATAGGTTTGTTGTTGTTGCAAGTTGTTGTTAGTGGAAGATGATGAAGCTTGTTGTTGTGTATTCACCGGAGTTTGAGTCTTTGCAATGAGTGCCAATGGATCATGATTCTTTGCTTTTCTTTCTTGCTGACTTCATTCACTTCATTTTGGTTTTGTTTGAGAAAATCGTTGAGTTGATCAAAGTTCACTTGATGTAAGTCTTTTGTTTGGTTGACAATAGTGACATATCATCCCCATTCTTGGTAGATTGTTCAAGAACTTGATGTTGCTCACGATAGTTACGGGTGTCAATTTGTTTCGATCAACTCATTCATTAAAGTGCGAACCTTCCATTGTAGGATTCAATGGATTCTCCTAGAGTGGATGTAAACTTCTTCCAAGCGGTTAGCAACTTGTTCTTTGTGTCTTGTTGACCAATTTCGGTTCCATGACAAAGCCGTCTAACACGTTCCCACATATCGAGCGGTTTCTACAACCTCTGACAGAAAGATGTCTCTTGGTAAACCCAGTTGGACAATATGAATTGCCATGTCATCTCGCTTGACTTGTTTACGATCCTCTTGAGTATTCCGATTCTTTTGAAGACGAAAAAATGGTGGGACGGAGGTGTTGCATCGGCATTTCGTGGTCTTGGACTTGTCGAGTATGAAGGGTCCATCATGAATAGATTTGATCATCAATTTTCCATTAGGTTTTGTCTTGATGTGACGCATTCGACTTGTCCATTGAAGATAACCACCTTTTTCCAACATAGGAGGCGGTTTTGGCACCATTTGCATGAATGTCTTGTTGAGTTGCCATTGACGAAGGTATGATATGATAAAGTTGATGTAGGATCGATTCAACGATAAAGGAGTTGTGTTGGATGAAGATTAAGCTCGGTTGTTGTAGTGAAGATTTGGTCTAAAACTTAAAACCTCAATAACTTCATTCGAGCGTTTTAGGACTTGAAGGTTGACCCGAATCAATTTTAGGTTATTCGGCGGTCTATTATCCTCGTTCTCACGGTCGTTTTGATGGGTAGATCGCTAAAAGCGGATTCTGGTTCAAAAGTTATAGCCGTTTGAACTTTTGCTCAAAATCTTACTCGTAAACCGGTTCTTATCGTGAAATGAATGCTTATCGTAGGATTGCTTATGCGTAGGAGTCCTTATGCGTAAAGAGCTTAGGCGTGGGATTCTTATGCATAAACCTAAGGTTAAATGTAAGTCTTATGCGTAACGTTAAGCGTGAAGTAGAGTACCTTACGCGTAAGAGTTAACTTATCGTGTAGAGTGCTTACTAAGTAAAATTTATGCCGCTTATCGTAAGAGTTGGTTTAAAACCAAAATCCTTTACATCACGGTAAAAGATATCCAAAATTGAAGTGTTCCACACACTTATCCAAGTGAGGAAGCACCGAGTCACCGTTTTGCACGAAGATTCTTCACCAAAAGGTTATCGTAGAAACTTATGCGTGAAAAAGGGTTTTGACTTTCTTCGCGTAAAACTAAGGTTTTGACTTACGTAAAAAATTTCCAATGATTCAACCAATTTCGATGCACAAACAACCTTAAAAACACTCAAATAGCACAAAATTGTTGACCTTTTCATCAAAGTGCTTTGAAAGCTTACGGCGTGAAAGCGTACACCTCAATAAACACGAGTTTAAAATCGATGTAAAACACGTAAAGCTTCAAGCTTTTTGAAAAACTAGACTCTTTAACACTATACCATCCTTAAACCATAAGAATCTTGAAGATCTGAGTGCAAAAAATAAAGTTTTAAGCGTGACCACTTTTGATAACGAGAGCTTACGCGTAACAACACAAACAACAAAAAAACTTCAACCAACCACTCCTAAACCATTGTTAGGCGATTGATACCAATTGTAGGACCTTACTTTTTTCAACCTTATCACAAACCCAACACGTTATGCGTAAAACACGTTCAACACAAACACAAACATATATGTAAATAAAGAAGGAAAGATTAAGGTGTTGGTGACTTGATGTTTATAAAACCGTGTATGTTGTGAGAGAAAGATGAAAACAATAAGTTGTATATTCCAAATAAAACACACACACACACGTACTCAAGCACACCCCTCAAATGACCATTTGAGGGGTATTTATACTCTAAATACAAGATGCCCTAAAAGGCTTTCTATGGGCTTCGTGGGCTTGGACATGGGTTGGGTTGGATATAAGGCAAGCTTAACTAAACTAATACCCATTTAGCTTAGTCCAATCCATGAGCCCGTTGACTATTCTAGCACGATATCTAACACACGTTACAAAGTTCCTAAACGTGAATGACCATCACTTCTAATAAAAACTATTAAGGCTAACATTGTTAAAGCTGTCAAGCAAGTTAGGAAGAAAGACGTGCTCAACAAAAAGCTAAATCAACTCGCTGACAATATCAATTTTCTACATGCTGAGATAGACAAGATGTCCAGTGAAAGGGAGTACGTCCAGAAGTTCATGCAACATGATCTTCAAGGGGAATTGAACGAGATGATCAAGGAATACACTCAAAAATTCCTTCTCAAATCGTTCCTAGAGTTACAAGGGAGATGTTTACCAAACAACTCTATCCGAATCTGATGCATTTGGCCAAGCAAACTATAAGATCAACACCTATGACCGTAACAATCAACCCAACTGATCCTATAGTGTTCTCCGATGCTGAATTGGTTTCCAGGCTGGTAACTCAATTGTCTAAATGATCTGCAACATTTACTTCTTACGAAGGTAAATTGTTTGAAGCATTGATGGAATACCAACTCAAATCAGCATGCAGAGAAGAAGCTCAAAGGCCTAAACGTCTAAGGGACGATGATGATAAGGATAAGGATAAAGATAACGAGCCTAAACGTTCAAAGAAGTCTGGAGAATCATCCTCCATGCCACCTCCACCCCACAGACTCCATCTCAAAGAACGATCTCCTCCACGCTCTTCTCTTGACAAACCTCGGGACTCGAGTTACCACCCTGCACAAAGAAAACCGGTGATCACTTTGAATACCTTTGGTGGTGACGATGAGGAAGTCCACGAGCCCCAACAACAACCCACCTCTCCCGCTCGACAAAGAAACCAAAGATCCTCATCTAGGCCAAAGAAAAGAAGAAGTCGCCTAAAGGCGATGTCGTTTCATGGCTGAGCGATGATGACACCGAATATGACCGGTTTTCCACACTTGTTGATGCTACTCCCACCCTAAATGATGATCAAGATATGGTAGAAATTCGAACATTGGAGCATGCTAAATTTCTTCAAGAAAAGTTTTGGGTGACGAAGATGACCAAGTCAGAGTTAAAACGCATCAAGAATGAAGCTTTTCAATTGCTCAAAGATAGCTCGGAAAGTGCTATCGAAGTTGAATACCATCTTGATAACATAGCACGATCCATGTCTAACAACATCGATTGGCTCAACCACAGGCGAACATTGACTTCACCGAAAAGACAAAGCTCCATACTACACCGATGGTCTAAACCTCTACCAGCGATTGGCAACGGATCAACCTAAGATTCCATTCCGCTACTTCTTCAACAATGATTTGGAATTTCTTCTACGGTAGCGATGGTTCAAAGAAATACGCTACATCACTTACACTTACGTTCCGGAAGCCATATACTCCAACCGCATAGCCATCGAAGAAAAGGCTACTCATGTTTTCTAACGGTGTGGAGCAATTATGACATTGATGCAATGTATGGGATTCACCATTGGTAGGAGCAGCGAATCTACTACAAAGTTGCCGGTTCGTAAGTCTCAACATGAAGTGCAAATGATAAAGGGATCGTTGTTGTTAAGCATGTAGCCCTTTTATCTAAATGGGACTACACTTTCCTCAAGAACATCGTGGTCAAAAGACAAGGCGAAAGGGACTATGATTTACGTGAAGCGGACTATCGAATTTGTCTCTCAACGACATTGAAGATCGTATCTTGCCAAGAGTGCAGGGAAGAATGAGACAATTCTCGAATGAAATCCAACGTGAATACATCAAGTCCTTGCTCATCTTCATCGAGTATAGTGATCCGAGGCGTGTAGAAGATTTACAACTTGTTGTTGAATCGTATCAAACACGTGTCAACCTTACCGACCTCGGCTAGAACTTCGACATCAACCATCTTCCACAATACACTCTCATCAACAAACCGTTTGGAGTAGTTTACCGTAGTGAACTACAACGCAACTGCTTGATGGCGTGTAGAGATCTTCATAAGTTTGGGGATCACACATCAAGAAAGTCGAGGGCGGCTTGGCTTATAGGTTGAAGGCGATACGAAGGCATTGGGTCACCAAAGCGATGGAACTCTCGGGAAAGACGGGATGTGAAGAGGATCATCACTCGTGTCGATGAAAGGTTGTACATAAGGGACGATTCGAAACTACGGAGAGCTTCGTAGGTGGTCATCGAGATTACTCTCACAGGCTATCAGCATACATTCGCATTCTGGAAAGATTGATGGACTACACGGTACCCTTAACATTTCATTTTCATATTGATTTGGATGTGTGATTATTTAATGACAATGGCTTGTGCACATAACGATTATACAACCCGTTCTTGTCTTGAAAGGACCACAGTGCGCTTGATTGCCACAATCCTTATAAAAGGAGCAAAAGCTTACTTTTGAGTAAAACTTATCAAACCTTTCACTTTTAAAAGGTTTTGCTCAAAAGAACAAGTACTTCCCCTTATGATTTTCAAAACCTCAAAAGTTTATATCACTTGTTGAGGGGGAGTATTTGATTAAAAACTTTGTTCACAAATTATTCTTCGTGATAACCTTCCCACAAAACTCGAAATGGTCATATTTAATATCTAAACGTTATCAAAAATAACAATTATATGCCATTTTTGAGGGGGAGAAAATTATTGTGATAAGAAATATGTTGATTTGCTATTGAATCGCCGTGTGAAAAGACTTAACCCATGAATTGACGGGCTCTGAACTGTCATAAATCGAAAAGATTTGTCTTCCTAGACTTATCCGAGTAGATTGTACCTATTCGAGAAGCTCTTGATAGACATGAACTTTGTCGGGTTTGACAACCTTTCGAGGTTTGTCCACACCTTCAAGGTAGTTATTAGAGCTAGTTGTCACTAAAAGCGACAATGTAACTCTTTAACTATGCAACGTAACCGTGTCGGCGGGGATTGTCTATCTTGAGTCGATCAATTCAAAAGTGCGTTCTTCTCTCATCGTGCGGTTACGTATAAACACTTAAGCACGTGTGGAGGGAGTATTACGCTAAAAATAAAACTCTCATGGTACACAATGTTTTCATTCACAAACACTTTGAGAGATTTTCAATAAAATGGTTTTGTGGCAACATAGGTTAGTCATGGAGTTATAAGGTGACTAAGGTTAGGAATAATCGTCCCATGATCCGCCAGAGTGGAGGATCTACCAAGGACATCACAAATAGTTAGTACTTAGAAGTCCTTAGGTATGATTATAAAAGGAGAAAATGAGAATCGGAGAAAGAAGGAGTTGAAGAATTAAAAAAAGCAAAGAAAAAGGGTGAAAAGAAATATCCTCAGTTATTCAACTTAGGCGACACACGGTTCAATTCATATACTCTTGGTTGTCACTTGATGACGCCGGTATTGAAGATAAAAGTCGTCATGGACCTAGTGACGCATGCACTAAACCTTCTTAGCCACTCAAGTTTCTCCCAGTGCTTGTTTCATTCTCGGGGAACCCTACGTAAACTATCGGCTTTCTCTTAGAGATTCTTTGGTATTGAAGAAGAGACCCTCTCCTAGTCTCCGCTCGGAAAACCAAAGTGCACTATTGAGTCTAGAGCCACGAGATTCATCAAAAGATCTCTTAGGTACACTTGACATTTTATCATTTGTCGTTCAACAATAAGGACGCAAGTGATACTTTATCGTGTCCTTCATGGATCTTAGCAACTGTCGAGAACATTTATGAGATGTTCACATATGTGATCCTCGGTGATTGAATGGAAACTCTGCCGAGGTCAACATCAAACGACCACGGCAGCAGTCACTGGTAACTCCCGTGGATTACGCTTAGTGTGTCTCAAGCGGTCTGATCGTGAGGTGATGCTTGGTGTACCTCGGCGACTCATTTGAACTCAGAGGTGTACTTGGTACATCGCGTTATCTCACTTGTGGGACTCAGTTCGAGAACACCTTTGTGAGAATTAGAGTCGTGTTTTCACACTATCTTTAACATCAAGTTCAAACTTGTAAGTCTTGGAATCCGCTTATCACTAACCTTTCTTATGTTTTCTTATTATGGAAGCTACGGGCCGGATGATCGTCAGATTCTTCACATGCTCATACCAACAACATCACTAATGGAAGTTCTCTCGAATGCAACACAAAGTCGAATGATTCTTCATCAATTCAAAGAATCACAAAGTTTTAAGACTAAAGAGAACTACATCGATCTTGAAATCCAACGTTAAAGAGCATGTGAGCATGTTGAAGAAAGGCGTGGAACCTTTGGAGCAGCGAAGCGGACTGATGCGAACAACAACAACATACCATCACTACCATCACAAAGAACAAAGATCAAAGAACAAAGTAAATATTGACGTCAAAGCGAAATACTTCATAGGAAACAATTTCTCTACACCTGGGAGATTGTTCGAATCAAGACACTTCTTCTCACAAGAAAGAAGAATGTCGGAAGGCGTCAAAGCTACTATTACATCGGCACCTACAACGTTTATCACTCTTTCATTCATCACCAACACTTAGGGGGAGATTGTTGGAATCACTCCTAAACCTTAATTCAAGTGTTAGTGATTCATATGTAATAGTTAGCTTAATATGGCCTTTATGTTTGTTATTAAGCTAAGGCTTATGTAGAAGGCCCATAAGCCTTGGTCCAAGCCCATAAGAAGGGAAGGAGTCTAGATGTGTTGCCTTAGCTCCTTTCCCTATAAATACCTCTTGTAAACCTTCTATTGAAGGTTGGTTGTTCATTTACACATTTACTCTACGCATAACTATTCTCCATTCCATACGTGTGTGTGTGTCTTTGTTCAACCGATCACTATCTCTTCTATACTTCTTATATTGATGCTTGTGTTACTAATATGGGAACCTAACAATAAGACTCTACTAAACTAGGATATAATGCTTGTGGAATGGATGTTTACAGATTTTACGGAAAATTAAGACACGAAAATTCCAAAAATTTATAAGTAGCTCGAAAACAAGAAAAAGTGATAAAATTTACTGCTCCTCCGGCCGTCGGGTTGCGATCTGACGCCGTCATGCTATCTGACGAAACCGGTGCATGATTTTACGGAAAAAATTCTAGAAAATTTACATCTTTAGAATCGGAAAATTTTCACCAAAACATCCATTATGACTCGATACAAGCATTTGACTCTAACAAACACACATGTATATCTTTTAATTAATTGTAATTCTCATGTTTACGTTTCTTTTGAAAACGTGTGTAATCCTCCCTACACTTATCCCTTATGTAAAATACCTTTATATGTAATTAAGACGAGGTTAAAGACAAAATAAAGCATTTTTACAAATTTAAACATGAGAATAAACAATAAATAAAAGATACACGACACACGACACACAAACAAGCAAACAATTAAGCATGGGTTGCCTCTAACAAAGCGCTTTTCTTCATTTATGAGTCTTGTAGCTAGACTCGAAGTCGTACCCCTACGTACCGATATAAGTAAGCCTATCCTCTAGAATGTAAGGATCAAACTTATCATTTAAGTTCCTAGTAGTACGTTTGGTTCGATATGACTTATCAAATTTCTCTCCATCGGGGTCATAGATCGTTATCCTAATGTGCCATTCTCCATTACTATCACTAGGCGGTCTATCCTAATCCCACTTATATTTAGGCTTATTGCTCTCAACTTTCCACTTATTCATGAAAAGGTTGATGGGCAAGCTTCCTAGGAACTCGGTCATCTTCCTAAATACTAAGGCGTCCTCGAACGGGTTCACTTCCATGTCCCTAGCCATTTCTTTTTCATGGAAAGTTGCTTTACTAGCAAAGGCTTCATCTAGGTAAAAAGGTCGTTGGGGACCTATGAAGTTCTTATCAATCCAAGGTCCGTATCTAGATGGCGCTCTATCCAACCTAATCTCATGTAGGATTTCCTCTTCTTTGTAGTAAGTATGCTTTTTGACATCGTAAATTGACCTAGCACTCCCTTCTCCTACCACTATTTTGGACATCTTACAATCAATGATGGCACTAGCGGTAGCTAAGAATCCTCTTCCTACTAGCAATGGGCATGTCGGGTCCTTATTCAGGTCTAGCACATGGAAATCCGCTAAAAGAGTCAATTCTCCTACGTGTACTACCATGTCTTTTACTATCCCAACCGGATATGCAATACTAGCGTCCGCTAGACCTAAGATGGTTTCCGTTGGTTCAATCTTACCTAAGTTAAGGCTTCTATGTAGGGACAACGGAACAAGATTGATGCATGATCCTAAGTCGGCTAGAGCATCGAGAGGTTTGGAAGTTCCAAGCCTACACGAAGAGTAAATAGCCGGGATCGTCTAACTTCTTAGGTAAATTATTTACACAAAAGCGGACCCATGTTTTCCAAGTTTAAGTTCTAGCTCATATTTTTCTTTTAAAGCATTATAATAAGGTGCATGAGCTAAGACTTCAAGAACCGGTTTTTCTTGATGGAGTTCCTTGTACTCCTCCTCTAGGTTAGGTTTTGGTTTTTGGTTGAAGGGTTTCTCAAGAGTAGGCTCTACCAATGATGCGGGGCCTTGGTACCTCATTTTGGATTGCTTGAAACCTTTGTTGATAGCGTTTACCGAGTGAATCGTTGGATGTGAGGGGCATGGATGGGCACTCTCCCATGGTGAATAAGAACATGAAGTCGATGAAATCGAACTCAATTTTGGGTTCTTTATAGTATCACTTGGGAGTGCACCAATTTCCCGGTCATTAAAGGTTTTTAAGAGGGCATCAAGTTTGTTTGTCATCTCGCCTTGTCGTCGCTTAAAATCGTCTTCAAGCTTAGTCAATCGAGTTTCTTGAGATGACATGAACCTAGATGCAATTGAACCTATTAGGTGGACTAGATGAGCTTTAGGATGTGCTTGAACTTTGGTTCCACTTAAGGTTAGGGTGATTCCTCCATGAGGGGTTGTAAGAGTTTCCTAAGTTGTTTTGTTCGGGCTTGAAAGTGTACCACTTCTCTCCCGCTCCGTCGGTAACATCTTAAACAATATTTCTTTTATCTTAGAGTGATTTTTTTTACTTGTTGTGAAGACTTAGGATTTTCGTAGGAGCTCATTAGGAATTTAACTTGATCTTCTAGCTCGAGCATCCTACGGTCGGAAGGTTGTGAGTCAAGGGGAGGCAAGGAGATTGCCTTTACGGTTTTGGGCAACTCACGGGGGTCATTCAAACTTTCATTGTCATAGAGAGAAAGGTCCTCTATTATACCCCATGATTCTTCCGCGGTGAGATCACTAAGTTTTCCACCGGCCGCTTGGTCAATGGATCGCTTAGTGGGGAAATTTATATGATCGTAGAAGATTTGGACTTAAAGCCAAAGATCAATGCCATGATGAGGGACTCTATGGAGTAAGTCCTTGAATCGAGTCCATGCTTCATAGAGAGATTCACCTTGACATTGTTGGAACATCAAGATTTCATTCCTAAGCTTGGTAGTTCTCCCCGGTGGGAAAATTGAGCAAGGAAACGAGACGTGAGATCATCCTAACTTGAGATAGAGCCGGCGGGAAGTCGCTCAAGCCAATTACTAGCTTGGTCTCGTAGAAAGAATTGGAAGAGACGCAGACGCGTGGTCTCCCAGTAGTAGCATCGAGGTCGATGGAATCGACAATTTAAGAAATCCTTAAGATCTTGATTAGGTTCTTGAATGAAGTCCATGGAATGCACATCCGTTTTGCACCAACCGGATGGTGTCGGATCGCGGGTCGTGGGTTGGGCTTGGTCGGGAAGCTCAATGGTGTTTCTATAGCCTAGGTGGCTTGGTCTCGAGTATTCACCAAAATACGGCCTCTTGGCGGGTCATTTGGTGGTGGGTTGATGAGTGGTGGTTGGTTATCACCTTCCATTATGAAAAGTGATGGGATTACTAACAAAGGTCACAAAGAAAGGGATAGACTACGAGGAAGCTAAAATGGGGAAAAAGCTTACTTGATAGGAATCAAGCAAGGAAACCTAAGCGAGGTGGACTCTAACTAGCTATTCTATTCCCAGTGGCGGCGCCAAAAACTTGATACGCTTACAGTAGCGTTCGAGGTCAAAGGAACTTCCTTTTAAATCGAGCAAGTTTTCAACATCCTAAGCGATGAACTTAATCGTTGTAGTGTAGTATTAGGGTAAGCCACGGAATTGATATCGTTCTCAGGGAATAGGAATGCTAGTGAGAAGTTACTACGCTAAGGTTGGGGTTGAGGAAGATTATTTTTACCTTTTATGTTTTTAGGAAATGGAAAGGTACGAATCTCGGGGTTTGGATTTGGGGTTGGTATTTCTACCGATTACTTCTCTTGTCTAATTATCTAAGCTAAGGTGAGGTAGTCTATGTCTATTGTTGTGTGCTCGTATGATGATTAAAATGTATTTGCTTAGGCTTTATTACTCCTAGTTATCTCTATTGATGGTTGAATTGTCACGTCCTTATTCTTAATCGCGTTGTGTCTCTAAGGTCGTAGGGTATCGTTTATCCTAACTATTTGAAGCTACCAAGGTTAATGACTACAAAATCTCTAGGATTTATAAACTTTAACTCTAAGGTATTATTTGGATGTATAGCCTACAATTACTCTAGGTGATTATAAACTAAGGTTCAACGAAGATTAATCAAGCATTAACAACACAACGAATGACCTATCGCAATACTAGGTCAATCACAACTAAGATAAGAGACAACCAATCAATATTCAATAACTAAGTTTCATATTAGCCGGACATGGGGAACATGCAAGCATACACACAATCAATTGAAGACATAATTAAATTAATAAAGTAAAACACTTATCTTGATGTAAGATAGGGTATGGAACCCTAAAATATTGTACAAGACAGCCTTGGTTCGGTTTAGGTTTTTACTCCACAAAACTACACACTGAAAACTAAAAATTTGGTTTCTATATATAAGGTTACAAGCTGACGGTGTCACCCTTTAATTTGTGGCCGTCGGTCGTCCGTCATTAGGGTTTCGTCTAGGCCACGTTATCATTGTGGCGTCACCTTATGTCCGTGACGCCGTCGCCTTGAGTCTCGGCGCCGTCTAGATCAAATCTAGGCCGTCAGTCTGACGCCTACTCTTTAAAACACGATGCCTTCACTTGTAAATAAGCAATTTGGCTATTGAGTCGTCACAAAACTTGTTCCGGCGGCGTCATAAGTATAACCCGCGCCGTCCCTTGATTCAAAGACTTGAGTGTCTCGATTCTTGACTTTGGCCATTTTCTTCAGTATATTCGCGCCTTTTCGTCCGAATAAGTGTCATTCCACAATTTGCCTTCAAGATACCTAAAAGTGAAAAGGAGCGATATTAAGTAATAACGGATACAAAAGTGATCAAATAAGGGCTTAAACGACCCTCAAAAAGGTACATTTTAAAACCTTATCAAATTTCAACAAACAAAAGGGATGTTCAAATGTTTTGCTAACTTCCTCATGAAGAAGAAGAAGAAGTAGGGGTGAAGAGTGAAGAGTAGAGACGATGGAGTAGGAGTTTGAAAGGGGTGGAAGGTAAGGTCGTGGACCGTAATTTGTGAACAATGGTCTGTAAAACAACTTATACAATATTTTTGTAGTTTAGGACATAGCTCTAAGTAGATGGCATGACATGAACTAAAACATTCTAGCCTAGGGAACCCAAAAATGAGAATTTTATGACGGCTTGATTACAATCAAGAAGTCGGTCCCGATCATTTTGCTTACCTTCTAGTCGCCCTTACTTACTATGCGTAATATTTGTTGCTTGCATATTTGATTATTGAATGTATAAATGATTAGGATGAGTATTTGCTAAAGAGTGCAAACTCTGCACATTTGCTGAGAAGCTACTAGTTAGCAGTAGCCGGATCCCTGAGCTATAACTAGCCGGATCCCTCAGATGAGGGAACCGTGGGATCCGGGTAAACAGACATAGGATTTATACACTATCACCTCAATCCAATCCTCTAGACCTCATCATACTAGCTAAACATGATACTTTAGGATCTATTTAGCCTTCCTCAAGATCAGTAGGTTTCATACTCACTCATAGCTAACATAGGATCACATTCAAGGTATTTTTGATTTATCACCTCACCAAAACTCATCATATTTCCGCTCCAATACTCACACATTGTTCCTCACATCTCAAAACACTTAGTTTGCTATTTCTTTTAATTTTGATAAATTGAATTTAGTCATCTTTACCTCAAAATAGGCTTAAAACTATTTTTTCATTTCTATTTATTTTTTTAGGAATTTTCCAAATTTTTATTAAACCACCATCTGATCTCTAGGATCAATTGTCCTCATTTGTCATCCTCAAATCGTTAGTATCTGTAGGATCTTGAATATTATGTTGTTTGATGATTCGGGTGGTCTAGGATTATGATGATATAAAGCCATTTTAGATAGATGAAGAGTTGAGAGGAGGTTACTTGAAAGAGTTGCTTAACAAGTGAAAGGTTAGATTCAAGAAAAGCCACACCCTTCCATGGATGGAAGGGTATTTATAATTCTGAGAATACCGACCTCCTATCGGCTGTGGATCGGGCATACGATGGTAAAGACCGTCCTTCCTCCACGGTGTTGCTCTAAACTAAGCTACGCTACAAATTAACTAATAAACTACTAAATAACGTAAATAACTATATGTCTACGAGCTAACTTATGCTAGATAATAGTTGGGGTGACCGACTCTTTTACTATGGAATTTTCTAATCCTAACAATCTCCCCTAAGGAGGTCACCCATGATTTACATTTTGAATCCTAGCATTCTATATAATCTTCGCCTTGAGCTCGTGACATGAATTCTTCAATTTCGTAAACTTTGTGCATTAGTAGCGATTCTTCAAAGTCCGCATTGGTTTGTACTTTTAGTGGAGGCCTTTAAGCGATCCATCTTTGATGATCTTGAGCTTTATGGAGATCATCGACCACGATAAATCTCGGATCACCCTTTATTGTGTTGCCATCATGTGAAATTGTGACTTCGGACCGACATGCTCACACTTTTGAATCATGACATCTTTCCATCGAGTAAGCGGAAGCTTTATGGCTCATGATATTTGCGGCGTAGCGAGACATAGTATAAAAATATCGAGCCGGGTTTTGTAGATATGCACCACCATGATTTCTTCAATTAAGTGTGGATCTTGTGAGCATGCCGCTTTGGATTGACCGCTCAATTACGATCACCGCAACCGCCCAAATGTACCGCAAACAACAGCTAACAATAAAACACACGAAAGTGTCTTTGATCACTTCGTCGAATTGAGGTACACGCCCACGGTTCCCGTTGATCGATTACAAGTACTACCGTGATCGGTAGGATTCCTAAGAATCTCCTTGACGGGGTTTCGCGGTGTTCTAGTTGTTCTCAAACCGGACGTCTCAAAGAAGACAACACGGAGTGAGTGAACCAACAAATTGAGATTCACCGATTGATGAAAATGATTTGAAAAACAATCGCGTATTGCTTGAAGAAAAGTTTTGCAATCTGACGAAGGTTTTATGAGAAGATCAATTTTCAATCAAAATACTTTTGTATTAGAGAATGAGTACACATTCGACGTGCTAGCGAAAAGAAGAGATTCGCACATCGAGCGGTTTTCTAAAGTATTTTTCAATCGAAATACATTTTGAATTTGAAATGAATACACATTCGAAATGCTAGAGAAAAGAAGATTTGCACATCGAAAGGTTTTCCAAAGCATTCGTCAATTCAAATCCTGGACCAAGGTTGATTCACGAGTGAATCACCCCATCGTTTCTATCCAGTTGTCACAAGCTTGATCTTTTGCAAGATTTCACATGTCACCCACCAAGAGCTTGTTAGATGTTGGCTCTAAAGGATTTTCATCTTCATTATGAATATTTTTACATATCACTCGGATGTTCTGGCAATACCACAAGGATAATGCGTAGGACTCTTAATATATACTTACTTTCCACATTGTGTGAAACATCAAGTCTTCATGAATTTAGTGTCCTAACGAGATATTGTGGATGATCTCTTGGCTCTAGACTCAATAGTGCACATTTGGTTCACTGTGGTTTGAGACTGGGGAGAGGTCTCCTTCTTCAATATCAACAATCTCTAAGAAAGTCGATAGATTATGTCGGTTCCCGTGAGAATGAAACAAGCCCTTTTGAGAGGAACTTGAGTGGCTTGGGAAGTTGTAGTCAAGATCGTCACCGGGTCCATGACATCTTGTCTTCAATAACAGTGTTACCTTAGTAACCACATAGTAGCATATGTATTGAACACGGATTACGCCTAAGGTTGAATTATTGGAGGCTATTTCTTATCACCCTTTTCATATTTAATTCTTTTCATTCTTCAACCCTTTCGGTGTTTACCGAGACTTCATAACTAGAACCTTGTTGGGTTTATTCGATTACTAGCTCTGTCTCATCCGCACTCTTCCATATTCTCATTTTCTCCTTTTCAATATTCCTAAGGACGCTACACTATCTAGTGGATTATCCTGGGAAGATCCCTCCGGTTACGGCGGATCGTGAACAAATACCTAACCTCACCATCCTTATAACTCCATGCATAAAGTAAAATGGTCGGTCTTTTGGTACAGTTCATTCTTCCTTGAAACCAATTGAAAAATCATTTGGAAAAACAATCAAGGTATTTGTGATACGAGATCAAGGCATTTTGTACCCTAATAGTTTTGATCATTTAGAAAACCTCCCCCTCAACATGTGCATATGATATAAAATTGTTTGGCACATGGAGGCAAGAGTTCTTTGAAATAATTTCTTGATTACAATTTCCTTAGAAAAAGCCATTTGAATTTCTTTGGTAAAATTCTCCCCCTCAATATGTGCATAGGATATTTGAAATCATTTTATCACATAGAGGCAAGAGTTCTTTTGAAGTACATCCACGATCACAAAAGCCATTAAGAAAACCATTTGAAAACTCAATCAAGGTACTTTATGTTAAAACATAAAAGCTTTTGTACCTCGATAGTTTATTTTCCTTTAAAATGCTCCCCTCAATATGTGCTTCAAGATTCGAAAGCGTTTAGCACATATGAGAAAGCGACTGCACAATTGAATCAAAGCGATCACCTTTATCAAATTTTATTATTAAATCACAAATTCTCCCCGATCAAAATATCAAACCCTTTGAGATTTTGGATCCCAAGTGATTAATAAGGTTTAGAAAACATGGGAGAGAATGTGGCGGGTTTAAATACTCATCTGGTTTTGCATAAATCCTCCTCCTCAACATGTGCATTGTGTATTTGAAATCGTTTGGCACATGGAGGCGGGAGTGCTTTGAAGGACTAAAACCAATTCCATTTAAAACAGATTTGAGATTTAAATCACGATCTCTACCCGATCGAAATATCAAACCATTTGAGATTTGTGATCCCAACTGATTAAATCATTTAGAAAAATTTGGGGAAAGACGCGGCAAGATTCAATTTTGAAAGATGGCGATAAGGACCATTTTAAGACATTAAAGATTGTTAGTGTCGGTATGATAGTTTTAAGAGATCTTTTAAGTAAAACAAAACAATTTCACAATCAAACAAGAACGAGAAAAAATTTCTTTTTGAAAGACCTTGATTCTAAAGAAAAATCATACCATGACATAACATTAAATCTTTAGATCACCACTTATATTGTACAATCCGGACTTTTATGAAGCAATATTGTTTGAAAATATTTTATTTTAAATCACTCTCCCCTCAATCCATGATGAAGTCAATAATTGAGTGACTTAGGTTTTGATAACATGAAGTCGGTGATTTTCAAAATTAGTTCAATATATTTTTCAAAACAATATTTTCCATTTTCAAAACAATTTAATCAAATTATTCAAAATTGTTTAAAAATGGTATCTGCACTAAAGATCGTTAGGTGGTTGAGAAGCTTACATTGTTGTTCTTTGTAGGGTTTGGAAGAAAACCGTCTGCGAGATGCAGTGAGACTTCTTCTTCGTTGCATTTGAATGCCAATCGAGGTCAAATTAAGCTATGTTTCTTCAATCACTTAGAAGAAAACCATCTGCGATGCGGTGAGACCTCTTCGTTGCATTTATGCCAACTCTCCATAGAAGTCCAATTAAGCTCCGTTTCTTCATTTGTCAACCCAAGAAATAGTTACCCTTTCCTTTTGGCATCCAATCATCTTCAATTGTGTGATCCGGATCGGGAACATTCTTTTATACCAAAATACACGCATCGTTAGTGAACACACATCTGATATATGGTGGTCGACATCACCCAAACAACAATCGACTAATTAAAGTCAATTCAACATAATAATCGGATCATATAAGGCATGGGGTTTATGTGTTAATCAAACTCTAATCATCTAATCCTAGCAATCATATCCGAGGCACCTAGTCCTTCAACATAGGTTAACATCATTTTTAATTAAGCATATTAGGATAATTAAGAAAGCCCGTTAGATGATGTAGATTTGAAAAAATTATCCCCTCAATCCATGACTCATTTTATGAAACGTTTAAAAGCGTGAAGTCATTGATTGAGTTTTCAATTTACAAAACTCGAATCGATTGTTTTAAAGCAACTCATTTACCACCATTTTTAAAACACCAAATATTTTTACGAAGAATTTTAGGCGGAAAAACATTTGTGTAGGAGCAATGATCCTTGACATACTTTCCTTGTTATGTTTTTAGGATAAGTGCACGAAATATTTTGAAAATGTTTAAGCGGCACTTTCCTTTGAAGAACGGGTTGCTATCTCGAAATAATAGCAAGCCATTGTTTAAGCACGGGTTCTGATCTAAAGTAGCGTAAGCCTTTTTTTTTTTTTTTTTTTTGAGACATGTATAGAAAGAAATATTTACACCTCTGCTCGAACTTCATCTAAAGTCCCGTGCCATTATTGAATGACATTTCTAAGACCGTAGATGTTATCGATACGAAGACATGTCTTGAAAAATTTTTTTTTTTTTTTTGGTACTTTTGAAATTTTCGATTTTTATGGGTTTTGAGGATTTTATATTTTTCTATTTTGTTTTTGATGGTTTTATATTTTTGTATTTTGTTTTCGATAAATATTTACACGTGATAGAGTAGATGATATAGTAAAAGAAGATAATGATACGAGTGAGAGATAAGGATATCAAGCGACGTCGTAGAAGATAGAATTCGTCATCTCTTAAACTTCCACCACCAAAGCATTCGAGGCTCTGAATGAGAGAACTTGAACCATCGAAAGTGAGACTTTGGCGACTTCCCCCAAACCGAAAATCCTTATGTTGAGTAGATTGAAGCTCTATTTCAAGCTTGCTTTAGCAGTGCACAAAGAAGCACACCATTATCATAAACCCAGCTGCTCCTTTTAAGAATAATCATCGTGATTCTTCGTTCGCGGCTATATCATCCAATAAGAACAACAATGTATCATCCCACACATAAATAATCTTCTCAGATTCCTTTTCTACTGAAGTCTTGAAGCGATCCATTCCAAAAGGTGTCAAGAGACCACTTCCCCCACGTAGTTGAATTGATGCAGTCAGTCTCTTAGACTAGAGCTCACGAACCCGAATACACATACCGAAGACAAAGAAACTTATACCATCAGTAGCAGTTAAGTCCAATATCCAAAGAATAACCCGATGTAAACTTTTCTCTCCCACGAGAAAGTGTATGAAGCTCAAGAACACGAAGTACCGAATGCCCAAAGAGAATAACCGATAACATTGAAGAAGCGGGCGAATCATCGATTATCTGCGGATGACAATCTCTGCGGATGTCAACTCCGAATAAGTGATTATACCTACGAATCACCGATTAAGCCCTCAAGTGAGACGGTGGCGCCCTCAATGTACACAATTATCTCTCCCCGATGATTGCGATAACATCGAGATCATGACACACCGTTTACCTCTTTTATCTTGAAACTTTCATTTACATCACTTCCCCACGGCGTTGGAATAAGAACACTAAACGCTTTGATGAGTAAAACCTTGAGTTTCTCTGCGGTCATGACATTTGTTTTCCGGATATCTTCAATCACTTAGAAGAGTTAAGTTCATCAAGTTTACTCGCCATGAGTCAAACCTTGAGTTTCTCTGCGGTCATAACATTTGTCTTCCGGGATATCTTCAATTACTTAGAAGTATTAAGATCATCAAGTTTACTCGCGTTTGGGTGCTTGTCTCCTTCCCCTTTCTTGGTTTTGACACTTGAAATCAAAAAACATTATAAGCCCAAATACTTGAAACTGTTGAGAAGATCGCTTGAAGTCTTTGTGAGAATCAACATGCTAAATAATGTGAGCAAGTCTAATTGGGATTAAATTGACATATCACTCTCCCTAATTAGTGCTCTCCCTAAACCGACAATCTTTATGATGAATGCTTGAATTAAGAAGAAGTCTTTAGATCGTTAAATGCAACTCGTCTTTAGTCTTCTAACATGTAGCAAAAATGTAGAAACAGATGTAGACTCGACCTTCTTCAAGATTGTGCGGTTGGGGAATAGATAGTTAACATCTTCAACTCACACCAAAAAGCATCCCACCAAAAAGCATCCCAATTAACTTACATCTTGCAAATCCCTTAACTAAAATCCTCCCAATCAAACAAGAACGAAAGATGTTCATCAAGGAAATCGACAATCGGGCCGCAACGAACACACAAGCGGTAACACGAACTACCAATCACATCAAACAAGAACGGATAGATTGTTCGGAATCATCATGTTGATGTATCGTGAAGCATTAACCTAAGCACTTTGTCGATAAACTCATCAATCCGGTGAAGATGTCAACCAACGGCTCTTAGAAGAAACATCATGTGAAGATGACCCGATAATAAGAAGCTCGGTTCTTACGAGTTTGGAGCCGTTTGACCATTTATTCTCAAATATCAATCAACCATGCAAAAATTCACACTTCTTCTCCCCTCAAGAATTGCATACGGAGTTGTCATTCTTGATTAAATAAGTGAATATCTTCAACAAATGTAGTCTATTCACACTTCTCCCCATAAATTAGCACATGATGTCGCCATCTTCATTATAGTTGAGCAAGTGGAATAAGAAAACAATCAACGATGGCTGATTCACTTGATGACCAAGCGCATGGAAAAGCATGAAGCATGTTGATGAGAATGGTCATGATAAGAAGATTTCTCTTCTTCGTAAGATAAAGCGCTCAAACGTACACTTTTCTTTTCTTTAGAGAACGAGGCATGAACTGTTGTGTTCATCGTCATTAATCTCTCTTTTCATCTACTCTTGGCAAACTTGTAATCAACCCCATTATCATTCGGTTGGCTATTAGTAGTGACGGTGATGGAGAAAACCCAATATGATGAATTTGACCACAAGTAAACTAACTTGAACTCGTGACTTATACTTGCACATATGTAACAAAGAGCGGTGCCGATTTCCATTACCATCTCTAAGTACTCTCTATGTACTCTATACTCTTCAACCAACCAACCATCAAGTATAAGACGTACATTACCTCTTGAAAATCCACAATTGAATGTGACACTGAGCACTACAACGTAACTCCTTAAAGTGATAGTTATTTTGTGGTGGTATGAGCCCAATTCCCCCAAGTGGTAAAAGAAAAGGTAAAAGACACCCAACAATAACTAGATTTCCAAGTCTTCGTTTTTAATAATAAGCTCGAACAAGGATCATGAAGAATCTTCATCCAACCATCCCCGATACCTTTAGATACTAAGTACACTCGCCAGTGATATTTTACTTCAACCTCAAATAAACAATAGTAAATTAACTCCGTTGTCACATCTTCTTTGTTAAAAGCTCAAATCTAGCCTCCTTTGACGTTTTAAGTAAACTCTGATAATGGAATTCATCCCGACCATGGTTTAAAGCACATAACCCCGTAAAACCATGTAATAACCAAACTGCCATGACGAATATCCAAACACACCCAATTTATGAAGTACACCCTTTATCCTTCTTTGAAGTAGAAACCGTAGCACCGACATCAAATAAGATCCCGATATACACTTTCCATTTCTCCGAATGGTTCCATCGATCGGATTTTACAACTCTATGGTTTAAACCGAAAATAGTTTCTTCGGATTTTACAAAACCAAGAGTAAACCGTAAGATAGATCCGAAATGCACCTTACTATTATCGGGATGTTTCCATTTTCACGTGATTTTACAAGTCTCGATTTAATCCAAGAAATAGGTTCTTCGCGGGATTTTACAAAATCAAGACAAAACCGTAAACAATGTCAGCTTGAATGAGTTATGACAACCTTGGTTTCGGTGAATATCTGTTTTAGGGGAACATGCAGCGGTTCATCAGCGGTTCAATATCCAACATCATCCATATCATCAACCAACCAATAAACACATTGGTAAACACATCTTTTCACATATTCTGTCGGCTATTATAGTGACCACTTGGTGAAGTAAACCCGATATATCAAACTCGAACATGATGTAAAATTCCCCAGATTTGTTACTTAAACTTGTACGAATCCTCGTGAACAAGAAACGGTGTACCCAATGTACAAAACCTCTTGACATTCTCATCTGCGTGAGACACCGAAGTGATAGTTACGTTGTGGGTTGAGAAAGAATCACAAAAGTAACTAAATAGCCAAGTCTTTATCACACTCATTAAACGCCCAAACAAGTCATCTTCTCGGAAGGGTAGAAAGAACGAAGACGAAATAAGTAAACGCGCCCAAAAAACCTCACTTCAAATCCAAATAAGAAATATCGTATAAACAACCCCGTAAAACCGTTGAGTCTGGATCGGTGAATTATATGGATATTGGTCATAACCAAAGTTCGAGCATCACCGAAAACTGCTCATAGACAAACGTGTTTCGGATTGACACTCAAATCCTTGGTGAGGACCACCACAAAATTCACAAAGAAGTTATGTTGATTATATGAAGATAAGTCGGGTTGTGGTGGGTAATTGGAAAAGTTTGAGGGTCGTTAAATGAGTTCGGATTAGGATCATAATCAAATGAATTCCTCGAACTACAAAACAAACAACTCCGTTCGAATATCATTACCACACCGTACACACGCACACAATGACATGGTGAACCAAAAAGAGGCTCACCACAACCGACACAAGGAATAAGCGATTCCATTTGAGAGTTATGAGAAGGAATCGGTTCATTCAAAGAATCAACAAAACCAACATGGTGATCCGAATGACTATCAAGTCTCAAGAACTTTTGAAAAATCCGGAGGTGGGACAAGTGGTGTGCTCGAGAGCTAGCAATTTCCACCTCTTCCGTTATGGTCTCCTGTTACGGTTCTTGAAAGCGTGAAGATTAGGCAAGTCATTCTTGCTAGTCACCGGTCTAAATTTCGCATGATTGCTTTTAACATGAATTGTGAAAGTTTAGGATCAATTTTAGACGGCTTAGGAGCAATTGAGGGTTAGATCTTTGGATAACCGTAGGTTGGACGATTAGCACTTCCATTATCGAGGAAGTACCGGTCCTTTGTCCCCGGTTTCTCGCTCCATTTCCCTACGCAGTAATTAATGGATCATCACGAACAACACAATTCTTGACATTTGTGATAAAGTATGAAGTTTTTCAACCGCTCCGAATCGTCGTAGTTGAGAGATTCCATGAGAATTGAAGAGTTAGAATCAAATGGATGAGGGTAAAGGGATAAAGAATCAAAAGGGTAAGAGGGTAAAGATGAATATTTTTGGGTTTTGATTTTATAATATAATAAGAAAACAAGAGAATATTAACAAGGATGGTAAATATACAATGGATATATATCCGGGATCACTAATCAGAAAACCGTTTCAACACGCACACAACCTCCCCGCATGGCGCCAATTTGACATGGCCTATTTGAGGCGTCTAATCAAATGTAGTATAGTGTGTGTTCCAAAGTATTGCGGAAGAAACCGCAAACACGGGTCGTTCTTCCCAACGAGTGTGATGGTACTCAAAACACGGGTTTGTGATTGGGTGATTTGGACGAGAAAAAGGAATATGAGTGAGTGAGTGATTAAACTAAGGAAATTAAATCTATAAAGACTTTGAAGTCATTTTAATTCTATATTTAAAATCGTTTAACAATTAAAACCTAAAACGCGTGACGTTTACGTAATTACGTGACGTCATTTAAATAAAACGTGAAAATAAAGAAGTAAAATACCTACGGATATGGAAAATACATTTTACAATCCTAATGATGCAAGAAAATTATTGGAAATTTAAAACTAGTTTTTAGATTTTTCTTGATTTAATATGAATTAAAACTAATTTTAAATATTTAAAATAGACTTAAAATACTAAAAATCGGGAAAATAAACTAGAAAATTACAAAACTATTTTTAAAAATCTTAACCGACTAAATAGAATTTTAGAAACGGAATCACATTTTTGAATTTTATGAATTTATTATGAATTTAATACTATTTAAAACTAATAAAATGCTAGAAAATACTAATTAATCGAGAAAATATGGAAAATACTTTTATCACTTTTGATTTTCTAAAACTATGAAAATTGAAATTGTGTTTTTCTCAACATTTTACGAATTATTTGGATTAAATGCTAATTAAAAATGCTAGAAAATGACATAAAGTGCGTAAAAATAGTAAATGAACAATGAAAATATGAAAACTTCCAGCTAACGATAAAATAATACCGAGAACCCGGAAAAATAATGTAAACTATTGTGGAGATCGGGAACTATGATTTGGGCACAAAACTATTAAGAATAAGCACTGAAAATAAGCAAGAAGCAACATAAGCCACTATAAGCTACCTACTCCTAAAACTAACCTATACTAACCGGAAATAAGCTACTGAACCGATTGGAACCCGATAAGCAAAAGCTAGAGGAATTAAGCAACATAACATGTTCAAACTATCTAATGCCAAACGGCCTATAAAGACCTACTTTAAGCACTATAATAAGCTATCTAGAAAAATCACAAAAATAAGCAAAATGTCCTAGGAGTAGACAACCAACAAGTGATCAATTATCCAAAGTTTCACTCAAAAGGATAAAAGATGAAGAAATGAAAATCAAAACTAAAAGGCTAATGGGACTTATGGCAACCGATGTACAAACAGTTTGAACCACCCACTTTCACCCATCCACAAATTAAGCTACTGATTTTTATGATTTTTTCCTTTTGGGAAAAGTAAAGGAGATGGTGAAATTATGATTTTTAATTTTAATATTTTTTATGACATCTAAAAATGGATTTAAAAAGTCGATTTAAACCGAGAAAACAGATTTTAAACAAAATCGACTTTTGGCAAAAACTCCTATTTTGACTAATATGAACTTTGATTGCTCTTTATTGACCGAAAATGTAATGATAAGCTATAATATGACCTTCACAAGCTAAATTAACAACAATATGACCAATATCTAAGATTGTGCTACCTATGATGACTTATAGCTAACTCACGAGAGATTTAGAAATGATTTTGACTTTTAATGAATGGACTATGGATATTATGCTTAAACTACTTAACCTAGACCTAAAGTAGACTAACTAAGCAAATGTTATCCCCTGAAACAAACTCAAACACAAAGAAAACAATCAACCAAACACCACTTAAGATTCTGAATTTGCAGTTTTGGGCTGTTTTAGCTAATTTAAACCACTAATCTTATTTTGTACTTATTAATTAACTTATATTACCACTAAATAAGCATTTTCTAAAACAAAATAAGCACTTAATAAGCTAAACTGATTTATGGCTATTTTTATGGTTTTTTATGAGTTTTTCAAGAAATAAAAGCAAACAATATTAAGGGCTGATAAAACTAAAGAAATACACTTACAAATTGATATAAAGCAGATAATCACTAGAATAAGCTATCAATAAGCTATGCTACAGTAACATGGAAATTAAGAACAAAACTGAAAATTTCTTACAACTGATTTGGTTTATAAAACAGATCAATAGGATTACAAACACTTCCCAGCTTGTCAAAAACAAGCTAGAAACCCAAAATCAGCCTTCCAGAACAGCTTATCTACACAATTGCTTCTTCTCCACTTTCCAGTTTGACTTTCTTTGACTTTTGTGAATTCTTTGCATAAAGGACAGAAAATCATCTAATACATTTAAAATAGCTTTATTAAGATTAAAGGAACTTATTTGAACAATTTTGACTGCTTTTAACATGAAAACTGTGAAGAACACTTTTGGCGGGAAATTAAGTTACAGCTATAAACTTAGAATTGATGATTAAAAACACTTGAAATATGATTAATATGATTCATACAATACATAATTAACAAAACCCAGCACTATTTTTGCATAAAACTTAAAATCGAGTTACAAGTTACACTACGAATTGGTCTAAAAACTGAGACCACTTTATCTTCAGTCTTCTTTTCTCTTTTATAAGTCTCTACAAGTGTATCCCTTCATTCTTGGCCACAGGATTGGGTTCTTTTGATCTTAACCGTTGAGTCACGTTTTGGCGCCAAAACTTGTGCACATGGGTCCTAGGTTACTTTGGGACAGGGGAAAGTATTAATTGAAGTTTTGGAGGCTTATGTTTGGAGTGGGTAAAGGGTAGGGAAGGTGGAGTGTTGGGTGAGAATTTGCAGGGGAGTGGGTGATGGAGAAGGTGGTATTGGAGGAAAGGAGGGAAAACAAGTGGCGGGTTTGGTTAAGGTGTTGGGTTTTTATGTTTTGGGCTTGGGGAAAATAAGGTCCGGTTTGGTTTTTAGGATTAATACACAAGGACCATTTTTGACACTTTCCAAAAGTTTAAGGACCTTTTCTGCCATTTGCCCAAAGATTCATTCAAGGACCATTATTTACAACTTAGAATATTTTAGGGACCTTGAATGATAAAACTCCACATTTTTGGATTCCGTGGACTAGATTTGCCAATCTTTGAAAGTTCGAGGACCGAAAATGCCAATTATGCAATTCTTGTTTGTTTTTTCATTTGTTTTCATATTTTTGCCCTTGAGACTTATAAAACACAGTCCAATGATATTTGATGCATTTTGAGACTTTTAAAGTGTTTTGATCAGATTTGAGGTTTAAATGTGAAAGAAATGATGAGTATTTACACACTCATCATAATGTAATGGGTAAGAATCTAAGTACTTGACCCATTAACTAGATACATTGAATGTAGTTGGGTAAAACCCAAAGTCCATGACCCATACCCATGGAGCATGATCCATAACCCATGACCCATTGCATGACATCATGCATGAACTCATGTTGGGCATTATCCATAGCCCATGGAGTTAACCCATGACACATTGACTAGATGCATTGCATCTTCTAGATACATTGTATCTATTTGGATACCCATGATCCAAAGTCCATAACCCATGACCCATGATCCATGACCCATAACCCATTTAGGGGGAGCGTCCTACGGATCCCCAAGAATACACTGGACGGATCCCTCAAGCAAGGGATCCAAGGGATCCGGGGGACAGTAGTGATTTTTTTCTATAAATAGTAAGTCATTTCTTCATTGTAAAGTGCCACTTCCACATATACTTTCTCTTAGTATTGTAAACTCTCTAACCTCATATCAAAAGGATCTTTCTATGTAGTTTTGTGTTTGTGTAATCTTCTAGGTTCCTCTTAAAGGCGAGATCACCACCTCTTGAAGTCGAGCAAGCTCAAGTCCATGAGTTTCCAAGCTTCGTCATCATCAAGACTACCAAGTTCTCTTGTTGATAGTTCTTTCTTCCTCTCTAGAAGTGTTGTGTTGAAGGCATTAGTGAAAGATGCCAAAAGAGTCAAGTTGAAGGCATTAGTGAAAGGTGCCGAAGGTCCGTGTCTAAAGCATTAGTGAAGGGTGCCAAAGGTCCATGGTGAAGGCATTAGTTAAAGGTGTCACAAGATTGTGTCAAGGGCATTAGTGAAAGGTGTCAAGGGTGTACAATCGATATGGTGCATCAGTGTACAAACATAGATAGGTTGTGTCCAAGGATATTGATATCCTTGATGATGTTGTAATAAGGAGTGTGTCTCCTTTGGGATAGGTGTTGTGTAGTGTTGGGTAGTAGTTCCTCCTTTGTAATGGAACTCGATTCAGCCTTGTACCGGATAAAGTGTAGGCGACGTTGTGATAGGTTTGGTTCTACCTCGTGGAAGAACCCAAAGGTGTCAGCCTTGTATCGATAAAGAGTAGGCGGCGTTGTGAAGGCTTCTCCGCCACAAGGAGCTTGTGTTGTGTAGTGATTACGAACTCTCGAGTAGGTGACTCGGGAGTGGAGTAGGGCAAGGAAGGTGTCCTTGTAGCGAACCACTATAAATACTCGTGTCTTAGTTTTGTGCTTCTTACTCTTTATCTTTGCATTGCTTACTTATATGCTTATCTATCAACATCCAACACACACATTTAATAGATTGACATAAGTCGATCTAAATAGTTTAAAACGAAGTTTTAATCGGTAAAACTATTCAACCCCCCTTCTAGTTTTCCACAAAGACCTTCCTTTTGGTGGTGCATTGGTATGTAATGAGCCGTATCTTGGTAATCTTGTTGTTTAGAGCTTGGCATAATTGATCCTAAACACCAAAACCACAATGTGGTGTTAATTAAGGGAATAGTTCCTTTTTGAGGTTCATCACAATTTTTTCTCAGCACATCTTTTTTGAATTCATTATGAGTTATAATTTGTATTAACAATGTTTATTCTTTGATTAGTTATCTTAGAAAACAGTGTGATAGAAAATTGTGACAAACCCACTTGAATCAAAGTTCTCAAGATGTAAAAATTGTACTACTAGGAACTAGAGAATGAAATTATAATGTAGTGAAGATAATACTTACACAAGTGATTGAATTCCTTGTAATGATGAAGAAAGATCTCATAGGAACAGTAATTCTGGGTTTATGTTCGTATGTGAAAGAGTAAAATGAGGAGTAGAAGTGCACAATGATCATCAAACACTTATTCTGTTTTATTGATGTGCCGGTTCCCACGGATCCCTTGCAAAAGGGATCCGACTAGTTAAAATGTAGGGATCCGACAGTTCAGCAAAGAAACAGTTTGAGTGGGTTTGATAATTTTGACACGGGAGTTTTTGATTTTGATTTTTGTCAATGGTTTTACTCTATATCTTAGGGTTTGTCTATGGTACAAGGTTTTTACGAGTCTTCGTATTTACAAAACACTTTTGACGAGGTTCCTTTTTACGAATAAGCCATAAGTCAGGAAACTAAGAATCATGTTAAAATACTATTTTATCACGATATGGAAAGTTTCGAATGGAAAATATTTGTTACGCCCCCAAAACCGAAAAGTTTGAACTGTTTTAAAATGATGAAATTTGACCGACTTACTTTGACATTTTGGTTAATAAATCAGAACTTAAAGTAATGAACGAAAGAGGACGCGAAATTTACTTTTTAAATTGATTTAGAAAATACTTGAACATTCTCTTCTGATGGGTGGACGTTGTCGCCCACACTACGCGACGCCGTTCCCCTTCAAAAGGGGTGTCAAATCATGAATAAACTTTAAAGCCCGACGGCTCAGGGGTTTTAACCCCCAACGGCGTCAGGTCATCCCTAGACGCCGTCACCCTTTAACTGGGACGCCCTCGGAAGTAGAAACTAACCTGACGACTCAGAAAAATTTATAACCATACGGGGTCACAAGGTTGGTGACGCCGTCTGGTGACCAGACCTGCACATTTTGTGTAGAAATTTTGCACATCATTCACAACCTTACTTCCAAAACTTACAAGTACTGCACTAAGGATTTCAAATTTACTATTAACTCTATTGACTCATACCATCAAAAACAAATCAAATGGTAGTGTGCCAAACAACATTCTACCACAATTTTGACCCATTAACAACAAGAGTTTGACACTATTAATTGAAACCTATTTAGACTACACTAAGAACATGACACAAAACCAAAAGTGAAGAACAACCATATGACCCAAAATATACCAAAACGAAAATTGACCCTTCGGGGCTCCCAACTTCAAGACCTTTGGTCCAAAAGACTTCAAAAACTAACGGGTTAAGTGTAATCCATCTTACACTTAATTCTTACCCTTGTCTTCCTTGCTAGAACCTACAAACATCAACCACTATAACGTAAGCGAAATTCTTAGTAAGTAAATGGGTTATATGCTTAATGAACTTTAACAATACAATAAGATTCTTGGAGCATCTATAACATGAAAACATACCTTCAAATGCACAATTTCACTACTTGACAATTAAAAGCTATGGATCCAAAGCTACTATTACAAGCTCTAACAAAACTATAACATACATTCAATAATTCAAAATTAAGCATAAAAATACATAAACCCACTTTACTTATCTCAATTCCACAATAGGTTTTCTATAAATATTGGGTCACAAGCTCCCTTAAGCTTCCTATACAATAATTAGTCTTAATTAGAGACTACAACTAGTAATTCCATGAATTGAAAATCTTCTATTACTAATTTCAATTCTAGAACTCAAAACCCTCATCATAAAGATTAGGGAAAACACTTACTTGATTTAGGGGAATAAAATTAAAAGCCTATTAGCCTTAATAATCACCACAACAAGGTCAAATTAAACACAATTGATAGTTTATGGTTTTCTTCTTCTCCTTCTTCACTTCACGTACTTTCTCTCCCAACTTCTCTCAATTTTTCTGGATAATTCTTCCAGTACACTCATTTTATTTTTATTAAATTCACTTTGCCTATTGGCAATTCTAATCCCCCTATTTTCTGGTTTCATGCATTGGCCACTTAAGTTTCTACCATATTTACATAATTATAACTTATAATTAACTTTACAACTTCAATATAAAATAAAGGACTAATACCTATATATAATAATAATAACTTGTTGGGATACAGGTGTAACAATTCACCCCTCCTAAAATTTGATTTCGTCCTTGAAATCTATGCTTGAAAAAGTTTTTAATACTTATTCCTTATTCTTTATTTTGTTTCCCATCTAATAGTTGTACCCTTTCGATGTCTCCATTGCACTTTTACCAAAGGAGTTTCTTTATTTCTAAGTTGTCTTGTCTTTCTTCCAAGTATTGCCTCCGGTTCTTCTTGTGACGTCAAATTCGGGTCTATCTCTATATCCTCCAACGTGACCACACTAGATTCACCCGCTAAGCATTTCCTTAGATAAGATACATGGAAGGTATTATGAATTCCTTTCATCTCTTCGTGGAGTTCTATTACGTAAGCCACTTCTCCAACACACTCTAAGATTTTGAAGGGTCCAATAAATCTTGGACCTAACTTTCCTTTGTGTTTGAATCTAAAAACACCCTTCCACGGAGAAACCTTAAGCATAACGAAATCTCCTACTTCAAATTTAATTGGTCTTCTTCGATTATCGGCATAGCTTTTCCATCTATCTTGAGCCGCCTTAAGTCTTTCTCGAATCATCTCTATTTTCTCGGTTGTTGCTAGTATTACATCCGTACTAGCCAACTCTCTTTTTCCAACTTCATCCCAACACACCAGAGTTCTACATTTTCTACCATAAAGCATTTCATAAGGTGGCATCTCTATACTGGCGTGGTAACTATTGCTTATAGGAAAATTCAACCAAAGGTAAATGATCATCCCAATTTCCTCCAAAGTCGATTATACAAGCTCTTAAAATATCTTCAAGAGTTTGAATCGTTCTTTCACTTTGCCCATCGGTTTGCGGAGGAAAAACTGTACTCATATGTAACCTTGTACCTAATTCGTCTTGGAAATTTTGCCAAAATGAAGAAGTAAATCTTCCATCTCTATCGAAGATTATGGAAATGGGTACTCCATGCTGTGCAATTATTTCTTTAACATAAATCTTTGCTAGCTTATGGACGGGTGTATTCTCTCTAATTGGTATGAAGTGTGCGCTTTTCGTCAACCGATCTACTATTACCCAAATTGCGTCGTGCTTTTTGGTCGTTCGAGGCAACTTTGTAACAAAGTCCATCGTGATCTTTTCCCATTTCCAAAGCGGTAATTTTAGAGGTTGCACCTTGCCATATAGTTTTTTGTGTTTGGATTCAACTTTCAAATAAGTCAGACACTTCTCCACGTATCTCGTGCAATCCTTATTTATACACGGCCACCAATAATCTCTTCTTAAATCATGATACATCTTGTTAGCTCCCAGGTGAATAGAATAGTTTGACTTATGTGCTTCGTCCAAAAGTAACATCTTGACGTCACTATGAAAGGGAATGTAAATTCTCCTGTATCGCGTCTTAATTCCACGACTATCTTCTTCAAAATGAGGGACATGAGAAGTGATACGCACTCTTTCCCAATTTTCTTCCTTCTAAGATAACTTAATCTTGTCAAAGAAATCGGACGTGCTAATCATTTTTAATGAATGGATTTGAGTAACTTCACCTTGGCCTTTTCGACTTAATGCGTCCGCTACAACATTTGCCTTTCCCGGGTGATAACGAATTTCACAATTATAATCTTTTAACAAGTCCTAACCACCTTCGTTGTCTCATATTTGGATCCTTCTTATTTAAGAAATATTAAAGACTTCGGTGATCGGTATAAATTATAAATTCCACGCCGTAAAGATAATGCCTCCATACTTTCAACGCGAAAACCACGGCTGCAACTTCAAGATCATGAGTCGGGTAATATTTTTCATGCTTCTTCAATTGCCTCGATGCATAGGCAATTACCTTGCCCCGTTGCATAAGAACACAACCAAGACCAGAATAAGATGCATCATTATATACCACCATATCCTCCGTCCCTTCTGGTAGAACTAAAATCGGTGCCTCGCATAATTTCCTTCGTAAGGTAGAAAAAGCGTCATCTTGCTCTTTTCCCCACTCAAAAGGGACATTCTTCCTTGTAAGCTTAGTTAATGAAGATGCAATTTTGGAAAAATCTTGTATGAACCTACGGTAATATCCCGCCAAGCCTAGAAAACTTCGTATCTCTCCTACATTTCTCGGAGCTTGCCAATTCATTACTGCTTCTATCTTTGACGGGTCAACCTTAATACCCTCGGGATTAACAACATGTCCAAGAAATTGGACTTCTTGTAACCAGAATTCACTTTTCGAAAATTTAGCATACAATTTTTCTTTCCTTATGGCCTCGAGAATTCCTCGCAAATGGACTGCATGTTCTTCCTCGTTCTTCGAGTAGATGAGAATATCATCAATAAATACGATGACATACTTATCCAACATCGACCTACACACCTGATTCATTAGATCCATAAAAACCGCAGGCGCATTCGTAAGGCCGAAAGGCATAACCGTGAATTCATAATGTCCGTAACGAGTCCTAAAAGCCGTCTTAGGAATGTCTTCTTCTCGAACCTTTAATTGATGATAACCCGAACGTAGATCGATCTTGGAAAACCATTTAGCACATTGAAGTTGATCAAAGAGATCATCGATCCTTGGCAACGGGTACACATTGTTTACCATTACTTTATTCATTTCACGATAGTCAATGCACATTTGCATGCTACCATCTTTCTTTTTAACGAATAAAATCGGAGCTCCCCATGGCGAACTACTAGGACGGATAAAACTTTTATCCAACAATTCTTGAAGTTGACTCATCAATTCCTTCATTTCAGATGGGGCCAAACGGTAAGGATTTTTTGCTATAGGCTTAGCACCCGGAACGAGGTCAATACGAAATTCAACTTGCCTCTCAGGTGGGATACCCGGTAAATCTTCCGGAAAAACGTCCCGAAATTCATTGACAATTGGAACATCATCAATACTCGTCTTTTCAATACTTGTATTTATCACGTGAGCCAGAAATGCACAAAAACCCCGTGATAAATATCGCCTAGCCTTAATTGCGGAGAACAACCTAACTTCACATTTCCTTTTGTCTCCATAAATAATTATTTCACGACCGTTAGGATTAACAACTCGAACCATCTTCTGATTACATAATATGGCGGCATTATAATTTCTAAGCCAATCCATGCCTATAATAACATCAAACTCTCCAAGCAATATAGGGATTAAGTCGATCTTAAAAATACTATTATCGATTTCCAAATCTATATCATGATACACATTAACTACGACCACAACCTTACTATCGTCTATTTCAACTTCAAAGGGTTTAGATAGTGGAGAGGTTAATTGCTTACTAAACCCTAAATGCACAAAGGACACACTAGCTCCCGAGTCATATAGAACTCGAGCGGGAACGGAATTAACAAGAAGTATATATGTAATGACATCGGGTCCCAAATTTACTTCCTCTACTCCCATTTGGTAAACTCGTGCTTTAGGTTTTGGAACTTCAACTTTTTCTTCCTTAACCGTCTTCAAAATCTTGGCTTCATTTGTTTTTTGACTTGGACATTCATTCAACTTATGTCCAACTTGATTACACCCATAACATATAACCATCGGCTTTGGACATTCTTTACTCATGTGGTTTAGAGAGCCACACTTGTAACATCCTGGCATGTTAAGCCTACATTCACCATAATGAAGCTTATGGCACTTTTTGCATTGCGTCTTGCCTTGACATCATCCGGCTTTCTTGCCTTGATCAAACCTCGGCTTCTTCCCCTCTCTATCCCCAAACACTTGTTTCCTCTTAAAATCCTTGTCCTTTTCACTCTTATTCCTCATTAAGTATGCTTCCCTCACACGAGCCCGGCTTAGAAGATCTTCAAAGTATTACATTTGAATGGTAAGGTTGCTTCACGGATCTCATCCTTAAGCATTCTTTGAAATCTATCGACCTTGAGCTTTTCATTATTGTGGTACTCGGAACAATATGGGACCATGTCGTTAAACTTCTTCCATAATTCATTCGCCGTCTCGTTAGTTTGCACAAGGGTTTGAAATTCTTCACGGATCTTATCAATCTCTTCTGCTGGTGCATATTCCGAGGTGAATAATTCCTTGAACCCTTTCCATAAACACAATTCCAACTAAACTTCCCATTTTTCGTGAAACTTTCCTTCCCACCAAGTCCTAGCACTATCACGAAGGTAATTTATAGCATATATAACTTTCTTTGTTTCCTCCCACCCACTTGTGCGAAAAGCACCTTCAACGGCTATAATCCACCTATTACAAGCAATTGGGTCAAGAGTTCCGTGAACTTAGGTACATCATCATGCCGTGAAGTCACAATAAGATGACTTATCATTTTTAGTGTTCCTACCATGACCCTCATCTCTTTTGAGTTCCGCGAACTCTCTTTGCATCACTTCTTGGATATTGAGAGTGGTCTCTTTATATAGTATGGCATAGATCTCTCGAGAGCCTTACCTATTCTTTTCCTCATTAAAACATCCAAAGCTTTCGTTTGTTCTTTCGTAAACCCTTCTAAAACAGGGCCTTCGGAACTGGAGGAGGAAGAACTCTCATGATTTTTATCGTTCTTACTCGGATCACTTGCCGAAGATTCGGCACGCTTAGCAGTAGTAGCCTTTACGACTTCTTTTGGGTGCGAGTATCCATTTCTTCTTTACTGAAATTTAAATAAAGCATCTATCAAGTACAATTACCTATAGTATACACATTAACTATATTACATTTATATATAACACCCTAACATGCCACTCGTGCTTAGCCTTAATGATTTTAAGCGACATATATGTGCTATTTTCTTATAACCACGGTGGCCAAGCGTAGTTATAAAACATGTAACATATGTGTTCCTAAAACTATCAAGGATTTGCACACGTAGCAAAACTATCACTAACACATATTCACGCAGCCTAAGTCTAGAAAATTCTAAGGTGAAATCCTAAATCTCTTAGACCAAGGCTCTGATACCAAGTTGTTACGCCCCCAAAACCGAAAAGTTTGAACTTTTTTTAAAATGACGAAATTTCGACCGACTTACTTTGACATTTTGGTTAATAAACCATAACTTAAAGTAATGAACGAAAAAGGACCCGAAATTTACTATTTAAATTTATTTATAAAATACTTGAACATTCACTTCTGACGGTTGGACGCCGTCGCCCACACTACGCGACGTCGTCCCCCTTCAAAAGGGGTGTCAGATCATGAATAAACTTTAAAGCCCTACGGCTCAGGGGTTTTAACATCCGACGGTGTCAGTTCATCCCCAAACACTGTCACCCTTTAACTGGGACGCTGTCGGAAGTAGAAACTAACCTGACGGCTTAGAGAAATTTATAACCATACGGGGTCACAAGGTTGGTGACGTCGTCTGGTGACCAGACCTGCACATTTTGTGTAGAAATTCTGCATATCATTCACAACCTTACTTCCAAAACTTACAAGTACTGCACTAAGGATTTCAAATAACCCAACATAACACACAAGAGCTTTTACTATTAACTCTCTTGACTCATACCATCTAAAACAAATCAAATTGCATTGCGCCAAACAACATTCTACCACAATTTTGACCCATTAACAACAAGAGTTTGACACTATTAACTGAAACCAATTTAGACTACACTAAGAACATGACACAAAACCAAAAGTGAAGAGCAACCATATGACCCGAAATATACCAAAACGAAACTTGACCCTTCGGGGCTCCCAACTTCAACACCTTTGGTCCAAAAGACTTCAACATCTAATGTGTTAAGTGTAATCCATCTTACACTTGATTCTTACTTTTGTCTTCCTTGTTAGAACCTACAAAACATCAACCACTATAACGTAAGCGAAATGCTTAGTAAGTAAATGGGTTATATGCTTAATGAACTTTAACAATACAATAAGATTCTTGGAGCATATACAACATGAAAACATACCTTCAAATGCATAATTTCACTACTTGACAATTAAAAGCTATGGATCCAAAGCTACTATTACAAGCTCCAACAAAACTATAACATACAATCAATAATTCATAATTAAGCATAACAACACATAAACCCACTATACTTACCTCAATTCCACAATAGGTTTTCTATAAAGATTGAGTCACAAGCTCCCTTAAGCTTCCTATACAATAATTAGTCTTAATTGGAGACTACAACTAGTAATTCCATGAATTGAAAATCTTCTATTACTACTTTCAATTCTAGAACTCAAAACCCTCGTCATAAAGATTAGGGAAAAACTTACTTGATTTAGGGGAATGAAATTAAAAGCCTATTCGCCTTAATAATCACCACAACAAGGTCAAATTGAACACAATTGATAGTTTATGGTTTTCTTCTTCTCCTTCTTCACTTCACGTACTTTCACTCCCAACTTCTCTCAACTTTTCTGGATAATTCTTAAAAGTACACTTATTTTATTTTTATTAAATTCACTTTGCCCTATTGGCAATTCTAATCCCCCTATTTTCTGGTTTCATGCATTGACCACTTAAATTTCTACCATATTTACATAATTACAACTTATAATTAACTTTACAACTTGAATATAAAATAAAAGACTAATACCTATATATAATAATAAACCTTGTCGGGATACGGGTGTAACAATATTGACATAGATTACTAATGCAATGACAATATCTCTATGTGAGAAATGATGGATCAAAACTTTTGATTAGCCAAATTTCTTTACGAGGTAAAGATGTATAATGACTAGTTTATAGTTTTGTCTATAGAGATCAACCAAGAATACTATTCCTGATGATGTGCTTAATATGAATAACGACTTTTTGGAGAAATTGTGATATTGAAGTTTAAGCATTAAATCTACGAGTCTTTTCATAGTATATGTAATTATAATACTGCCTAATATAATTTAGAAGCAAATTTTATTAATTTGTCTACAAACAATAAGTATGTTTTTAGATTAAATAATTATAGTTAGAAGAACATACCTTTGCTATATATTCTTTTTATGATTTTTAAAAATCATAGACGCGAAATACTTCACGAGCTTTTTAAATACCTAATCGTATTTTGTAAAAGCAAATCGTAACTACTTTGGATTCTTCTTTGGGTGTTGACTTTATTTTTCTTTAGATGGAGCGAAGTCATTGAACGAATCCTAGCATGAAGAAATCTTAAAAGAGAATGTTAGGATGATCTATCACTATCCAACATTTAAAGTATAAAATTTCTAAAATATGACTTTTTGTTCTAAGAAATTTCCTTCTTTGTAGTTTTCAAAGATACATGGATCGTATCAAGTTTTTAAAGTACAATATACTCTAAGAAACTTGGTAACGAAGCTCTGATGCCAATTGTGGAAAACTAGAAGGGAGGGTTGAATAGTTTTACCGATTAAAACTTCGTTTTAAACTATTTAGATCGACTTATGTCAATCTATTTGGTATGTGTGTTGGATATTGATAGATAAGCATATAAGTAAGTAATGCAAAGATAAAGAGTAAAGGAATAAAAAACCACGACACGAGTATTTATAGTGGTTCGGCTACAAGGACACCTTGCTTACCCTACTCCACTCCCCGAGTACCCCACTCGAGAGTTTGTAAGCACTACACAACACAAGCTCCTTAATGTGGCAGAGAAGCCTTCACAACGTCGCCTACTCTTTACCCGGTACAAAGCTAGACACCGAGTTCTTCCATGAGGTAGAGCCAAACCTATCACAACGCCGCCTACACTTTATCCGGTACAAGGCTAGATGCCGAGTTCCATTACAAAGGAGGAACTACTACCCAACACTACACTACAACACAACTACCCCAAAGGAGACACACTCCTTGTTACAATACTAGAAGGATATCAACATCCTTTAACCCAAACTATCTAACTTGTACATCGATGCACCATATCGAATGTACACCTTTGGCTCCTTTCACTAATGCCTTTAACACGACCCTTCGGCACCTTTCACTAATGCCTTCAACACAACCCTTCAACACCTTTAACTAATGCCTTCAACACAACACTTCTATGGAGGGAGGAAAGAACTATCAACAAGAGGCACTTGAGTGGTCTTGATGAAGACGAAGCTTAGCAACTCATGACTTGAGCTTGAACGTCTTTCAGAGGTAGTGATCTCGCCTATAAGAGGAACCTAGAGAATCAGACAAACATAAAACTACATAGAATGGTCCTTTGGATCAGAGGTTAGAGATGTTAGAATACTGGGAGAAAGTATATATGAAGTGTTAGTGAGCAAGAGAGAAATGGCCCACTATTTATAGACAAAACTTGTCTACTGTCCCACGGTTCCCACGGATCCCTCCCTAGAGGGATCCGGCTAGTCAAACCAGGATGCGACTCTTTGGGTCAGTTTAGTCTGGATTTCGGGTTGCAAACCGAGTTATGGGTTATGAACCATGGGTTATGGGTAATGGAATATGGATACCCAACAAGATGCAATGTACCTAGTCATTGCGTTATGGATCTTGGGTCATGGGTCATGGACTTTGGGTCATGGATCATGGATAATACCCAACATGACTTCATGCATGATGTCATGCAATGGGTCATGGGTTATGGATCATGGTCCATGGGTATGGGTTATGGACTTTGGTTTTTACCCAACAACATTTATTGTACCTAGTCAATGGATCATGGGTTATGCGTCATGGGTCATGGACTTTGGTTTTTACCCATTACAATATATACAAAGCATTTCTATATTATGTAAACACTAGTTGTTATACATATGCATTTCTATAAGATGTAAGCAATATTACTTGTTAGTGTTTATATAAAAATGTCTTTGGTTTTATATAACTTATTTACTAAACATGTTTTGATATAATTTTAATATGTTTAGTAAAAGTGTGTTAGTAAACTATTGGCTCAAACCTTTTACGTATTTTATTTGTTTCGTTAAAATGATTTTACGTTTGTTATCGACAAAACATTAGAAGATCGTAAAATATAAATAAACGTTTTTATGACTTATTTGTATTAAAACATATCATGTTTAACATTTCATTTCATATTTAAAATGTATAAATGTGTATAATAATAAAGTATACTAGTTCATTTAATGCTCAATTTTTAATTAAGAAATATTTAAATACAACCTCAAATGTTGTGATTAACAAAATCCTTTAAAAATTAAATAGAAATGCCCATTTGCAAATGCACTATGCCATTATGTAAATGTTACTTTTTTATGAAAAGTGCAATTTCATATTTCCTCTTTTAAATTTGAGAATGTTTTATTTACTTAAACATGTTCTAAAATGTTGTACATTATGAATCAATAGTTGTGCTTAATATATATATATATATATATATATATATATATATATAAAGAAAGAAAAAATATGAAATTATTCCTTTACGATATATTGTTAGAGCTTTGACAGTGATTAGTTCGAACATTGCTTGTGACTGGCACTCTAATGTTACATTATCACAACATTATCACCAATATAATATCGGAGAAAAGTTTAAATGCTTACACTTATTTTGGTGCTTACCAAGGGACAAATCTCTACCATCCATTTAGTTTAATCTAATGGTGGGGATTAACCTAAGATTTAATAGATGAACATAAGTCCATGTTTTTTTCTTGTCTTTTTATCTTTCTTTTTTATTTATATTTTTTTTGTTTTTTTTTCTTAAATTCACGTTTTTTTTTAATTCATGTTATTCACGTTTTTTTTAATTCGTGTTCTTTTCTTGGCTTTCATATGTTTTCGTCTATTTTCATACGTTTTCGTCCGTTTTCATCTGTTTTCGTTCGTTTTTGTCCGGTTTCATACGTTTTCGACCGGTTTCATACGTTTTCGTCCGGTTTCTTACATTTTCTTGCATTATTCATACATTTTCGTCCGTTTTCATACGTTTTCGTCCGTTTTCATACGTGTTTTTACTCTTTCTTACGTTTTCGTCCGTTTTCATACATATTCGTCCATTTTCTAACATTTTCATCTATTTTCATACATTTTCGTCCATTTTTAAATGTTTTCATACGTTTCTGTAGGATCTCACTTTTATCAACCTTATCACAAACCCACTTACCAAACACAAGTATCACCACGTGAAACCACGCTACGCGTAGAACACGTTCAACACAAACACAAAAGTAAAGCTTAGAAGAAAGAAACAAAGATGAGAAAGATGGTTACTTGATGTTATACAAACCGTGTATGTTATGCGTAGAAAGATAAACAATAAAGATGTTGTATATTCCAAAGGAAGAAACACACACACACACACTTTCAAGCACACCCTCAAATGACCATTTGAGGGTATTTATAGTTGAATACATGATGCCTAAAAGGCTTTCCATGGGCTTCGTGGGCTTGGACATGGGTTGGATTGGATATAAGGCAAGCTTAACTAAACTAATACCCATTTAGCTTAGTCCAATCCACGAGCCCGTTGACTATTCTAGCACGATATCTAACACACGTTACAAAGTTCCTAAACGTGAATGACCATCACTTCTAATAAAACAATTAAGGCTAACAATCTCCCCCTAAGGGGTGGTCATTCAAATGATGCTCCACTTGATTTGGTCTTTACTTTTCTCGAGCTAGAACTTTGTGCGTAGATATAGAATAGACTTGATTCATTGTTCCTTCATGCTTTGTGATCAGATAATGTGGTTGTCGGCCATTGTCAACTTCGTTGGTTAGGTGTCTCCACGCCTTTCTCCACCATGCTCACACTTCTATTTGTCTTTTGATTACCAATGATGTAGTTCTCGAGTCTATATACTTTGTAGATTCTTTGACATTGACGAAGAATCATCTTTAAATTTGAGTAGCCTTTGATTTTGATGAGAACTTTCATGTGTTGTTGGTATGAGCATGTGGCGAGTCTGCGATCCATCCGCTCCGAGCTTCCATAAGAAGAAAACATAAAACAAAGTTAGTAATAAGCGGATTCCGGTGCCTGGTTTGAATTTCGAGGGTGTTAACGGCATAGTGTGAAAACACGTCTCTAATTTTCACAAGGGCCGTTCTGAACTGAGTCCCACAAGTGAGATAACACGATATACAAGTACATCTACGCTCGGATGAGTCGAGAGGTACACCAAGCATCACCCCACGATCAGACCGTTGGAGATACACTAAGCGTAATCCACGGGAGTTACCAGTGACTGCTGTCGGGGTTGCTTGATGTTGACCACGGCGGGGTTTCCATTCAATCATTGAAGATCACGGAGTGAAACTTCTCTTAAATGTTACGGATTGCTAAGATCTGCGTGGGACTCTAGAATATATCACTTGTGTCCTTATTGGTGAGCAATAGCGATGTCATGTCAAGTGTTCCTATGAGATCTTTTGATGAATCTCGTGGCTCTAGACTCAATTAGTGCATTTGGTTTTCTGAGCGGAGACTAGGAGAGGGTCTCCTTTTCAATATCAACGATCTCTAAGAGAAAGTCGATAGATTACGTAGGGTTTCCAGGTGAGAATGAAACAAATCCTTTTGAGAGGAATTGAGTGGCTAGAAGGTTTAGTGCGGTCGTCATTGGGTCATGACGTCTTTGTCTTCAATACCGGTGTCATCTAGTGACAACCGATAGCATATGTATTGAACCCGTTTACGCTAAGGTTGAATATGGAGGGCTATTTCTTTTCACCCTTTCTTTCACATTTCTTTTAATTCTTCAACCCTTCTTTCTCCTTTCTCACATTACTCCTTTTTCAATCATTCCTAAGGACTTCTAGTTCTAAACTATTGGTGATGTCCTTGGGTAGATCCCTCCGACTCTGGCGGATCATAGACTGATTTCCTATCCTTAGTCACCTTATAACTCCATGACCGTCCTATTGTTGCCATAAAACCATTTTTCTTGAAAATCTCTCAGTGTTTATGATAGAAAACATGTTTGAAACACTCGTGAGTTTTATATTTTCGAAACACTCCCTTCATATGTGCTTATAAGTTTTGACAAATCGCACATAGAGGTAGAGTTCGCACTTTGAATTGATCTTCTTTAAATGAACTAGACCGATTCGAGACACGTTTACATAACTAGAGAACTAGCTTGAAATTATTACCCGTCCGGTCAAGTCCATAGAAAGTTTCTCGAGATGGTACATGATTCCTCGTCAATTCATTGGTTTCATCTCGAGTCGAGCTCATTTTGAGATTCAAACAACGATCATTAAACTTTTGATCACATTTTAATCACGCTCCTCCCCTCAAAATAGCATATTCGTGATATTTTTGATATCATCGGATTAAACAACATTTTAGAATCTTTTGGGAGACAAATGGATTTGATTTAAGCATGAATTTGGAATATTTTGTTTTATACTCCCCCTTTAATAAAGCATAATCAATTAAAGGGTTTAGAGTTATCTTGAGCACAGAATATTTTAAAAGATTTTGAAAATCTTTTTGCACAATCTTGAAAAGGTGCTCAAGATGATGATGATTTCTCACCATTTTTAAATGTAGTGCCTTTGAAGCATACACTAGTGATTTTCATTAAAAGCACGAGTTTTGATTTAAGTAATCAAAAGTCATCATTTCGGTCCGGGTTTCGTCTCGATGTATCTGAAAGCCATTTTGAAGAAATTTTGAGAAGCGACATGTTTTGGAAAACTTATTAAAGAACTCTCGCTCAAGCATCCGTACATGCCAAGATCATTGTTGAATGACATTTCTAGAAACGTCTGAGAATATCGATTATACGAGAGACATGTCGTGAGAAGAATATTTTTGGATTTTTGATTTTATATTGTTTTTGAATTTTTGAAAGTTTTATATTTTTATATTTTGCTTTTGTTGGTTTTCAAATTTTGTATTTTGTTTTGAAAGATATTTACATGACTTTGGAAAAATCATTTTCAAGAAGATTCGAGAAGACGTTCTAACTCCTCGGGGTTAGGCTTCGCATTCAATTCGTCGAACTAAATAGTCAAACCTTTCTTTTGGAAGGGCTTTCGTTAATAGATCGGCGAGTTGGTAATCAATCTTCACGAAAAATAATTCAACAATACCATTTTCGACGTACTCTTTGATGAAGTGATAGCGGACTCGATATGCTTAGTCTTTGAGTGATGAGCGAGTTGCATGATATGGCGATGGCACTTTTCGAGTCACAATACATAGGTATTTTATCGAAAGTAAAGCCATAATCTGTGAGTTGTGTTCTCATCCATAGAACTTGAGCACAACACGCAGATAGAGACACATACTCGGCTTCGGTTGAAAGTGCGGGCAATCTTGTTTCTTTGAAGACCGACTTACTAACTTTTCACCCAAAATTGTGCTCCTCCCGATGTACTTTTTGTGGAACTTGATCACTGCGTGGTCCGCATCGAAAAGGCAATTAGATCAAAGCGGATTCCTTCGGATACCAAAGTCTCATGTGAATGGATGTCTTGGTGCCGAAGATCCTTTTAACCTCTTTGAGGTGCAGCTCGGTGAGCTTTGCACGAAACCGTCCTAATAAGCAAAAGCAAAATGAATATCGGTCGACTAGCGAGAAGATACATGAGAGAACCAATCATGCTCGATATTTCTTCGGATCAATAGGTTTCCCAAACAAATCGGCTCCAATTTTTGGTGAAGTTACCATTGGTGTTCGGCGAGTCACAATTAACCATACCATGATTTTCAAAATCTCGGTTGTGTACTTAGCTTGATTAATAAAAATTCCACGAGGGGATGTATTTGTAAACCAAGAAAGAATTTTAGTTCCCCATCATGGACATTTCAAATTTGCTTTTCATGAGATTTTCAAAATGTTTTGAAAGTTTGGATTAGTGGACCCAAAGATGATGTCGCCCACATAAATCGAACAATCAAAATGTTGTTTTGAATTTTTGTGTAAACAAGGTAGGATCAACTGTTCCTTTGGTGAAATTGTTTTGGATAAGGAAAGAGGACATTCGTCATACCACGCTCTCGAGCTTGTTTTAAACCATAGATTGCCTTTTGAGTTTGTAGACGTAGTCCGGATGTTCCATGTCAATGAAGCCTTCTCGCTAACTCACGTACACTTCTTCTTTCGAGTTCCATTCAAGAATGCGGTCTTAATGTCCATCGATAAACCGTGATGTTTTTGTGAGTACATAAGCTAAGAATATCCCGATCGCTTCAATTCTAGCTACCGCACGAATGACTCTTCAAAGTCTATCCCTTCCTCTTGTCTGCACTTTGGCCACAAGACGAGCTTTGTTGCAATCTGATCGCCTCTTCATCCCTTTTGTTCTTCCATAACCATTTGAGATCAATGACGTGAATGTTGAATGTCAATTGGTCTTGGAACCATTTCCCAAGAGTCATGTAGACGGTATTGGAGAAGTTCCTCCTGCATCGCTTCTATCCATGCGGGTTCTGCCATTGCCTCACGAATGTTCTTTGGCTCGAGATAGCTGATTGAGCAAAGGTAAATGCATAAGTCGCAATCTGTGGCAAGTTGGCGTCTCGTCTGAATTGGCCTTGAAGGTTCACCAATAACTTGTTCCATTGGGTGGTCTTTTGTCCACTTCAGAGTAGAAGGATACCGTTGGTTAAACGTATGCGAGTTAGATGTTTCTCATAAGTTTGAAGAAGATTCAGTTGATTCCGTAGCAAACGGGTTTTCAAATAAGTCGTCATCTAATGTTGCATCGTTCTGGTTTTGGTTTTGCTCATCAACTGCTGGTAGAACGGGTGCAAGAACTTGAGTAGATGTAGATGATGTAGATGGAGTTGGTGCATTGGTTTTGACCGTTGTAGATGCATCTTCGTTGGTGGTGGAGAATGATTTTGAGCGGGTGCGGGAATGATGGTTTGATGCATTTGTCAAGTTCCACCATAGTATTCATCGAACATTAACTCAAGAAATTCTCCCATTCTTGTTCTTTAGGATTTTCAAACGAAGTTGATTGAGCTCTTTGAGGTACGAGTCCCGAATCGATGTGTCCAGTCTACGGGTTTAGTGCGGGTTCTAGAGCGAGTCTCTCGGAAGCCATATGTGAAAGTTCATCAAATTTCACATTCATCGTCTTTATGATCCTCCTAGTTCTCATGTTATACACCACGAAGCCCTCGAGTTATCCGAATATCCAATGAAGATTCCAATATCACCTTTGCTTTCGGTTTTCCAAGATCTTCTCTCATTCGTAGGATAGCACAAAGCGCCAAGCACGTGAAAGTAAGAGATATCGGGTTTTCGTTGTTCACTATTTCATATGGGGTTTTATTGAATCTTGGATGGATTAGGGATCGGTTACGAGTGAAACAAGCGGTGCAACAACATCGACCCATAGAAATAACGGTGCACTAGAATAAATTAGCATTGTGCGAGCGGCTTCCACAAGAGTTCTATTTCTTCTTTCAACTACCCCATTCTGCCGTGGAGTTCTAACAATCGATGTCGATGAGTTATTCCAACATCTTCAAAATAAGCTCTTAACTCGATTTGTGAATTACGTGTCGTTGTACGTTCTTACAATTCTTATAGGAGCTTGAAGAAGTACTTGAATACGTTTGAGAAAGGTGATGATGATGCACGGTGCTTCGTCTTTTGATCTCGAAACTTAACCCATGTATATCTCGAATAATCATCTACGATAACAAGAATATACTTTTTCCGTTAATGCTTTCAACTCTCATTGGGCCACGAAGTCCATGTGCAACATATGCAACCTTGCATCCGAACTAGGTACGGTTTTGGGTTTATATGATGCTCTTTTGCTTTTCCTTGTTCGCATGATGGACATAAGTGATCCTTGGTGTATTTGAACTTTGGAAGTCCGTTGATCGATGTTGTCTTTGGCAAGATTGTTGATGGTGTCGAAATTGAGATGGGATAACCGTCTGCCACAACCATGATTGTGTTCCGATGCTCGTGTCATAAGACATATTGGTGATGAAGAGGCCATTTGATTGATGTCGATAGCATACAAGTTTGAATCACGATTCCCGCAAGAGATCGCCATCCAAGTTTCTAACGAAGCAAGCATTTTTCCTAAAAGCAACCTCTAAATCGCATCACGTAATCGCCTGATCGAGAACAAATTGTGTCCCAACCCTTGGACATAGTAAACCCGAGTGATCAAATAATTTCCAAAGGTAGATCTCCATAACCCATGATAGTCGCTACATGATCATTTTCAAATGTACGGTTCCCATGAATTGCAGACGAAATTGATCGTGCCTTTAAATTCCGGTCATGTGCTTGGAGCAACCCGAGTCGACGATCCAAAGACATATTTCGATAACACCGCCAATAACGAAGAAGAAGATTTTGAAACCGTTTTGATTTTGGTTCCTTTGGGTTAGAGGTAAAATCTCAGATCACACTCATAGAAGTCATCTATTGGTAAGACAGTGCATCACTCATTCTACCATTCTCGAGTGTGAAAGTTCTACCGTGGGTTTCAAATGTCATCCCTAAAGTAAACATTATGCTCCTATCGGTAGTGTAAAGTCAAGTCTCGCAACTAGTCTTCCTATTCGTTTAGCATAAGTTCTTTTGGGAACATTCTTCTTAACAGCTTAACAATCTCATTCTTAGAAACACAATCATCATGAACATTAGTTAAGATTTCTTGCAAGTTAAACAAACAGATTCAATGATTCATTGAACTTAGCAGATTTCATAGGTTCATTACATTCGGATGAAATGTCTTTCTTATTACAAAGCGGTAAATTCCTAGGGTGTTCTTCTACTTTCTTCTCTTTATTCAAGCGACTACTCTTAGAGGCAAGCGAGACTCTATTGTTCCTTGTATTGCTCTTAGGCTTTAGTCTGCTGCTCCTAGAGGTGCTTCCTAGTCCCAGTAGAAGGTAAGGCACACTCATTAGGATTCACATTTTATCTAGAGAAGTGGTTTCGACACCTAGTCTCTTTAGAGTGCTTTTCTAAACTTATGTCGTTTGTTCCATATGTTTTAGATATGGAGGCGAAGCATTAGTGGTACTCATCTTAAAAGGCCGGGAGCTAAACTGTTGGTTTCTCGATAACCGCTTTTCCGTTATCAACATTTTGTTTAGGCAAGGCGGTGGAGTGATCGCTTTTGATAAATCTTTTTCTCAATGACTTTTGGAGGAGGCATAGAAATGACATTTTGGTTTTGAAACCGGTTTGGGAACATTTGCTTTCTCCATGATCAATGGTTTTGTAATCTTAGTATCCACCGCCTTTCCTTTTTGAATTTCGGTGAGCCCTCAAAAGATCATTTTTCGCTTTCATGTCATTGTAGGCACGCTCATACGACAATTTGTCATACTTGCATTCCTCGCTTTTTCGATCAAGTTGTTTAAAATATGAGACATTTTCTTTTCAAGTTTCTCAAGTGCTTTTCATATTTTGAAACAATTTTGGAGGTCTCAGACTGAGTCTTTCATGATCTTCAACGAAATATGTTTGCAAAATGATGGACATAATATCAAGAGTCGAACATCTTGAGGAGAGAGTCATTTAAATTTTCCAAAATCTTGACTTGTTCAACACACCATTAGCTTGCTTTACCGTGGATTTATGGTCCTTGACAAAGTCAACTGTTTCTTTCAAAAGCGCTTGTTCAAAATGAATTACCCTTGCACCGATGGCATTCAAATTGGGCAATTTGAGTTTCAAAAACTTTCTTTGTTCTATGTCAAAACTAGAGAACCAGCTTGTTAGGTGTAATAGTGGTTTTAGTTTTAACAAAGTCTTGAAGATCCACAATTCTAGTTTTCACATTTTCTAAAATACTTCTCGCATCACTTGTGTTAAAAGGATTGTTTGAAGACATTTTTCAATGTTCGAAGAGAATTTGACACAACAACCGGTTTTGAAACGATTTTGAAACAGTGTTGACTCTTTGTTTGAAACGCTTGGTGTGATGGAAAACTTTGACTTTTCTTTTGATTAACAAAAGTTATTCCGTTAATTTTGTTCCATTTGTTATAATCAATAGGTTTGATTTCCGGTTCTTTTGTTTCGCTTTTGATCTACTCTCCTCGAGATAGTTCTAACGCTTCAAGAGAATCACGAACAATAATGGGTTTATGCAAAACATTTCCATTGTTTAACACATTCGAGATTTCGAGCTTTCTTGAGGAACGAAGAAGGGTCGTTACCAAGTGCCATTCTATTAGTAGTATGAAACGCGGATTTACTTGATTAGAAAGCATCTTGATTGTTTGAGCAGAATGGCCCGTTTGAGAAGCAAATTTTCCAAAGTTTGGATTTTTCATTTTATCAAGAATTTCATCAAGAAGAGAATCTTCGTTTTGAAAATCAAGAATCAATCGCTTCTTCTCTTTTCAAGATTAGAAAACATTTCTTTTGTTTGAAAGTTGGTTATTTAAATCGAAATTTCCTTGTTTAAAGATTTAATTTTAAGTTCAAATTCACATCAAGTGTGTTATACTTGTTGCAAAAGTTGTTCTTTAGAAACCAAATTTTGATAACCAATTTCTAATTCGATTCTTTGTTTTTCGAAATTCAAAGGCTTTTGCGTTCTCCTTGTAACTCTCAAGCTCACGGTCAATTTAGCATTCGCGCCTTAACTTCGCGATTGACCGCTTTAGCTTTCTCAATTTCAATGCCACATTTATTGATTAATGATTCAAAATAAGCACGTGTTTCCTCATCGCCTCTCGATTTTGTGCCACACGGTCTCCACTATGATCCACATCTCGAGTCTCGAGTTAGTATTGCTACAACTCGGATTGTCCGGTATGTATCATAAGTAGGTGTTGATGTCACGAAATGTTGTTCGTCATGAGTAAACACATCAAATATGACATTGTTATAGCATGGATCAATGATTGGTACCTCGACATCTTGCGTTGGCGTCATAGGCAGGAGGTGTGTCGAATCGGTGTCGTACTTAGTCTCCTCAAGATTTGCCATGAAGATGCAGTCAGCATTGAGTTCCTCGAGGTCTTCCAAATCATCCATAATAGCCATGAAGTCATGTTCCTCGACACTTAATTGAAGTCCAGTTGTTCCTTTGTACCAACATGATAGCTTTACGAAGATACGCAAGATCCTTCTTTTCGGCTTAGTTGGACAATTCCTTGCCATGTGACCCAATCCTTGACGCTTATAACACGTAACTGATTACCCTAATTCACATTTCCATAATTCCCAACGATTGGAGCCGCAACATTCCCATTCGATTACCACCGCTTATTCCCAACATTCTCGACCCAACCGACACCGATTCGAACCGCTGATTACCCATGCGAAATCCAAGAGCATATCCTCGCCGATTCCATTAACTCCAACCATTTGTCTTTGATTACCCATGTTCACACTCGGTGTGCAATTTGCTGCTGCGAGTGTTTGATGAAATCCGTTGGTTGTTGTTAGTTGGTGTGGAATAGCGACCTCTGAATGCTTTACCCAATAAAGAAAATACTTGAGACAAAGCTTCTTCCGTTCCATTTCAAGATCGGTGATTCCTTGTTCCCGGTAATGTTGTTGTTCGGTGGATAGGTTTGTTGTTGAGGGATGTATTCGCAAGTTGTTGTTAGTGGAAGATGATGAAGCTTGTTGTTGTGTATTCACGGAGTTTGAGTCTTTGCAATGAGTGCCAATGGATCATGATTCTTTGCTAATCTTTCCATCGACTTCATTCACTTCATTTGGTTTTGTTTCGAAAATCGTTGAGTTGATCAAAGTTCACTTGATGTAAGTCTTTTGTTTGGTTGACAATAGTGACATATCGTCCCCATTCTTCCGGTAGATTGTTCAAGAACTTGATGTTGCTCACGATAGTTACGGGTGTCAACTTGTTTCGATCAACTCATTCATTAAAGTGCGAACCTTCCATAGTAGGATTCAATGGATTCTCACGAGTAGATGTAAACTTCTCCCAGCGAGCTAGCAACTTGTTCTCTCGTGTCTTGTTAACCAATTTACGCTCCATGACAAGGTCGTCTAACTCGTTCCCACATATCGAAGCGGTTTCTAACTGCTCTCAAAGAAGAAAGATGTCTCTTGGTAAACCCAGTTGGACAATATGAATTGTCATGTCATCCGCTTCGACTTGTTTCGATCCTCTTGAGTATTCCTCTTCTTTTGAAGACGAAAAATGGTGGGACGGAGGTGTTGCATCAGCATTTCGGGGTCTTGGACTTGTCGAGGTATGAAGGGTCCATCACGAAAGGATTTGATCATCAATTTTCCATTAGGTTTTGTCTTGATGTAACGAAGCATTCGACTTGTCCATTGAAGATAACCACCTTTTTCCAACATAGGAGGACGGTTTTCGGACCTACGCATGAATGTCTTGTTGAGTTGCCATTGATGAAGGTATGATATGATAAAGTTGATGTAGGATCGATTCAACGATAAAGGAGTTGTGTAGGATGAAGATTAAGCTCGGTTGTTGTAGAGAAATTTGGTCGAAAAACTTAAAACCTTGATAACTTCTTTTAGAAGAGTTTTAGGACTTGAAGGTTGTTGATTCTACGGTCTATTCTCCTCGTTCTCACGGTCGCTTTGATGGGTAGAACGCGAAACGGAGTTACGGTTCAAAAGTTATAGCCGTTTGAAGTTTTGATCACAATCTTACTCAGAAAAGCTGTTCTTATGCATAGAGATGAGTGCTTATCGTGGGATGCTATCGTAGGATCTTATGCGTAGGAATCCTTATGCGTAAAGAGCTTAGGCGTAGAAATCCTTATGCGTAGAAATCCAAGTTACGCGTAAACTTAAGGTTAAGCGTAAGTCTTATGCGTAAGCGTTAAGCGTAGAAGTAGAGTACCTTACGCGTAAGAGTTAACTTATGCGTGGAGTGCTTACTCGTAAGCTTTCGCTTATGCGTAAGAGTTGGTTTAAAACCAAAATCCTTTACACTTGTCATAGCGTAAAGATATCCGAAAGTCGAAGTGTTCCACACTTATCCAAGTGAGGAAGCACCGAGTCACCTTTGTTGCACGAAGATTCGTTACCAAAAGTTATGCGTGAAAACTAGGGTTTTGACTTTTTACGCGTAAGATTAGGGTTTTGACTTACGCGTAAAAATTTCCAATGATTCAACCGATTTCTTTTGCACGATAGCTTCCAAAACACTCAAATAGCAAGAAAGTATTGACCTTAAAACACCCAAATGCTTTTTATGCTTACGCGTGAAATGAACAACGAAATCAAAGCGAGTTTAAAAGCGATTTAAAACACGTAAAGCTTGAACTTTTGCCAAAACTAGAATCTTTAACACTATATAAACCTTAGACCATAAGAATCTTGAAGATTTAAGTGCAAAAATAAAAGTTTTATGCGTGAATCTTTGAGAATGAAAACTACGCGTAACACGTTAGAAAAACTTCAACCAAAACACTCCTAAACCATTGTTAGGCGATTGATACCAATTGTAGGATCTCACTTTTATCAACCTTATCACAAACCCACTTACCAAACACAAGTATCACCACGTGAAACCACTCTACGCCAGAGAACACGCTCAACACAAACACAAAAGTAAAGCTTAGAAGAAAGAAACAAAGATGAGAAAGATGGTTACTTGATGTTATACAAACCGTGTATGTTATGCGTGAAAGATAAACAATAAAGATGTTGTATATTCCAAAGGAAGAAACACACACACACACACTTTTAAGCACACCTCAAATGACCATTTGAGGGGTATTTATAATTGGAATACATGATGCCCTAAAAGGCTTTCTATGGGCTTCGTGGGCTTGGACATGGGTTGGATTGGATATAAGGCAAGCTTAACTAAACTAATACCCATTTAGCTTAGTCCAATCCACGAGCCGCTGACTATTCTAGCACGATATCTAACACACGTTACAAAGTTCCTAAACGTGAATGACCATCACTTCTAATAAAACAATTAAGGCTAGCAGTTTGAGATATTACAAGTGATATTACGAATATGATATTCGTAATATCACAAGTGATATTTTGAATATCACAAATGATATTCTGTGATATTCGATGATCACAAGTGATATTCTCGTGATATTGTAATATCACTTGTGATATTATGAATATTTACAAGAGATTTTCGAATATCACAAGTGATTTTCAACCGATATTTTGTAGCAGAAATCACAGTGATATTCGAATATCACAAAGTGATATCCGAAATTCACAAGTGATACTCATAATATCACAAAATAATATTCGGAAAATCATAAGTGATATTCGAATATCACAAGTGATATTCTGAAAATCACAAAGTGGTATTCAAAAAATCACACGTGGTATTCAGAAAATCACAAGTGATATTCTGAATATCATAAAGTGATATTCAGAATATCACAAATTAATATTCATAAAATCACAAGTGATATTCGAAAGTCACTTGTGATAGTCGAAACGATGAAACGAACGAAACACAAGAAAATGGACCAAAAAGTAAGAAAGCGGAAGAATACGATGAAAGCGTAAAACACGTATGAAAACGTATGAAAATGGATGAAAACAAAAGAAACCGGTGAAAACGGACAAAACGTGAAACGAGCGAAAAGTATGAAAGCGAATGAAACATATGAAAGCGGGCGAAAACGTGTGATAACGAACGAAAAAGTATGAAAACGGATGAAACGTATGAAAGCGAAGAAAACGATGAAAGCGAAGAAAAACACGAAAAAAGTTAATAAAATAAAAAAACGTGAATTAAAAAACAAAAAATATGTGAATAAAAAGAAAGACAAAAGAAAAGGAAAAAACATGGATTTGGTTTACCTTTAAATCTTGATTAATCCCCACCATTAGATCAAACTAGATGGATGGTGGGATTTGTCCTGGTAAGCATGAATTTATAGGTAAGCAAAATAAAGTGACTCTATAATATCGCTTTTATCCGGTGATGATCTCGTAGTAACCATTTAATACTTTATCCACTTAAATATACTCTTATGACACATATGTCCTTTTAAAAACAATTGAAAAGTGATGTAGTTCGGCTTCATGATCACGAGCAACATGATGCCGGTTGACTTCATTCCCGTCCGCAGTGGTGACATGATCATCAAATTTCCTCTACCACTAACCATTTTTCTCCCGTTGCAGGTCCTTTTATTGTGCACCAAATTGTCCACTCGCTTAATGTGTGTCTGCATGTTATAGTTTTTGTGTTCACAAATAATGGTCAATCGGATGTACACTTAACTACGATTATGTATAGAATACAAGTGATGCTACGTAAAGGCGATATGGGGCACTCTACCGCTCTACTACCTAAATCGCTCCGTCTTTGATCAATGGGAAATGAAGATCGCTATAGAGGAGGAGATCATCAGGTATTACGTACAGGACGACAAGTCATGACCGTGTTTGGGCACTTTATAACATTTAATAGTATAAGAGTGAAAAAAATTTGCGATTTTATGGCATGATAGAGTATCAAGTTTTAGCCTAAATTGCTAAAGCCTATACGACCACAACCGACCCACAAAGACAAAGGCCCAACACATTTTCAATGGGAATCAACTCCCGGCAAACATCGACCAAAACATAATATCTCTTGCCTAAAGCACCAACTCTAGGGTAACAACGGGCACGATAGTTTATCCTTCAAACTGTCATTTACTACTGCCACGTAGCTACCTCATTTGTGCAGAGGTTGTGAGTACGTGCAAATCATGTCGAACATTCCTCATATCTTGCGGAGCCAAGGATGTCACGGTCACGTGTCATTCTTGTATCCTCCATAGGATGTCCACCACAAGGATCATCCAAGACCATTGGATAATATCCACATGTCATATACAACCCCCAAATGCATCTCTACAAATACCGATGCATTTCATGAGAAGAAACAAGTTATCTTCTCCATAATTATATGCACAAAACACACACTAAACCTTAGCCGTATGTGATTGTTACCCGAATTTAGATACACGCTCTTGGCTCGAGGTTCTTACCTCTCAAATGAAACCGAACATACGATTAGTCTCATCTTACACCATCAACTTAGCCAAATCCTTGCTTTATGTATCATACGTTGACATGGCCTAATATAATACTACAATGTAACCAAAGATTTGACATAAAATAAATCACTTCATTATGTACACTAAATACTACTCCCTCTTCTCAAAATTATAGTCACTTTCCTTTTTAAGTAAAAGCTAGAGAATTTGGTGGAGGAATATACTATTTGAGTGGTTAAAATTAAAATAGCATCACTTTTATTAAACTATGTGATTTTTATCTCCGACAATATTTTAAGATTAAGGGAGTAATTGTGGTAAACCAACATTTGATGTCTTGCTCACAAATAAAACATTTTTTTAAATTATTTTTCAAGATTATCCAAGTATCCAAACATGCTAGCCGTGTAACTCACTTGGAAAACTTTTTCTTTTCTTTTTTTAGAGAGAACGACAACTATTTATCTCACACATTATACACCATAATCTATCTCACACGTCTTAAGCAGGACTTGAACTCTTCACCATTTAGTTGAAAAGTTTCTCATACAACATAATGTATCATTAGGACACAAGCTTTTTGAATCATTCAGAAAACTTTAACTATCACGTTATTGGCCCGGAAACTATACTTACTAAATGAAACCATATTGAATTCTATATTGCTGATTTGTTGTCTTATGGTATTTCTACATGTTAAAGTTATAATTATGTATATCCATTTTACAAGAGTTTAAAAACAAGTGTAAAATATTGATTTAAGAATTACCTTAAATAGCATTCTAGCATTTCCCTTGTATGCACAAAAGTGATACAATCTTTTTATACAATAAAAGAGAACATGTTTGGTCTTTAGCCAATGATGGAGTTTTTGCTTATCGTCGTCTCATTGATGATCGTCTTCTGCCCTCTCTAAACATTCCGACGATATGGGATAAGACTCTTCTTCGTTAGGTAAACATTTTTTTGTGGCGCTTGAAGCTAGATAGACAACCACACCGTTTAAACCTATCGTATAGAGGTATGGAAATCCAAGAAATATCGTGTCCCTCGTGTAATGGAAATGTAGATTCTAACCATCATTTCTTTTTTGAATGCGACGTTGCAAAAGATATTTGGAGGGTCGTTGTATGTGGTGTAATAGTTCTTTCCATTCATTCGTTTCTAATGACCATTGGAGAGTTTGGCTTTGTTCGTGGTCCGCTTTTAGAGAAGGTCCATCAGATGTACATCATCATCGTGGCCTCTTTGTGGTTTATTTGAGGTATCGTAATAGTGTCACGTTCTACTCTCAATCCTTGGAAGATGTGACATTTTTGATAATATTCGCTTATTTTCTTTCTCTTGGCTTAAAAATAGAGGCTAAAGATTAGTAATTAGACTGATTAGTTAAAATCTTTTATGTAATTACTAGCTCCTTGCTAGTTTTCTTTTTTAATGTTAATGTCGTTCTAAAAAAATAATATGTTTAAAATGATAATTGAAAATAACTGATGTACCACCCTCAATTTCGTGAATGCAGCGAAATTCAAACTAGGTGTTACTCGACGTATGACAGTTATAACAATAGAAAACGAACTCAAATTGAGTCGTTTTAAAAGGATTATCATTTGATTTATTCAAATATTAGATTTTACAGAGGTCCCAGTAGTTTCACGGTTACATATTACATCAAATAAGTTTTTCGAATGATAAAACAATTCATAGTATTCTTGATGCATCCATGCCCTTTCGTGCCATCCCTTACATTATGAACCCAGATAAACATGCTAAAACGGTCAACACAAAGGTTGATGAATTCATAAAGTTTATAGTTTAAAGTTAAATACAATATTTCTTTGTTTACTATATCGTAGGTTACGTTGTTATACACCCATAGTTTGAAAACAAAACAATTATTATTATTGTACTAAGCTCGTGATTAATCATTATATCTAATGGTTTAACCTAATGGTTAACCTCGTACTAATAGAAATTGACATAATCTTCTGGTTAACCTCGTACCAATAGAAATTGACGTAATCGTTTTAATGGTGGCCCTAATAGGTAATATGTCGTTATACCTAGCGGAGACCTCGTACTAATAGAAATTGGCATAATCATTCTGACATAATTGTAATGGTTAACCTCATACCAATAGAAATTGGCGAATCGTTTTAACAACGGCCTTAATAGGTAGTTATACCTAGCGGGAGACCTCGTACCAATAGAAATTGGCACAATCGTTCTGACATAATCGTAATGGTTAACCTCATAATCGTAATGGTTAACCTTAGGGTTAACCTCGTACCAATCAAAATTGGCGTAACCATTTCAATGGTGGCCTTAATAGGTAATATGTCGTTATACCTAGCGGGAGACCTCGTACCAATAGAAATTGGCATAATCGTTCTGGTTAACCTAATGGTTGACCTCGCACTCAATAGAAATTGGCATAATCGTTCGATTAACCTAATGGTTAACCTCGCACCAACGTAAATTGGCATAATCGTTCTAATGGTGGCCCTAATATGTAATATGTCGTTATACCTAAAGAGAGACCTCGTGTTACCTAGTGCAAATAATAATCGATAGCATATAGTTTCAAATGTTTGTGTTCATGTAAAAATAAAATGTATAATAAATCATTTAGATAAGCATATAGTTTCAAATCATTTATGTTCGTGTAAAATAGCATATATCCCCACGGGTTTGTAAAACAATTAAACAATAGAAAGTGGGGCTATGAACTCACCGTGAGTTGTTGTTAAGTAAATAACTAAATCGATGGATGAGTCGTGAAAACTTCACGTGCAACCTAGAATAAGATGTTGCGTCTTAGGTTTTGGAAATAATGATGTGAAAATATAAAGGAGCCTATGTAAGTCATTATATTGATCATGATGTTGTACTTTATAACTTATAGTAATAGTGTATGTCATTTATGAAAATGGCTGTAAAGATCGTTGTAAGCTCTTATACTAGGTCTAATATTATATCTAGGAACACATAATAATAAAGGCGGAATATTCAAACATAGAATCAACATTATTATGAACAAGATTTTTTATTATCATAAACTAACTAACTAACTATAATAAAGATCAAAGACTTGATCTAATACTAACTAACTAAACCACTAAACCCTAGGCATTTTCCCAAATCCCTACGCCTAGGTTCCCACACACACACACCTTTTAGGTTTACATCTTGTACGTACTATTAAAACTAATGACCCTATGTCTCTTTATATACTAGAGACATCTAGGGTTTACAAGAGGAATCATAATACAATTAGGAAACTAAATATTCATTTAAGCATATCTTCTAGAATCTTCCAATCCTCCATCTTTTTGTAGTTTCCCTTCTTGTCACTTTTAGTCCTTCATGTTTCATTCTTTTTGTTTTGTATCATCAAATCTATAATAGACCCAACAATCTTCCCTATTTGATGGTAACAAAACAACCACGAATCTTGTACGAACTTCCCTAGACAGTAGCGAAGTTGAGATAATTAAATCTCACCATGAATGAAACAATCTTGTCTTCCATGCTTCCCTTGACTTGAACATGTCACTCAAACATCTCTTCCCTTTTGTTATCAACAAATAGGGAACGATGCAAATAATGATCATGACCACCACAAACCAATATCATACTTCCAATCTAAGACTTCCAATGCTTCAAATCGCCCACCATTACGCACCATAAGAAAAATGGATCCAAAACAATGAGAAACTCCAACTAGCGAGTAATAATGATCAATGATAGTAAAATCAAACACTTCCCTTGAGTAATGCATGTAGATAGTTAAACATTTAACAATAAGCTTCCCCTAAAACCCATATGTTAACCATCTTCTTGATTCTTCAAATCGGTAAGCTCCTTGTAATGATCACTTGTGAAGAAAACCGAGTATAACGAATTTGATGAAGAAGTAGAATTTCCCAAACTTGTGTCTTAAATCTTGTACTATCCACGGAACTCCATACTTATACGAATCACCAAATATAAGTAGACCGCAATCCCTTGACAAAATCCTCAGCTAATATGAGACACTGAGCACTACAATGTAACTCCTTTAAGTAATAGCCAATGTGTGCATAGAGCATCATAAGAAAAATCACACATTGCTAGATTTATCAAGCTATATGATAAGAATACAAACTCGTGAAACTCAACTACAACATTAAATAAATGATATTCAACCTTCTTCAGAATCAATTAATCTATAAGAATCAAATACGAGCCTTTTGAATCCTTTTAAGAACAAATCACCAAACTCCTTGTGTGTGTGAACAATAACTTTGTGTGTGTCATCCAAAATCATAACAATAATTATGCTCGACTTCCCTTAATTCCAAATCTCCTCGTAATAAACCATTATCGCCAATCCAAATAAATTTCGCCATGTAAAAACCTTGAGCAAGATTTTGTAAGAACAAGACTTTGAATGAATACGAGAAGCAAGACTTTGAATGAGACTTGCGAAGAAGATGATTTTGAAAATATACTGGCAAGATTTAAAAACTCCAAGCAAGATTTGCGTCAATGAGCAAGACTTTCATCCTAATGAGCAGACTTTCGTGTCCAAGAGCAAGATTTTCGAACTCGGAGCAAGATTTTGTAAAACCCTAACAAGATTTTTTAAAAAGGGTAGCAAGATTTGCGTGTTCCAAAGAAGATTTTCACAAAGCCCAACTTCGACATATATCTTTCACATAAAAGCTCGGATCGAAGATCCTCCGGTGGAAAGTTAGATTGATATATATATACATCCACCCAAAATTTCGTCCCGATCCAACAGTTAACGAAAAGTTATCATTGCTTGAAAATGTCACAGAAACCTTACGGAAATTTCGCAATGAGACTTCGACACCTTATAACTTTCTACCGAAAGGTCCAATTGACGATCCTTCGTGAAACTTTAGATGGATATATCGAGATGCACCACCAAAAATTTAGCTCGATCCAACGGTACAATAAAAAGTTATGGCCTCTTGAAAACAAAGGTCAGCAGTATAATACGAAAATTTCGCACTCGAATTTTTTTTCTTCTTTTCTCTCGAAAAACCTTGTAGATCCTAGATATCACGAGCCCCGTGCTCGATACCACATGTAAAGATCGTTGTAAGCTCTTAGACTAGGTCTAATATTATATCTAGGAACACATAATAATGAAGGCGGAATATTCAAACATAGAATCAACATTATTATGAACAAGACTTTTTATTATCATAAACTAACTAACTAACTATAATAAAGATCAAAGACTTGATCTAATACTAACTAACTAAACCACTAAACCCTAGGCGTTTTCCAAATCCCTACGCCTAGGTTCCCACACACACACACACCTTTTAGGTTTACATCTTGTACGTACTATTAAAACTAATGACCCTATGTCTCTTTATATACTAGAGATATCTAGGGTTTACAAGAGGAATCATAATACAATTAGGAAACTAAATATTCATTTAAGCATATCTTCTAGAATCTTCCAAATCCTCCATCTTTTGTAGTTTCCTCTTGTCACTTTTAGTCCTTCATGTTTCATTCTTTTGTTTTGTATCATCAAATCTATAATAGACCCAACAATGGCTTACTAGATCATAACACTTTTTAGTTAAATATCGTATTACTCGTGTTCGGGCCATCATAATTCGTAGGTCATGTAGTAAACGTGTGAGGAGCTAGGATACTTTAAATCATAAATCTAGCAACTCATCAAGACGTCACCCCAAAGAGGCCCTCACATGAAGCTCCCTAGTATCGTAGTACTTAATATCTAAAACATATAATTTGCTTATTTGATTATACAACATAAGTGTTAAATTTGTCACATGGTTTGTAGAATTTAATTGGTTTACATCTTGTTTAATGGATTTAAAATAAGTTTCATGATTTACACAAGTTATAAAATTTACAAGTCATATTAATGAATTAGAAACCGATTTTGGTCATATTTCTCGCTAATTGTAAAATTCACTTTTCCGATAGTCAAATAGACTTAAGAAAGTTTATTTTGATGTGGTATGTTACCTTTTCAGAAAGATATTAAGTTTTGTAAGTCACTAGACTTGGAAAACAGCATGGTTTATAACTACTTAACTTGTGAAAATCTATCTTTTACGTCAAAATCAATCCTTATAAATCTCGGTAGTAAACTCCTCTTGTTTTACGTTTCTAGAAAAAATTCCTGTTAGTCATATGTAAATCATCATTCTGGACAACTTTTGTGCTTTATACTTTTGCTAATTCATAGCAGAAAGGGGTCAAAATCGTGGTTTAAAATCTGATCAGAAACATTTTTACCAAATGTCAAGTTTTCTTTAGAAATCTTTAGCTAACCATATCTTTTAATCTACAAATCTATTTTACATGATTCCAAATGCTAGATTTTTGTTTTGAGTTTCTTCAACTACAAATATGATCAAGGCCTTTTGATCATAAATTTGGTAATAATAACTAGCATAATTTACTTGATTTACTAGTTTACTAATATAACTTTTCACATGAAATCATAAGCAAGTTTATACATACGTTTACTTGTTTTAAGGTTTTGTACAACATCATCGTATAACTAATATATATATCATAAAATAACAAGCATAAAATCATAGAAATGAGGATGATGATCATGATTTTATCTTACAACTTTGGCCTTAATCAAAAGGAACTAAGAATCAAAGAACAAAGAACTAGAAACAATTCCACTCTTAGAATCCTTCAACACCACTTGAGCTCTTGAATTTGTGCTAGGACTTTTTTAAGAATTTGATCACTTGAGTAGCTTGCAAATTAGCCAATGGATGGAAGGAATGAGAGTTGATTCAAGTAGAGAACTTCAAGGGCTTCAACAAAGATGCGTAACTTGCAACTTGAAAATCAAAGGATAATGTGTTTAGGGTATTTGTTTGGTTTGGTTATGAAATGAAACAAAAAGAGAAAATGAAGTTTTATAAGCCAAGGATGAATGAGCACCCATAGACTGGTTTTCATAGTGGCGGAGTGATGAGTGTGTAAATACTCATCATTTTTGTTCCTTCTACATCGCAAAAGCAATTAAAAACACTTTGAAAAGTCTCAAAAGACGAAAAAATATTTAGACATGTTTTATGCAATAATTGTCAAAATCTAGTCCTTAGTTATTCAAAACATGATAATTTTTCATAAAAGGCCCTCATGGATTTTCAAGTTGTCAAAATTAGCCTTATAAAATTCAATTTTGCAAAATGACAACTTTAGTCCCTGAAATTTCAAAGATTGACAGAAATTACCCCAGGACATTTTTAATGTGAAAATTATTATTTTTGATCCTTGGGAAAATTAAACTTGTCATAATAGGTCCTTTTGATAAATTTTGGAAAAGTGCGCTTTGATCCTCGGCTTTTGTGGAATGGCAAATATAGTCCTTGTGATTATAATACCAAACCATTTAAACCCCAACCCTTTAGAACCCCTTCCATTCTTACTTGAACCCTTCCTTTTAAACCCTCACACCTTACCTTTTCCTTTCCTCCCATTATCCCAAAACAGAACAAACCCGAAACCCTCCTTTACCCGCCAATTTTTCCCACCCTCTCCTGTCTCTCTTCCCAAATTCCCAACCCACTAAATCTTTCCCAAGAAAGAGTCACAAGTATCCTCTACCTCAAAGAATCCAAAGGTGCACCATATTGATCCCACGGCTCGATGAGCTCCAATTATGTACCTAACTAGTGGATGGCTATGATTATGGTTAAAGAAGCACAAGATGCTTTTGGTTTTGTTCACACTCAGAGAGAAAGCACAACAAAAAGAGCCAAGAGAGAGGATAGAAGTTTGAAGTTTGAAGTTTTTGTATAAATAGGCATTTAGAGATAATGAAAAACTTGTCTAGAATCTCATTTTCTAGTCCAGCTTTTACTTTAATGTCATTTAAGATTTCATGTAATTTTAATTTCCATTGCAATTTAAATTTAGAGTTCAATTTCGCCTTATGTTTATACAAGATGTTTTATTGGCCTTCATTGTTTAATGTGTTGAATTCAAGTTCTCAACCCGAGGTGTTTCAGAATGTCATAAGCCCTCATGAGCTTTTGTTTTAATTTGCAAAATCAATTTCTTAGAATTTCAAGGTCTTACATTTTATTTTATTTTCACCATTTGCCTCGTAAAGGGATGTTTGGATTAGCATGGGTTTAGTGGGTCGAAACTTTTTTGACCATTGTTGGGTCTTCAAATAACCGAGATTTCAACTCGGTTTATTTAGTAGTACTTGTTTCAAGAGTCTTTTTAAGTGGAATGCAATCAAAAAAAATGTTTCTGATTCACTGTCCTGCAGTCCCCTGTTGCAGCCCTTGTTTAAGCTTCTCAAAAGCTCCTATTGAGCTTAAATTCAGTGTTTTTATTGTTTTCAGTATTCATTTTACTTGTGTAGACTTGTTAGGTAATCTAGTGTAGGATTAGGTTGTTTAAATTGCTTGCAAAACTTCCCTTTTGTCTCTTGTCGATCGATCTGCGTCCTAAAAGCCTCTATGGCGACTCTTCGATGTCCCTCACAAAGGTCATTGTAAACCCAAATTAGCTAAAATTGGAATATAAGCTCTTTGGTGGGTAGGCTTAAACCGTTTTGGTCTTCATGCTTTAGCTCTTAGGGTAGTAGCTTATGCAATAGCTTAAACATCATCCCTTAAGACTGCTTTTTAGTGTCATTCAACAATGATCTCACCCCTTTTCGCTTATTACGCTTTAGCTTTAGCTTATTCGAATTCTTTAGGTGCCAATCAGTATGATTAATTAGGGAGTAGTGTAATCACGGCTTATTAAGTGCTATTTAGAACAGTGTTATGCTTATTTTAACTTTTCGTTGGCTTAAGGATCCCCTAGTTAGCTTATTGTCCAACTGTTTTTCCCCATTTCTGTTGTTGATTTTTGATTTTTAGTAGCTTATTTTAGATTATTGTATCCATGTGGTAGCCTATTTCTCGTTCCCAACTGCTTCCCATGGCTTATTTGTGCTCACCGATTGCTAAGGGTGTGTTTGGTTGGGACTGTTCAAACAGTGAACCGATAAGTCACATCGACTTATTGGGTAAGTTTCATAAGTTCGGTTGTCATACATATTTCTCATCTTTGATTGCCCTTTGATTTACATAAGCCTCGTTAGCTTATTTATGACCTTCATTGCTTATTTATGCTTTTTGGGTTTTGAGAACCGATTCGGGGTGTTTGTTTGGGATTGCTTCGTCACTGTGATAATAAGCGCTTTATATCGCTTATTCAGTGTCATTATAAGAAAAGTTTTGCAAAATTTACTCATCTTAAGCTTATCTTTGAATACCAAAAGAAAATTTGAAAAAAAAAAATGTTTTGCAAAACGGCTTGGTGGGACTCGAACCCACGCCACCCGCTCACACGCATGCATTCTTAACAACCGCCTCGGGTCTTTTTCAAGTTATCTTTGGCACTATTAGTTATTTAAGTACAAACTCGCTTTTAGCTTAAGAACTTATTTTAGCTTTTTAATTGCCGATATCATATAGCAAGAGTGTAATTTTTATTTTTGTTAGATTCCTTACTAGTTAAAGTATTTTCTAGTTTTTGTAGATTTTCTAAAATGTTTAGTATTTTTTATTAATTAATTAGATTAAATTAGTAATTAATTCATAATAAATAAAATAAAACTCAAAAATATTCCGCTTTTCCTAAAATTATTTTGGTCAAATAGATCGTAGGAAAATTAATTCCACACCGTAGCCCTTAAATTGCAAAAATTTTACGTTTATGGCTCGGGTTGTTTTGCTTTTTACGTTTTACGCTTTTAGCACCCTAGGACTTAGTGTAGCTTCGCTTAATTATTTCAGGCTTAGTAGTAGTTTATTTATAGGTTACTTTGTTTTACGTGCTTTATTTTCATTCTCGTTCTTCAAATTGTAGAATATGTAATCAAATCCAAAATTTGTTTAACCAATTCAAGTCCTATTCACGAAACTCAACGACCATTCAATTTCACACCTCGTTGGGACACGACCCGGGAAATCACTTCCGGTATCACTTTATCACACCCGTGAGGTTTGGCACGTTAACCCTTTTCCTAAAAGGTTGATTTGTCGAGTTTCACGGTTATTTTGATATATGTTGATATTGTGTTTTCACCACTCACTTCACAACGAATCAAATTTTGGCGCGCCGCCGGAGGTGTGTTGCGACAATATCGTGAAGTTTTGCGATTAGTGACTTGAAGATCCTTCCTCGTGAAGTTACCGCTTTTCATAAAATCCAAAAATACAAAAATAATCTTCTCTGCCCTCTTATCCGTATAATTCTATTTCTTTTACCCTCTTTGCCGCTTAATTCTATTCTTCGTATCCTCTCGACCATTTGATTCTATTTCTTTAACCTCTACATGTTTAATTCTCATGGCGACGATCGATTATCCTCGTTGTTTCCACCGCAAAGCCGTATGGAAGAGGATCACCTATTGTCGAATCCGGATTGTTTATGTAAGCGGTGTGGTAGGGTTGGTGCAAGCAAATATTGTTATTGGTGCGAATTATCCGATAAAACTCTCTCGATGATTCTCCAAGTTTTCGGACCATCCGCCACAACCCGATGAACCCGCTCAAGAACCGGAGACCATAATGTAGTGGTGGAAATTGCTAGCTCGAGCACACCACTTGTCCCACCTCCGGATTTTTCAAAATGTTCTTCGAGACTTAATAGTCATTCGGATCACCATGTTGGTTTTGTTGATTCTTTGAATGAACCGATTCCTTCTCATAACTCTCAAATGGAATCGCTTTATTCCTTGTGTCGGTTGTGGTGAGCCTCTTTGGTTCACCCCGTCATTGTGTACGCACAGTACAAAGTGTGGTAATGATATTCGTAACGGAGTTGTTTGTTTTGTGGTTCGAGGAATTCATTTGATTATGATCCTAATCCGAACTCATTTAACGACCCTCAAACTTTTCCAATTACCCACCACAGCCGACTTATCTTCATATAATCAACATAATCGCCGTGAATTTTGTGGAGGTCCTCACGATAATCTTCAATGTCAACCGTGGAATCAAAATTACTATACTTCCTGCTTTGACAATTTCCAACCTCCACAAGACCATACGGTTCAAACTCCACCGAGCCGTTGCTCAAAGAAATTTCCCAAGATTTTGAAACCGCAATGAAAACACTTGATGATATGATTCAGAACTTTAAGAATCAAGTGAGTGGTGAAAAGACCATGGGAGAATTACAGTCAAGAACCAGAGGCTCGCAAATCTAGGGAAGAATTATTAGTCCTAGAGCAGCACTCTAAGCGCTCCCAATTTCTTAAGGCACTATGTATGATGATGACGAGGAGAGTATTCCTTTAAGAATATTATTTCAACTCCTCGGTCGCTTGATATCCCAAAGAGCTGAGATTCCATCTCAAACAATCGCTATCACACCCAAGCTCCCACTCACTCTCTAAACACGGGGACGAGCATCTCGACATCGTTCTCGAAAAGGAATCGGACGAATTCATAAAGTCCAAGTGTTGAGAACCTTATCCCATCCCAATTGAGTCTAAGGAATTCTTGACCATGCGTGTGATGTGTCTTCTCCTCTTACAAATGATCTTGTTGAGACTTTCTCCGATTTTGACAAATGATTATAGTGATGCCGATTCTTTATATTCTAAAGACATAGAATTTATTGATGCATCACTTCCACATTCGAGATCGTCAACTTAGAAGAGGATGTTGACCATGTTGTTTCCACAACAGCTAATCACGACTCACTAATCCCTTATTCGAATTCGATTCGAATTTACTCTAAATTCGCTAATCCAATCTTTGATAGTGATGAGTCCGACACGGAGACTATAATGGACGAGGTGCATATTTATAGCCCACGGCACCGCACATGTCCCACCTCCGTATACTCTTCACGAGGAGTTCTCCAGTTGAACTCACTCATATCATATCTCCGCTGGAGTATGATTGCTTGATGGCAAAATCATGATCGGGGAGAGAATCTCAATTTGCATAGTTATGACAAATCTTCCCACCCTCCCAACCGAGATGCCTTCCAACCCTAAGAGCTCAACCAATAAAATCCAAACGAGTGCAATCGACTTGATCCCGAGGAAGAAGATCTTATCATGATCGCCATCATGATTTTCCTTCTTTTCTTCACCCACCGGTGACTTCTCTCTTCTTCACTCGTCGGGAGTGAGGACACTATCTTTGACCCCGGCATTTTCATTTATCATCCGTGAGCCGGATCCGTATATCTCATCTGTGGAACTTTCACGTACTTCAATGTTTATCCAAACATCTTGAACGAAGTCCGATGGAGATTGTTTTCCACGTTGCTTCCCCAAGAACAAATGAATGCGGGATCGAGTCAAGCTAGCGACTCGGGAATCAAAACAAGAGCATGCCATATGGGTTTTCACCCATATTTCGATTTCTTTCTACTTTCTACCACCCTAGTGGGGGTTGCCCACATGTTGTTTTCTAAAAAAAAAAAAATTCAAATAATGGTCCGTAGTATTTCCTTTATCGTTCTATGTTTCGCATAACAATGCCTTTACTTTGAATATTGAGGGCAATATTCATTTCTAGTGTGGGGAGGGATTCTCACGAATTTTATCATGTAAATATACCACCCAATTCCATTTTGGCCAAATTTTTTTTATGGTGATCATCCGCCATGTCTAATAAACAAAAGGATTGGCTAATCCAGAGCAAACGGCTCTTGGTAAAGATATCTCAAACCGTTGACGGCTTGCAATTTGCCCAAAATTGTATGGTGTTCAAATTTCACCATATCTTTAATTAGTGAAGAGTTGGCTAGCCCGCAAGTTTAAGGCTTGTGGTAAAGGCGCTTGGAAAACCATAATTGGTAATCGACTCACCAAAGATAATATTGATAATTTGTCTAAGAGTTGGCTAGTCCAGAAGCAAACGGCTTCGGTAAAGACAAATCAAAGCCGTTGAAAGCTGGTGGTTTGCTCAAAATCACATGGTTATCGATGTACCATAGTTCTTACTTGAACTAAAACATTTGGCTACTCCGAAGTAATGGCTTTTGCAAAAGAGATTCAAATCCATTAAGTTTTTTCAAAGATTGCTAGGACTAGCAATAGTTTAGTGTGGGGATTGATGAGTGTAAATACTCATCATTTTTGTTCCTTTACACCGCAAAAAGCAATAAAAACACTTTGAAAAGTCTCAAAAGACGTAAAAAATATTTAGACTGTGTTTTATGCAATAATTGTCAAAATCTAGTCCTTAGTTATTCAAAACATGATAATTTTTCATAAAAGGCCCTCGTGGATTTTCAAGTTGTCAAAATTAGCCTTATAAAATTCAATTTTGCAAATGGCAACTTTAGTCCCTCGAATTTCAAAGATTGATGTAAATTACCCTGTGACATTTTTAATGTGAAAATTATTATTTTTGATCCTTGGGAAAATTAAACTTGTCATAATAGGTCCTTTGATAAATTTTGAAAAGTGCGCCACCTCAAGCTTTTGTGGAATGGCAAATATAGTCCTTGTGATTATAATACCAAACCATTTAAAACCCCAACCCTTTTAGAACCCCCTTCCATTCTTACTTGAACCCCTTCCCTTTTTAAACCCTCACACCTTTACCCTTTTCCCCTTCCTCCCATTATCCCAAAACCAGAACAAACCCAGAAACCCCTCCTTTACCCGCCAATTTTTCCCACCCCTCCTGTCACTCTCTTCCCAAATTCCCAACCCACTAAATCTTTCCCCAAGAAAAGAGTCACAAGTATCCCCTCTACCTCAGCAATCCAAAGGTGCACCATATTGATCCCACGGCTCAGATGAGCTCCAATTATGTACCTAACTAGTGGATGGCTATGATTATGGTTAAAGAAGCACAAGATGCTTTTGGTTTTGTTCACACTCAGAGAGAAAGCACAACAAAAAGAGCCAAGAGAGAGGATAGAAGTTTGAAGTTTTTGTATAAATAGGCATTTAGAGATAATGAAAAACTTGTCTAGAATCTCATTTTCTAGTCCAGCTTTTACTTTAATGTCATTTAAGATTTCATGTAATTTTAATTTCCATTGCAATTTAAATTTAGAGTTCAATTTCAGTCTTATGTTTATACAAGATGTTTTATTGGCCTTCATTGTTTAATGTGTTGAATTCAAGTTCTCAACCCGAGGTGTTTCAGAATGTCATAAGCCCTTCGAGCTTTTGTTTTAATTTGCAAAATCAATTTCTTAGAATTTCAAGGTCTTACATTTTATTTTATTTTTCACCATTTGCCTGTAAAGGGATGTTTGGATTAGTATGGGTTTAGTGGTCGAAACTTCTTTTGACCATTGTTGGTCTTCAAATAACTCGAGATTTCAACTCGGTTTATTTAGTAGTACTTGTTTCAATAGAGTCTTTTTAAGTGGAATGCAATCAAAAAAATGTTTCGATTCACCGTCCTCATAGTCCCCTCAAGTCGACCCTTTGTTTGCTTCTCAAAAGCTCCTATTGAGCTTAAATTCAGTGTTTTATTGTTTTCAAGATTCATTTTACTTGTGTAGACTTGTTAGGTAATCTAGTGTAGGATTAGGTTGTTTAAATTGCTTGCAAACTTCCCTTTGTCTCTTGTCGATCCGATCTCGTCCTAAAAGCCTCTATGGCATTTCTTTCGATGTCCTCACAAAGGTCATTGTAAACCCAAATTAGCTAAAATTGAATATAAGCTCTTTGGTGGGTAGGCTTAAACCGCTTTGGTCTTCATGCTTTAGCTCTTAGGGTAGTAGCTTGCAATAGCTTAAACATCATCCCTTAAGACCTGCTTTTAGTGTCATTCAAAGAATGATCTCACCCTTTTCAAGGCTTATTACGCTTTAGCTTTAGCTTATTCGAATTCTTTAGGTGCCAATCAAGATGATTAATTAGGGAGTAGTGTAATCACGGCTTATTAAGTGCTATTTAGAACAAAGGTTATGCTTATTTTAACTTTTCGTTGGCTTAAGGATCCCTAGTTAGCTTATTGTCCAACCTGTTTTCCCCATTTCGTTGTTGATTTTTGATTTTAGTAGCTTATTTTAGATTATTGTATCCATGTGGTAGCCTATTTCTCGCTCCCAACTGCTTCCCATGGCTTATTTGTGCTCACCGATTGCTAAGGGTGTGTTTGGTTGGGACCGCTCAAACAGTGAACCGATAAGTCACATCGCCTTATTGGGTAAGTTTCATAAGTTCGCTTGTCATACATATTTCTCATCTTTGATTGCCCTTTGATTTACATAAGCCTCGTTAGCTTATTTATGACCCTTCATTGCTTATTTATGCTTTTTTTGGGTTTATGAGAACTGATTCGGGGGGTGTTTGTTTGGGAGTGCTTCTGTCAGCTGTGGGATAATAAGCAGTTTATACTGCTTATTCAGGTGTCATTATAAGAAAAGTTTTTGCAAAATTTACTCATCTTAAGCTTATCTTTGAATACCAAAAGAAAAATTGAAAAAAAAAATGTTTTGCAAAAACTGGCTTGGTGGGACTCGAACCCACGCCACCCAGTTCACACGCATGCATTCTTAACAACTGCCCTGGGGTCTTTTTCAAGTTATCTTCGGCACTATTAGTTATTTAAGTACAAACTCAGTTTTAGCTTAGCAGCTTATTTTAGCTTTTTAAGTGCTGATATCATATAGCAGTAGTGTAATTTTTTATTTTTGTTAGATTCCTTACTAGTTAAAGTATTTTCTGTAGTTTTTGTAGATTTTTCTAAAAATGTTTAGTATTTTTTATTAATTAATTAGATTAAATTAGTAATTAATTCATAATAAATAAAATAAAACTCAAAAAAATATTCCGCTTTTTCCTAAAATTATTTTTGGTCAAATAGATCGTAGGAAAATTAATTCCACACCCGTAGCCCTTAAATTGCAAAATTTTTACGTTTATGGCTCGGGTTGTTTGCCGTTTTTTACGTTTTTACGTTTTAGCACCCTAGGACTTAGTGTAGCTTCGTTTAATTATTTCTTAGGCTTAGTAGTAGTTTATTTATAGTTTACTTTGTTTTACGTGCTTTATTTTCATTCTCGTTCTTCAAATTGTAGAATACGTAATCAAATCCAAAATTTGTTTAACCAATTCAAGTCCTATTCACGAAACTCAACGACCACAAATTTCACACCTCGTTGGGACACGACCCGGGAAATCACTTCCAGATCACTTTATCACACCCGTGAGGTTTGGCACGTTAACCCTTTCCTAAAAGGTTGATTTGTCGAGTTTCACGGTTATTTTGATATACGCTGATATTGTGTTTTCACCACTCACTTCACAAACGAATCACGGAGTTGTGAGGAGGCATGCGGCACGCGTGCCCTAACAAAAAAATTGCAAAGGCAAATTTTTAAAAATATATGGTTGTTTTTTGTAATTTGCTACCGTAACAAAACGATCTGTAGTGTAGTTTCTAGAATTATCAAAGTTTTCCTCATCGACTATAGCTTTATGGCTTCGGCCCTAGGCTCGCTGTGAAAGAGGCTAGCCAAGAAGCCAAGAGGGGTGGTAACCATGGTTCTAAAAGGCGAAGTCATGACGGCGCCAAGGCGCTAAGGTGCGAGGCATGACCTTCACGCTATGAAATAAATCAAGGCATCGACTCTAGGTGTGACGTGAGATGAGGTGAACAGTGCGCTAAGTCGTGAGGCATGGCGAAGTTTTTTATTCAACTCCTATAATTTTTTAAATAAAAATATTACATGTAAAGATAGTTTAACCTTATTCATTATATACAACGCTTTCAGAACTCGATATATATGAAATATGATATAAAGGTATAAATATTTTCATATTTTGTGTCGCCTTTATGTCACGCCTTAAAAACCAAAAGTTTCACGCGACCGTTAGTGCGAGGCTTAGTCATGCCGCGATGCCACACTCACGCTATTTTTAACCTTGGCGGTAATCGGTAAGTTAGGTTGGGCACAAAGAACAAGAAATCCACTAGGTCGAGGATGGGCCTACCGACTCGCTTGTCGGTCGCCATTGTTGTGGTGTGTCTGGCCGCGAGTCGATCGACAACTTTTTTTCTTCTTTCGGTCGTCCCCGATCAATACTAACACACAAATACAAACAAAATCTTTCACTTTCCAATTTATTTAGATTTTCCACTTTCCAATTTATTTAGATGTGTTTGTATGTTGTGATTTTTTTTCTTTTTATTTAAATTCGTTTTTAAAAGAAAGAAATGTGTGTATTTGATAGGTACACAATAAAGAAGAAGATAAAACCAAAGTCAACTTTTTTTATTTTATTTTATAATTTACAGTTTATATCTTTGAAGTTTGATTTATTGTCATTTTATTTTAAATAACGAATAACTACATTCTATATAAGTATATTAGTATATATACTAAAGATCGTAGAAAAGAGAACCAACCACGCATTAAATGACAACTTTTCCAAATTAGAAATGTACTGGCGCTCGCCGACGTCAGCAGCAAGTTCAAACATTAAATGCAAAGTTTCATAACTTGGCAAAACAAACTCGAGGTTTAAGCGTCGTTACAAAATAAGTCCAAACATTAAATGCAAAGTTTCAAAACTTAGCAAAATAGTCCCCGAGGTTCAAGTGTCGCCGAAAGTAAGTCCTTCAGTCAATCCTCACCGAACGCGGGTTCCCACACTCAGATATACTAAAAGGTAGGAGAAAGTTTTGCAAAACATAGCATTAATTGCTATCTTCTTCCAAATGGCAAAATAGTCCCTAAGCATTAATTGCTATCTATTTTCAAATGGCAAAAATAGTCCCAAGGTTTAGCTATCATTGAAACTCGGTCCTTTGTAGCATTAATTAGTATATTACTATCTATAGCAATTTGACAAAAATAGTCCCTAAGGTTTAGTTGTCCTGCAAACTAAGTCCTTTGTAGCATTAATTAGTATGTATTGCCATTTAACGAAAATAGTCCCTAAGGTTTAATCGTTTTGCAAACTAGGTCCTTCGAGGACTAACGATGTAACATAATTAAACTTTAAAGGACCGCTACGTAAAAATATAATCGGACCACAACACTTCCGCAAAGAACGCGGATCACCACTCGTTAGTAACTAATAAGGATGTACCTTAAGAAATGTTTTAAGCTTTGAAGTTTGTTTTATTATAGTGTTTTTAATTTTATGAATTATTATATAATGGTTTATATTATTAAGAGTTAATTGCATTTTGGTCCTTGTTGTATGGTTAAATTGGTGTTTGGTCCTTAAAATTTTGAAAATGCAACGATAGTCTTGTTTTGAAGTTTAGATTGCATTTCGATCCGGTGTGAATGATCAAATTACCATTTTCTTCTTTGAATAAAAGGGTATATTAGTCATTTCATTTTATCCAAGGACCAAAATGCAATTCAAACTTCAAAATGGCGACTATCATTGCACTTTCAAAGTTTTAGGACCGAACTTGCAATTTAACTCTATTATTAACGAGATTAAAAAATTTGTTAAAATAATTTGAAAAATGAAAGTCGCCATTGTGTCAAAAATCGTTTGTAGATCGCTGAAAAAGTGATTGCTGGGCTTAGCATTATAAAATGAAGTGACTCGCCATTAGAGCACAAGGTATGCAAGGACCCAATAACACGTTATTGGTATGTCACATCAGCGCCACATCATACACCTCTCAATAACATACCAATAACTCAAACAACGCTCCCTTATAAACAACACTAACATCACATGTAGGTCCCGCAAAATACCCCATCAAATATACCGCTCACTCACAATACAAAAATAAAAATTTAAACACACACACACACACACACAAGAAAGATGCATTTGGCGTGAGCCAATGCATTACTCAAACACAAAAGGGTGATTTTAAGACAAGTTCGATGTTAGCCAAGAAGTTTGACACACCAATAGCTTATCAATGTCACCGCATACTTTGTGCTTTTAGTGTTTGTGATATTTACTAGGTGGCACTGGCCGGTTCGGGTCAAGGGTTCGGGTTGTCGAGTTGACGGCCGAAAATCCCAACCCAAACCTCGACCCATTTAAATCATCGGTCATTATGTCAACCCTAACATGTTAGACATAACTGAACCTAACCCATTTAACCCGTATATATACTTGGGTTACGGGTTAAATAGGTTACACGGTTGAATATATTAAACGGGTTGAATCGGTTAAGCGGGTTTGGTCGACACATTTAACCCTTTTATATACAAAATTTGGACATTACACGAAGTTAAACAGTTGTCGGACGACCCGCTTAACACATTTAACCCGCATAATAAAATACAAATAATTTTGAGTTATGAAAAAATTTTAACGGCCATGGTCGACCCGCTTATTTTATTCCCAACCCGAACCTCGATATGCTTAATAAACGGTTAGATATGTCGACCCAAACCTCGACCTAAAATCTATTTAAGACAACTCGAACTTCATAATTTTGGCTGGCTGGCGCCGTTTCAGATCCGGTGAGAAATTGACACCCCTAATATTTACAGGAATGCCATAATGTCCTTGTGTTGATTTGATTGGTTGATGGATTTGATCCTCTGTCACAAACAGAGAGTGTCCATAAAATATGATGTGGGTGCGAAAGGCATATTGGGATCTGCAACTTGTCTGACACGTGGCTTTTTAAAGGTTTTTCCCTTTTTTCACATTATTGCCAAGATAAATGATAAACTGATGTATTTGATGATTATTGATTAACAAAAATTCTTCAATCATAAAATATAGAGTAAATTTCAAAGTTCGTGCTTGTGGTCGGGCCAATTACGTGTTTCATTCGTATGGTTCGGAAAGTGTAAACGGCATTTTTGTGAGTCTTGAGTCCGATTATTATTTTTAACTTAAATTACTAAAATACCATCGCCGCTTTCCTTCTTAAATGATGCAATAAAAGTATGATTTTAGAATTTCAGCTTAAAAAAATCAAAATTGGTTTCAAAGCTTCTCACAAAGATGTCGTCATTTTCCGAACTATACGAACGAAACATACAATGTCACTAAACTACAAAGACGATTTTGTAATTTACTAATTATTATTTATCAAAATATCTAAGCCGTGAAACAAACAAAAACAGAAAATAACGTTTATCTTGAAACATTGTGAGCATACAACTACTTTTAACTGAAACCAAGTATCATGTAAATAAATATGAGCTAGTATAGGGTAAATGCTAATGGTGATGACAATTTTGTGGTCACATTATTTCCAGCTTAACTTTTTTTTTTTTTTTTTTTTTCAAACTACATTCGAATCACAATTATAATAAGCGCTATCGCAAAAATAAATAAAATAAAAAATCCTACAAAAACAAAAAATAACAAAAAATAAATAAATAAATAATAATAATAAAAAATAAAACTACACACACAAATAACATGAAAGTTTCGGTTGAGTAGCCATTGAAAAAGTTAAGGTGGGACGCGGTTGCATTCAATTGAGCTAATGAAGGGACGCAGTCTCCTATACGGTTGCGGTTGGTTGGGGGGCAACTCTAACCAGCATTGGTCTAAGTATATCATAGAAATTGGTATAAAAAAACGTCAGCTTGTACGGTATCATTTTAAAAGAATGAGTATATATTACTCGTAATATTTGATTCTTAAATATCATTCTTGATTTGATGCAAAATCTAGAATTTTGCAATGTTCAATTTACAAGTTATGTAAGGTTATCTTTTGATCGTGCTTTTTGTAATACATGTTTTCCATATCAGAAAATGGAGCAATAAAACTATCATTTTGTAATATTTGTTAACAGGGACCGAACTAAAGGTTTTGAAGTGTCACGGGACCCATATATAATTTTGCTTCGTAGTGATTATTCTCAGAAGAAAAAAAACTCCAAAATTTCTAAAATGCATCTGGTTCCAATGCATTGTGTTTTTAGTTATTGTTTAGTTAGTCCATCGATAGGTTAAAAATATACCTAATTTTCATTAAAATCAATCATTTTAAATAAAAATCGTAATTTTTTGTTACTTTTGATTCCCTTATACTAATGTTAAATTTATTTTTGCATCCGGTCATTTTAACATGAGTATAATTATTTTAAAGGTGTTAGTTTATCCTTTAAATTGAAGTTTCTTGGAATTTTGTTGAAAAATTATAAAATAGATGTATTCTTTATTATTATTATCTTAAAATCATTTAGATTATTAAAATGCCTACATGGAATTAGAGGGGTTTCTACGTAATTAAAACACTCTTAATATATAATTATAATATAGATTTTAAAATCATTTAGATTACGCAAAAGGTGTTTCTATCATTATATCTTTTTTTTTCGCCTTGCTCCTGCTTTCCGGATTTGAGCTGCAAATGTTCTCTCAAGAAACTTACACATTGTTTGGCCAGATCACAATTTTAGCTACCAGACAACAATTGAAAGTAGGCCCTCGAATATCGAAAACTTAAATATACATACAAATGACTAACTTAGACAAGACATCCTTGTTAGATGTGAGTACGGACTTAGCAAGTTTATATATTTCTTACTCGTATTTAACATTGATTTTTTTACCGAACTATCAAACTTCTAAAGCTTCAAATACACCGACTAGAGGTTCAAACTATCAAATATATAAACCAAGGGTTTTCAAGTTGTAGTATTTTTCTTAAATATAGGCTGAGGTAAACATTTTTGTATATATATTAATAGGTAAATGTTAAAATGGTTTTTCCATTAAATTAGTTTGGTGTGTTTTTCTAAAATATTAAATGTTGGTTTGTCTTTCGATTCCATGGAAGAAATTTTGAAAACATATTTGAACTTGTTTAATGAAAAACTAAAGTTAAAGGGTTAAACAAAAACTTTAAAGAACATAAAGGTGAAAAGTAAAAACCATCAAACTTGGGGAGCCAACAACAATACAAAACATGTTAGTCATCTTCCCCACTACGAATGAAGATCTGTTTTACACCATTAAAACAGAAACTCAACCTTTGGTTTTCTTCATTATGGCTAAAGGTTGTATAATGGTAAAAGACATCTAAGAGACTTAAATCATCTCAAATTCAGTTTGTATTAATCTGAGAAAATTTTAAAATCTGAGGCCTTAAAAAAATGGAGGCCCTGTGCGGTCGAACACCCCGCACATGCTTAAATCCGGCCATTTATATTAAGTTATACTTTGTAGTATTAAATTAAAATCCAGTTAGCGCACGTATTGAAAGATAGTTCGATAAATCTAACTTTAGCTAGTTTACACAACATCGAACATGTGTCGTGCAATGAAAGTTGATTAGTTTTATATACCTTCAAATGTTAGACGACATGGACATGTCTAAACGATGATGAAAAGAAAAGAAACTTAAAACTATTTACGCACTATTTTTATTATAGAATAAAATTGGTGAAAAGGTAATCATCTAGTTATTTTTAACACTTGAGGATGCTTAACCTTTGATGAAAAACTCGTTAGCTTAGGAAAAATCTATTGGAGAATTTTATACCAAAAGTTTATAAGAAGAAAAGCAAGCACAGACACAAAAGCTTACTAAAGCTACAAAAATCATTCTAGGTGAATATAGCTTACTTTGCTCATCCGCGTTATCGAACTTCAAACTTTGTTTACCTCGCAGAATCAACTTATAAAAGTCGAATGTTCGCGTTATCGACTCAATTTTGCTCACTCGCGCATCGAACTTATCAAAAATATACATCCAAGTTACCTGACTAATACCGAATTTTCAAGTGTATGCTTACCGAAAGTTTAGAACCTAACCGAACAAAACGAAACTATATTACCTGTGACAAATTTCAGAACTTTAAGAACTTTTGCATACATAACCCGTAAGAAAATAAATTATGGATATATTTTTATAATCTAAATATCTCTTAAACCGTTAATCGTTGTTTAAAAATAATTACACCATCGAACGAAGATTTAATTATCTTTCTATAGATCAACACTTTGATATACTTTTGAAAAAAACTTTTTTCAAACTTTTCTTCTTTTTTCGATTTTTAAATCGAATTTGATGAAAAATCACACGTGATTAAACGCTAATTGAATATCACATGTAATATTAGTGTTAAATCACATATGATATGTAATATCACATGTTATATTCAAATTAGTATTTAATCACATGTAATTTTTTTTATGCAAATTTCAGTAACGTAAAAAAACAAAACAAAAAAAAACGTAAAAACACTTAACATTTTTTGTTGAAAATATATCAAAGTCACTTATCCGTAGAAAAATAATTAAATGCTTGTCGTAATTTTTTTATTTATTATTATTTTTATTTTTATTTTTTTGCTTAACAATTAATCGCTTTGAAAGATATTAATATTTGAAAAAAATGATGAAATGGGTTTTTAATTGTCGGATTAATATCATCCATTAGATCATATAAAGACGGGCTTAAATGGAGGTGAAAATTATGTAAAAAGTGTTTGATATGCAAATGATCTTTACTATAATGGAGTAATTCTTTTACCCAATAACTTGGCCTCTAATATTATATTTACTAGATTTAGAATTCAATGTATGCATTGGGTTTGGTCACATAGTATAAGTTGTATAATCGGGTAATAATATTTCAATAACTTTTTTTAAAGTTAAATATTATGACTATTCATAAATTAATGGTGTTGTAATGTTTAAATTTTTTCTAAATTATTTTAATTTTTTACTCCCTCCGTCTCACATTAAGTGTTCACTATGACTTTTTTAAGTCTTTTTTCTTAAAATTTGACTTTAAATATTTTGTTGCTTATATAATATTTGATGCAAGTTATATGAATGAATTAAGTTTTTAAATGTATTTTCATTTGTATAATTTTCATTAAGATTATATAACACAAAAAATATATTTATGGTCAAAAAACAAGAAAAAAACTTAAAAAGCTCATGTTTTTAATTTTAACGCGATTTATGAAGAATACTTATATTATTATAATACTTGTGCATGCACAACTTTTCACATATTTTTTAACTATGTGTTAATATCAATTAATATTTTGTATAGATTTTTGTTGCATAAAAGATTTAACTATGTTTAATTGTCATGGTATTTAGGTTGATCTTATTTAAACTTCACTATCGATATCATGCTTTTAGGCATTATGTGTGTTTACTAGACATAATGACATTTGAAAAAATATGTGTTGTTGTTATATGTACAATCCCGTCTATCTATTTACACGTGAGGTCGTGCATTCTTTTTGAAATTTATATTTTTGTTAATAATAATTTATTACGTATTTAATATTTAACCTCGTGCGCGGGTTAAACTTATAAAGAGAATTAACATGAGTCGTTATTAAATGCGGATAGTTAAAAATTAATACTTTCCCGGTCATTCTTAATTAATCTCATAAATATAGATAACATGAGTCATTCGTATATGTATAATCTAGTATATTCATTTACATGTCAAATTAACTCATGTGTTCTTTTTTATATTTATAATTTCGTGCAAAAATATTTATTTAATGTATACTGATAATAATATTTATAAATAACAACAACATATAAGCCGCACTTTTTTTTTGTAAAATATAAAGTGTATGAGGTATAAAGTTTAGAGGTATTTAATATTTTTGTAAAGCTTTTAAAAAACATGCAAATTGATAAGTATATTTTAGGCATATAATATATTTAAATTTTAATAAATAATGTTTTATTAATTACTTCTGCTTTTTAAGTTTGTTTTTTTGCCAAAATTGACACATGTATTTTTAAATATATTTATTTTGTTTGAGGAAGTTTAGATGAATTTGACAAAATTAAATCCAATTTTGACTTTTATTAATTAATAGGATGTTCAATTTACAACTTAGACATAATAGTGCACCCCATTAGTCCAATGAGTTTTTAGCATTATTTTTCCACTTTTAAAATCTCTTATTATAACAGATAAAAGTAGCAACTGGCATTATTCTCAGACAATTTTATGGCTAAAGTCACAAAATAAAGATATCTTGTATCATCTAAAGAATTAACCATTTATATATAGATTTGCTATAGAATGCTCACAGAGAAATGTTTAAAAAGTATTAAATAACTAATTATTGTCATATTTAAAGTGATTATCTATTTAATGGACAATAAATAAACATATAATTACGTTAAATATATGTACTTTTTAATTTAATAAAGCTAAAGTTTCTTTTTATATTTATTCTAACCACTGCCAATGGACATTGTATAACAAACCTTTATATATTGAAGACTCGATCATGTTAACTACATATAACACATGAAGTATATTGTTAAATTGTTTAATTTTTCAAGACATGTAAATGACTTGTATGCCTTCAAGGTTGGGATCGCAGGATTGGATTTAAGTAGAGATGTGCGGATTTTGAAAAATTCAAAAATCTTAAAAATTAAGAAAAGAAAAAGGACAACAAATTAGTAAGTATCGCTGGAAAAAAAAATTGTTTTCATGGTTAAAAGATATTATGTTACTATGGTTTTTTCTTAATACCACGGTAACAATCATAAATTTTTTTGAATTTTTTTAATATCGCAATAAAAATAAACAATGATATTAAGTTTGTACTAATATCAAAGTAATTTTTTTCAATAAAATGTTAATATCGCAGTTTTTTTTACATGTAAAACAACTTTTTTTTAATATCAAATAACTATGATCACTTTTATTTAAAAATTTTAACATCACCAGAACTATCAAGGCTTTTAAATATCACGATTCATTTTTACACGAAAAGTTTTAATATCACGGCTAGTTTTATAATATCACCGCTTTATAATATCATCGTTTATAATATCGTTAATATCACTAGAGGCCTATAATCAAAAGAAAAAGGTGCTTTAAAAATCAAAAAAAAAAAGAAGATAACAATAATAAAGATTACCGAAAAGGAAAAAATAAAAATCGATTCATGTTCAATTGATACCGCTGATATTAGCGTTAGATATCGACTTTTACAAAAGTCAAGATCGATTCGGAATTGACGGCCCAGACTATCCACACATCCGCACAAATTAAAAATCGTGACTGATCCTCACTTCGCTTTCAATGTCTTAACTAATTTGATATATTACATTTGTATTTCATCTTTAATTGCAAGTAAGTTTCCTTTATTATACTTTAATTCTCTTTACACTTTCCTTCTTGATAAATTTTACATTTTTCCACAAAAGGAAAACACATGAATCATTTGCAAAATTACATACTTGTAAGTTTCATGGTACCCGCCGAAATTAATATAAAAAATACATCATAAAATGTATTTAGTCGCAGATGTTACGTGAAGTTGTAAATTTTCATGGAACACATAAATTTTATGATAACTGCCATAAAGTTTTATCATGGAAAACACATAAATAAAAAGTATTTGCTTGCCGGGTTAGTTACATGACACTCAAGTTAGGCAATACGCGGTACTATGTTGGTTGAATAAAATAATGGAACATGATATTACGTCTTCAGATTTGATAGCTTTTAAGTTGCGCTTATTAAACTTTATATTTACAGCCCGATTTTCGCGCTTATATTGATATAAACAAAATTATAAAAAAAAAAAAAAAAAAAAAAAAAAATGGGGAGGGGTCTTAATAACCAAATGGGGGGGTGATTAATAACTCAACCCTTAAAGAAAGATATGAAGACGAATCAGATCACGCATCTTGTACATTTCTCGTGTTTCAAAACAACTCGAATCTTTCTATAGGACCAGTAGTACCATTTGTTAGTTTTTATCACAAAATAAATATATCTAACAAACTTAAAAGAACTTGTACCATTAATGACACGAAAATCATTATACTTAACATTTTGTTATTATGTGTAGTGAACTATTTTTTAAATTTGACACCAATTTTTGAATTATGCTATCAGTATTTTGTGACTATTTTGTCACGTAAAATAACTATTTTACTTTCAAAATTTGAAGAAAAATGGAAAATACTACAAAATACACACACAGACAAATTCAAAAAGTTGTCACACAAAAGTTTAAAAAAAAAAAAAAAAAAAAAAAAAAAAAAATTATAAACACAATGACAAAAAATAGCAAGATGATGTCTTTTGTGTCATTAACCCCCACCAAATTTTATTACATGTCTTTATATATTAAGAGAAAATATTTTGTTAGAATTCATTCTTTCATTGGCTAATCGGATAACTTAATTTTAAAATTGAGCTATCTTATTTAGGGTCGATCGATGTCTCAAAATCGGACCGAACTAAATCGATCAGACCGGGATCGATCGAAACCGATTTGGTCTAAAACTCGACCGAGGATCGGACCGAATGTTTGGTCCGGTCCGGTTGGTCCGGTTTGTTGATTCTCGTCCGTCCAACAAAGCATAATAGACATGGCGTTTATGAAATCGACCGCACCGAGGATACAAATGAGCAAAGGATGAATCGAGGACTGCACCAAATACATTCGGTCCAGCTTTTTTCGGTCCGACGCACGGCCTATAATGCTCACCCCTACTCCTATTGACTAACAAAAATCAAAGGCGGCTTTCATTTGGTAAACTCATTCAAATTTCGTTCAGCAAAATAGACAATTTTAAAAAAAACATTTGTCGATTTTGTAAATAAAAATAACTATAAAAAGAGAGGATAATCAATAAAAATTTGGGTTAAGTCTATTTATTAGAAACGTACTTTCTCCAATATACACATCTAGTAAACCAACTTGTTTTATTGCCGATATAGTCATTAAAACTTTCAAATTGTGAACAATATCGGAAACTTTCTTCACATACTCTTGCATCATTAGTCCTTTATACTAACGGTCGTTAGTTAATAACTTAAACCGCTTTCTTACGCTGCTCGCTTATACACGCTATGTCCATTTTGCACGCTTGTCCGCCGCACATTTTCATGTTTTGCACGCCATCCGCTTTGTATGTTTCGCCACTTTTACACGCCGTTCATTTTCGATATTGCCGTTCGCTTACACGCTGTCGCTTACACGCTGTCGGCTTTACATCGCTCATTCATTTTTCTTCACGTTTTTCATTTTCACGCGCCACCCGCTTTTGCACGCTTCGTTTTACACGCCGTCCAGCACACGCCGATATTTTTAACGTTATCATCCATTTTGCATGTTTTCATCTGCTTTTGCACGCTTGCCCGCTTGCACGCCAGATGTATGTCTTTACTCGTCATCCGCTTTTGCATGTAAAAACAAAAACGGCAAACACGGATAGAAAACATGCAAAATCGTCAAGATGTAAGAAAACGAACGAAACGTGAAAACGGTAAAACCGAAGAAAACGTAAAACGGACGGCTGTAAAATGGACGAAAACGAGCGAAAACGTGGAAAAAGAACAAAACGTAAAACGGACGAAAACGCAGAATGAAAACGCAAAATGGACGAAACGGATGAAAACAGTAGAAATAGATCAAACGTAAAACGGATGAAACGGCAAAATGAACGAAACGTAAAACGGACAAAACGTAAAACAAAAAAAAAACGTAGTAGTAGACGAAAACGTAAAAGCGATGAAAACGGTAAAAAGGAAGAAGACGGTCGAATAGACGAAACGTAAAACGGACGAAACGTGTAAACTCGACGAAAACGTAAAACATGTATGAGCGAAACATAAGAAACGAATTTTAACTTATTTACTAACGACCGTTAAGTATAAAGGACTAATGATGCAAGTGTATGTGAAGAAAGTTTCCGATATTTTTAACAATTTGAAAGTTTTAATGACTATATCGGTAATAAAACAAATTGGTTTAATAATCGCAGATATCGGAGAAAGACGCTTTAATAAATAGACTTATGGTTTGTTTGTTAAATTTTTTTTATTAAGTCATTTCTAATTAAAAAATGACTTAATGCAGACACTCTTATTTTTATTGCTTAACATTTTCAGTTATCTTTCTTTATTAAATCACAAACAAACAGTTTTATTATGACCTAATGAATTCAGTTTTTTTCATATTAAGTCAATTAAGTCACAAACAAACACCTCCTTAATCATAAAATTTTAGTAGTTGTAGTGTATATTAAAATATATTATGTTGAATTAAGTGTAAACTTATCGCTTTACATTTTTTTAATTACTTTAAAAATACGTAAATACCCGCTTAGCTTTTATAGCTCCTAAACTTTATATTTAAAAAAAAATAACATATATGTTGTTATTTACAATCAAGATAAATTAAATTCATGTATATGCAAGGGATTATATAAGTCAAAATGAAAACAAGAGTTATTTTGCTAAGTAAATAAATAAATACACTAGATTATACATATATTAACAATTCATGTTATTTCGCTTATGAGTTTAACTAGGATATCTGAAACATCTATTTTTAAATTTTCGTTAAAGAATGACTCATGTTATTCCTTTTTATAAGTTTAACTCATGCGTACACGGGTTTGAAAATTAAATATGGCTAAAATTATTATCAACGGAACTATAAATATCAAACTGTAAGCACGAGTTACTGTGATATGAAAATAAATATATGAGATTGTACTTATAACCAAGACTCGTGTAATTCCTAAATAAAGTTTTAAATAAGAATATCCGAAAAATATTTTTTTAAACTTTATCTTTTAATTTCATCAAATGTCATTACGTGTTATTTTTACAACATGATATTAATAGTTAAATTTAATTAATAAAATCAACCTAAATATCATGACAATCAAACAAAGCCAATTCCTTTACCAACCAAAACCTATACAAAATAAAATCGATACTAATATATAATGAAAAAGTTTATGCATGCATAATTGTTAATTGTACTTATATCATAATTATTAAACATTAAACATGCCCAAATTCTTATATATATCCCATATTATACTAAAATTTTTAAATAATTTTGATTTATGTGTAAACACCATATGTGCACGAAATTTATAACTAGTTATATTTATATAAATAATACAATTATGGAGGCATGTTTACTATTCATAAGAAATCACTAATGACATTTATAAAAACATTGTATAAACACCTTCCAAAATAAGGGTTAATTAGTGAGCTTTCAAAACATTTTTAAGTTTTACCCATAACTAGGGGTGGAAACGAGCCTAGTCGCTCGTGAAAATCTCAGGATTAGATCGGTAAAAAGCTCGAACGAGTCGAGCCTAAACGAGCCCGAGTGCAAGCTTGAGCCTAAATTAGAGCTCATTTGATAAACAAGTCCGAGCCCGAAGCTTTATATAAAAGCTCGACCAGACTCACGAGCCCAAGCGAGCTTTAGTACATCTTATGTATGTATACTAACGAGCTCAAAACAAATAAACGAGATCTATATAACGAGCTCGAACACGCAATCTCAAAAGCCGCGCTTTTTATAGGCACATCACAAACGAGCCGAGCCCTAATCGAGCTCGAGCTTATATATCAAACCACGAGCCGAGCTCGAGCTCCGGCTGCACTGGCTTGTCTCTACTGCTTCCACCCCCACCCATTACTATCTACTTATGACAAGAAATTTACACTTATTATCTTAATTCAACTCTTACATAAATAAAATGAAATACCTAATAGATAGCAAATCACTTAGAATGTAGAACTTGCCACTTTTTTCTCATTGTATGTAGCATTTTTTTTTCATTCGTCAATAAACTTATCGTTAGTCCTTCGTGTAATACACATACTAAAAAACTTGCATCGTTAGTCTTTTATGCTAACGCATCGCTAATAAATAACTTAAAGTTTGGTTATCTTACGCTAAACTTGGCTTGTTGGTCCTTTATAGTAACAATCGCTAAAAAATAACTTAAAATTTGGTTTTCACGCTCGCCCATTTTTTCACGCCGCACGCTTTTACACGCCGCTCGCTTTAACACGCCGTCCGCTTTTTCACGCTTTATCGGCTTTTACACGCCATTTGTTTTACACGTTGCCCGCTTTTCATACGCCATACACACACGCCATCCGCCACCGCTTGCACATTATTCGCCACATCGATACCGCCTGCTTACACGCTCGCTTTTCACATTACGCGTTACGCCATCCGCTTAACACCGTCCGCTTACACGCCATCCCTTTACACGCCATCCGTTAACACGCTTTCGTCCGCTTTTTTGCCATCCGCTTACGCAGTTCATTCCGCGCACACGCCGTCTGTTACGCCGTCTGCCTTTACACGCGACCGTTATCACGCTTATCGCCATCGCTTCCATCGCTTTACGCATCCGCAGCACGTTATCCGTTACGTCATCCGTGCCGTTATCCACGTTGCATCGCCGCCACGCCGTCCGCCTTTACAGCGGTCCGCTTAACGATCGAAAGCCACGTTTTATCCGCTTACACCTTACATCTCAGCATTCACGCTTGACCGCTTTTGCACGACATGTTTTTACACAATTTTTTCCGCTTAACACGGAAAAACGAATGTAAACATAAAAAATTGTCTAAAACATACGAAATCGCAAAAACAAATAAAACGCAAAACGGATGTAAACGTAAAACGGATGAAACGGAAAAACTTACGAAAAGCGATTAAAATGCACTAAAACGTAAAGACGGACGAACGTGAAAAGCGGACTAAAACGTAAAACGGATGAAAACGTAGCAAAACATATGAAAACGTGAAAACGGATGAAAACGCAAAACGGATGTAAACGTAAAACGGATGAAAACGTGAAAAACCGATAAAAGCGTGTTAAACGACCAAACGTAAAGACGGATGAAACGTGAAAACGGACGAAAACGTAAAACGGATGAAAACATGTAAAACGGATGAAAACGTGAAAAACGGACGAAAACGTGTTAGAACAGACGAAAACGTAAGCAGGGATGAAAGCGTATAAACGGACGAAATGTGTTAAACGGATGAAAACGTAAAATGTATTTAATAGGTGTAAAAGCGAATGAAATGTGCAAAACGCGAAATGTGTAAAACGAATGAAAACATGTAAAACATATGAAAACGTGAAAACAGATCGAAACGTAAAACGAATGAAACGTAAAACGGATAAAAACGTGAAAAACTGGACGAAAGCGTGTTAAACGAACGAAAACGTAAAACGTAAGAAAACGTGAAAAACGGACGAAACGTAAGAAAACCAAATTTTAAGTTATTTTTAACGATTGTTACTATAAAGGACCAACGACGCAAGTTTAGCGAAGATAACCAAATTTTAAGTTATTTATTAACGGTCGTTAGCATAAAGGACTAACGATGCGTTTTTTGGTAACGGGTACACACAAAGGACTAACGATAGAAGTTTATCGATGTAACGGTAAGAAAAAAGAACGCTACATACAATAAGAAAAAGTATGCTTAACTACATTTTTGCCGATTCTTTCAAGATAGCTTAAAGAGTATACCATTGAAAAGATTATTAAGACACGATCAGAATGAGCTTAATATTATACCACTTTTGATGTTTATGTGATTTTATAAAGCACATATAATATAAAATGTTGAATACATTTGAGTAGTTTGTCAAATTTATTTTAAATTTTTTATTTTACCTTTCAACTATATATTATGACAAAATTGTGAATTTTATATGAGTTTAAGTCATAAGTTTTAGTTAATATGTTTAAGAGTTATGTAATTATGTAAACCACATAAGTAAAATCATACATGTCTTTTCGTTAAAAAGTGTCATATTAAAGCCACGACGGAATCAAAATATATAAAATTATTACATGTTAAACGAATAAACCGCAGAACGCCGCTGTTAACTATTAAACTCACTTTCCTTATGACTAGTTTATCATCGTAACAAGCAACTTATTTTACAAAGAAATGACTCTTTCATTTTTGGGAGGAAACTTTTTTACGATGTACAAATTGGTAACCTATGAAATTTGTCAATTGAATACTTGAAAACACAAATCTTTCTTCAAAGGTGTAGACGCCGAAGACGCCGACCTCAAGCACCACCGAGGTGTCGACCGACCCTTCTCCAACTACCAAGCCTTAGGTATAATTTAAATGAGCTCATGTCCCAACAAACAAATTAGTCAAGAGTGGATCAACCTGCAGTCATTTTTCTCAAAGCCTCTTTAATTCCAATAACCGAAAGATTCATGTTAAGAACGATTCCACTTGGGCAAGCCGCAGCTGGTGTAAACACGACACGGTTCAACCGAGGTAACTTTGTGTCCGTGATCCCACCTTACGTGACCAACCTTAAATGTGTATATAATGAGGTTTAAAAGTATATATATCTCTTATAACGTCTTGTTAAAAGTATCTGTCGTCTATTCCTTAATCATGATTTGGTATCAGCATTTATTTTCAGGTTTCATTGTTATTTATGGTCTTGTCTAAAGTCTAATTAGCATGTAAGTGATTCTCAATATAATTTTTTGAATGTGTAATTTTCAATTATTTAAAGCATGGATTGGATAGTTAATTAGATGTTTCTTGTCAGAATAACATATCAAAATATGGTTCAATTAAAGCAATCCAACATGTTTTGGTTTGGAAATTTGACAACTGGAAACTTTGAAAGTGACGACCCTCTTTTAAAATTTTTAAACGTCATTAATACGTTTTTAAACATTACAAATTTTAATGACAATGTACACAATAAATACCTTTTATTAATTTATCTTTACAACATTTTAACGCTTCATTTATTATTTATTTTGAATTAGCTTATTTTTAATGCAAAACGCATATAAACGAATACGATTTTAAAACGCATGCAAAACTACAAAGCTCCAAAACTATTATTATATCGTAAGAGAAGTTTTTGAACCAATCTAAATAAATTTTGAATTATTTTAAATAAAATTAACCACAAAAGTAAAACTGTTTTTGAAAAGTCGAGACAATTTTTTTTAAGATAAACGATGCAAAGCACGTAAATTCACAGTTGAAAATTTATTTGATTTTATACATATTACACATATCTATACTACTTCAGAATTAAGGGATTACCTCTCTTCTAAATTTTTAAGATGTCATTAATGCTTTTTAAGATTACAAATTTTAATGACAATGTACACAATAAATAGCTTTTACTAATTTATCTTCCACAACATTTTAACGCTTCATTTATTATTTTTTGAATTAGTTTAGTTTTAATGCAAAATGCACATGTAAATGAATATGATTTTAAAATGCATGCAAAACTACAAAGTTCCAAAACTATTATTATATCGTAAGAGTGTTTCGAGAATCAATCTAAATAAATTTTGAATTATTTTAAATAAATATAACCAAAAAGTAAAACGGTTTTTTGTAAAAGCGGACAATTTTTTAAGACAAATGATGAAAGATGTAAATTCACAAGTGAAAATTTATTTGATTTTATACATATTACACATATCTATACTACTTATAATTGGGATGACCCTCTCTCCTAAATTTTTAAATGTCATTAATGTGTTTTTAAGATTACAAATTTTAATGCATAATGTACACACAAATAGCTTTTACCAATTTATCTTCCACAACATTTTAATACTTCATTTATTATTTCTTTTCGAATTAGTTTAGTTTTAATGCAAAAATGCACATATAAATGAATATGATTTTAAAATGCATGCAAAACTACAAAGTTCCAAAACTATTATTATATCGTAAGAGTGTTTCGAGAACCAATCTTGTTGTTCCCTATTCACTATAGTTTAAAAAAAACAATTAAGTACTTAAGACAATTTAATAGTGAATAATGACCGAAATTAACGTAAGTAATACAATTAAGTAAATCAAAAGAACTAAATAGTACTGGGATTGAAATGACAAAGTTTGGTGATTCTCAAGCTCGTGCTAGCCCAACTTAGAACCCACCGAGCTATCTCAAGGATTAACGATTTCGAAGAGGAAAAGGTGGCAAAGTGTGTTTTCAACATCATATTTAAACTTATCACTCAATGTGTGTTTTTACAATCACATCTTAAACTTTTCACTCATTCTCTATGCTATTAGTGTTTTAGAGAGAAGTTCGATAATCTTAGAGTTGTTTAGAGTATCCGCATAATAAGCGATTTAGAGTTTATAATAAAAGTTATTCTTCTTAGCTTTGTTAAGTAAATTCAGTACTTGATAAAGATTGCTCGTTGTTTCTTTGTTAATAACTTAGGATTTATCCGAGGTTATTAAACCTTAACAAGCTAGTTAAAGTTAGTTTGATTAAAGTATATCGATCCAACAAGTGGTATCGAGCTTGTGGGAAACTCGACTAGAAGAAACCCTACTTCAACAATATTCAAGATGTCGATCGAAGTCGCTCCACCACCCTCAATCACCTCACCTGTAATTCCAATAATCAAGAAGGAGAATATGATCTCGGTGCATGAAGATGAGGCAAGATATTGCCATTACGCACTCATGCTTTATGGAATGTAATTGTGAATGGTAATGAAGTAGTTCCGAACCTATTGATATTCCCCGGACAACCTAAAGCACCAAAGGCGCCTTACCAAGAAGAACCCTAAGGAATCAAGAAAAGGCACTAAACATTCTCTTATCCGCCATTCCGTATGGTCATCTTCTAAAATTTCATGATGCTAAAGATGCTAAGCAACTGGGTCGCTCTCAAGACCAGATTTGAGGAATGAAGCCTCTAAGAAGATGCATGTAAATTTGTCAAGCAACACTTGAAACTTTCACAGCAGAAAGAGAAAGTCTTGATGTCGCATATGATAGGTTTCAAAATCTCTCAACATGTTGGAGTTATACAAGGCGTATGTCATTGAGGATGCTAATTTAAAGTTTCTATGAGTTTGCCATCTACATGGCATGTGATTGCTACAATGATCGAGGACAACAAGGTTTGATGTCATGGACTTTGATGATCTCTATCATCAACCAAGGTGTATGAGCATGAGATGAGTGGTCAAACAAATTCCAAGTCTCACAAGATAGCTTTTCTATCATCCGAAAGAAGGGGCGATTCCATCAAAAGTACTGCTTCTCCTCAGCATACGCTTCCTCAGCACATCATTACACCCCCTTCATATGTTCAAGAGCCCCACCACCTACCACTATGCACTCAGATGAAGTTGTGTGCTCCTTCTTTGCACAACAAGCCGCTTTACCGCCACTTATGAAGAAGATCTAGCATGATCAAGAAGATGCACTTCAAGAAATTGATATCGTGACAAGTTGCTATGATCACCGCAAGGATCAAAAGTACATGAAGAAGACAGTAAAAGCATTGATTTCAAACCAAAGTAGGAATAACTTTGACAAATCCAAAATTGAATGCTTCAATTGTCAAAAGATTGGTCACTTTGTAAGGGAGTGCAGTTTGCTAAGTATCAAGCAAACAGACATCCGAGAAGCCAAAACTTGAGCTCAAAGAAATTCCACCATCAAACAAAGGCTTTGGTTGCTCAAGAGAAGTTATCGAAGTTGATCGGAGGAAGAGTTTGATGATGAACCAAGACTTCATCGTATGGTAGCAGTGGAAGATGTAGTTGAAGAAACAGTGGAAGCATTGACCGAGCACCGCTTTGATGAAGAACCAACATGCCGCTTTGGAATCGATGATGGCTTTGGAGGATTTGATTGGAGCAAAGAAAGTGAAGATGATCCTGTTCTTCTTGCAATGGTGGCTACTTCACCAACTCGCCTCCTATCTCTCGAGGTATGCTCAAACCGTTATGATTTTTATCAAAATTACTTAACAGCTTATGTGATTGAAAGAGATAATTGTGTTAGGGCTAGGTCTCGAGGTAGTCGGTTATCAAATAACCTTAGAATCTATGGAAGCCAAAATTTTAGCACATGAAACTAATGAAGTAGCTTAATGAAAAATATGAACAACAGATTACCAGCTAAAACTTAGTGAATGGAAATTAAACCAGAAATTGTCAAATTGAGAAATTAACTAAGGAAAGAGATGATTTGTTAGCTAAGTTTGATGCCCGGAAAGAACTGTCTGTCACATGTTACTTATGTTCAAAACAAAGAAAGAGCCTACCTTAAAACCGGATTAGGTTTTGGAATGGATTTTAGTAACATAGAAGAAAACCAACCTAGTGATCGTGATGTAGGTGATTTTGAGGACATAACCACTAGTGATGATGAACTCATTAACTATGTAGATACATCTAGTAATGAGGGCTCAATAAGTGAACCACCTCCCGAGTATAAGAAAGATAATAGGTTATCATGTTGTTCCCCATCCCATCGGCATTCATCAACCCCTAGGCCCGATGTTTCGCTTTGGAGTAGATAGTCTAGAGTTTAGGAAGAAGCTTGTAGCTCAATCTAGGTCCGAAAATCCAAAGAAGTCGTTGAAAATAATGTTCAAAATCAAGCAAGACTTTAAATCAAAGTATCGCCCACAAGCAAGACTTTCTACAAAACATTTTCAAAACAAAGATCGCTAAACCTTTTGGGATAACTTTGGTCAAAACAGTTTCATCATTCACCAAGAAGGCAAAATAATTTTGGGCATAGACATAGAAGAAATCACTTTGACAGTATGGGTCAAAACCGTGTTTTGTGTGTTTTAGTCCTAATCATTTAATCAAGGATTGTGAACATCACTGTAATACCTTAGCAAATTTCCAAAGAATAGGTCTACCAACCACAAACCTAGAGAGCACAAACCAGCTTGAATAATTCAAATAGGTTAATCACGTAAACTTCTCACCGCATCATAGATACCCACATCGAGAAGACCTTTTCAAAACCTTCAAGATCTCACAAGATTTCCAAAGCACCGCCACCAAAACAAGGTATTGATCACACTACTTGGAATAGGAATCCTAGGAGATCTCACTATCAACCTAGAAGGTATTACAATTCACATAGGGATCTAGATCACAGAACCACGTGTTAAACCGTAATGGGTTAAGAGGAAGGTACTGAGGAGGACACACAAGACTTTCAACAAAAAGTGAATCGATGTTTTTGTGATACAAGAAAAGCTAATAATCTTGTAAAAGAGATTTATGTTGAAAATCGAAAGTTTTGAAAATCCACATGCTAAAGATCAAAAGATAATTCGGATCATCATTTGAAAGATAGGGAATTACATACTCAAAGAATTTGAGTTTGTAACTCCAAGGGGAACACAAGTCAAGAATGGCTTGGGTTCCTAAAAATCACTAACTCTTTTCTTTATGTGCAAACCCGTAAGAGGAGCTTAAAGATCATCTAATTGTGGATAGTGGTTGCTCGAAGTATGACAGAGACAAAGAGATCCCGTCTCGATTTTAGAAATATTAGTGAGGAAGAGTTGCATTTGGGAATGATCCCAATGGAGGAAAGATTACCGAAAAGGAACTATCAAAGCAGGCTTATAGACTTTGAGAATGTTAGATATGTGAAGGAGCTTAAGTTCAACTTGTTATCGCCTCTCAAATTTGTGATAAAAAGCATCCTGTGTTATTCACCGACACGTAATGTCTCATCCTTTCCTCCGATTTTAAGCCCGTTGATGATGAATTAGTAGTCCTTAGAGTACCAAGGACAAATGATGTATAGTTTAGACATGAAGAGTCTACATTCTTATGGAAGAGCTACATGTTTGGTGGCTAAAGCAACATCAAGAGGCATATCAATGGCATAGAAGATCGGGCCATGTTAATTTTAAGAATATCAACAAACCGGTCAAAGGCAATCTAGTTAGAGGCTTACCTTCAAAGACTTACAAGAATGATCAATCATGCTTGGCATGCAAGAAGGGTAACAACACAAAGCTTCCCGCAAGAAGCTTGAGGAGAGAACTATTAGAGAACCATTGAGTGCGGCATATGGATTTGTTCGACCGCCTCGCGGCAAGTTTAAACAAGAAAAATACTGCTTGTAGTTACAGTATGATAGCGATTCATTGGGTTTTTTTTGTTTTAAGGATGATACCTTTGATGCTATTCAGACACTCATAATAGCTCTTGAAAACCAATTGAGACTCAAGGTTAGAGGTATTAGATGTGATAATGGACCGAATTCAAGGACAAGTTTTGTGGATGCAGAATCAACTCTTGGACTATGGGTTCAATTTCAAAAATACTCCTATAAATATTGATAATGAGAGTACTATTTGTATTGTGAAGAATCCATGTATCATTCCAAGACCAAGCACATACAGATTAGGCATCACTTTATCGAGATTGCTATGAGCACGTGCTCATTAATGTGGTTAAGGTTCACACAGATGATAATGTAGCCGATTTACTCACCAAAGGCTTTGATGTTTCAAGATTCACTCACTTGGTGGTGAGCATTGGCATGATTAACTCATCGAGCTACATTTAAGGGAGGACTATTCAGTGTTAGTATAGTCCCGTGTATTGCTCGAGGGCTGGATATTTGTGTATACTTAGTTTATACGTAAGAATTTGGCAAAGCATCGCTTTTCCTAAAAGTACCGCTTGGAAAGTACCGCTTGAAAGTATCGCCACGTGGAAAGTAATGTTTGTCTTATTAAAATTAATTCCAACTGTTATATTGAGGGTAATTAATGCTAACGGTAATTTTATTTTGGGCGTGATTTTCAAATCTCACCTATAAATAACTACTTTCCGATTTTCCTCTTATATTAATACCTTAGCATCGCTTTCCATATTTCTCTCATTCTTATTCGATTCGCAATTTTATTGTGCTTACATAATCAAATGGCGAATCGACCTACTATTTCAAAGCACAATATGGTGGCCAATTTAGACAAGATCAAGATAATGTGGTTTTCATGATATTATTGATTATCTAACTGGTCGCCAATCGCTTATGCTCTTTAGTGGAGCCGATATTATTGAACCTCGATTCAAGAATTTTGGGCTACCGCAAGGATAATATGGAGAATGATGAATTTTATATTAGAGCTACAGCTGTCGGAAGAACTGTGAAGATTACTCAAGCCTCCATTAGAGATGACTTGTTGTTTAATGATGATGATGGGGCTATTCGCTTTACTAAGGAGTTGATTTGGGAAACTTTTGGACATCTTGGTTATGAAGGGTCTTTAATGTAACAAACTTTTATGAAACAACTATTTTGTCCTCAATGGAAGTTTTAATACATGTGTTGTTACATTGTATTAGTGCTAAAAGTACTTCTGGGAGCAATTAATCAAATATAGCATCCGCTATGGTTGATTGGCTACAGATCGTGTTTTAATTTTTCAAGGCTATTCTCGATGGCATGCTTTCTCATATCAATCATGGATCCAAATGGTTAATGTATCCTGTGTTTATACAAGTTTTCTTGAACAAACAACTTGTCGATGTACCAAATCCCACCGACTTATTGCCTCGTTATTGTACAACAAGCAAAGATTTTTACTTTTATGGCAAGAAGAAGTGACTTATTCAGAGGTCCAGATACGCCATTAACTACTTCTATGATGGAAGTTGTTCAAGTCGCTCGAGTAGAGTCGATGTTGAAGATGTCGAGAAGAAGGTATCAAGCACCGCAGCAACATATCGCATCCGCAAGTGCCGCTTCTCAAGGTACATTCCACAGTGGTACTGCTTCACCAAATCGACGATCAAGAACATGTTGCGGTTTCACCTTCTCCATCTCCACAACGATCTGTTCCTCGCTTCTCACCATTCGAACATTCATCAATTAAAGGAGATGATTCACATACTATACCCCGAAGAAATGACTTGGACAATTATGTTTTAACAAGGAGTTGACACGGTGCAAAAATCTACTAAGGCTCAAGCCAAGCAAATAAAGAAATTGAAGCTCAAATTTAGAAGGCTAAAACTTTTGTCCGCCTTTGGTTAAAGAATTTCAGATTATGGTCAAATCAAAGAAGAAAGCACAAAGGCGCCTAAGATAAGTAAACACCAAAGGTTCATAAACCATCTTCTCACAACTTGGGAGGAATTTAGAAGAACAGAACTTGAAAGAAGATATGGTTAAAGAGAATGAACCCGAAAGTTCTAAAAGTCCAAGAAAAGATCATTCAAGATATCGAGGAGCAAGTTCAAGTTCAGTATCACTGATGATCAAGGTATCGAACAACAAAGTACCGTTCAAAGTACCTTTAGACAAGAGGTAATAACTCCAAGAGTGTTAGATTTTGAAGAAGAAGTCGGTCCTTCTACAACTGCTTATACAAGAAGAGGAGGCTATTCTCAAACCTATTCATTCTGCAAGTGATGATGAGTTCATTGCTACAATTTTAGGAGATTTATCACAACCAAGAGTGGAGTTACTATTCGAGAAGTACAAGAAGAAGAACAACAAAGAACTTCTCAACTCGCAATTGATCCTAAGGATAAAGGAAAGGGTGTTCGTTGAAACTAAGAAGAAAAAGCTAACTTTAAGCGTAACTTAGAGAAATTGAAGTTGCTAGGAATGAAGTCGCAGCTAGAAAGTATCAAGAAGAGTTAAATGCTAAAGATAGAGAAGCTCATAGCTCAAAAGCTCGTAGTAAAGAAGCAACTAAGAAGTTACAAGATCAATTAGATGTCAAGTCACGAACCATTACAATACCTACTCCCGTTAGATATATGCCAAGAAGACTTAATTTAGCTAAAGAAAGGAATGCTATGATGGCGATCTTAAAAGTCATAGGATATAAAGGATTGCGTAAGTTTAACTATGTTGATATGAAAAGACTGTATGATGTCAAACCGAGGCTTATAAGAAACATGTTGCAGGCATCAAAGATTTTAGAGAAGAAGCTACTTGGATCAAGTCGAAAGAAAGAAAAGTTTGAAAAGAAAAGGAAAATTGAAGTTACAGATGTTCGCTTTTCAAAGAAAGAAAAAGTTGAATTAAGATCCGAGACAAAAGATGAACTAAGAAATTATCTCAGAGTGGTAGATTTTGAATATTCAAAAGAAGATGCCGACATGAAGATGAATGATCACAGATTAGTGCTTTTGAAGTTGTGAAATCTAAAGATGGAGATTATATGATTTTTCATAAAAAGATGAAAGCTTCAAAGTTTTCAATAGGCTATGGGACTTATTGCACATTATAGATAGAGTAGATCTATTCTATTTATATCATGTGGTGAAAGCTTACTTTGAACATAATCCATTAGAAGGGATTGGTTTAGTTTTACATGGTGATCTCATAACCGCATGGGAAACCAAGAAGAGAGCATCGATGATATTTGGAAGAATCAAGAAAATTGGGAAATTGTTTGTTGGAGATTCTTTGAAGAGTCTCGAGTTCATGTTTTAGAGTCGGAAAATGGAACAATGATACACATGTTTGCAGTATGAAGATACCCTCTCACAGTTGAGCTCATGAGAAGAATGCTAGAGCATGGAATGGAAGTAGAGGAGGATAATGAAACCGCTTGCATGGTTATCAACTTGTTTATCAACCGGACTACCATTGTCAAGATGATGAATAACCGGTATGAATCTTAATTGAATAAATTTTTGATAAATCAAGATTTTATTCAAAGTATCACGATCAAACAAGATTTAATCAAAGTATCGCTTGCGCTTTTAACCGCTTAAGTGATTTTGAATGTAACCTTTGCTAAGTAACAAATTTTTTTTTGAAACAAAGGTTAAGTGAAATAAATGGATTTTGAGATGGCAACATCAATAGGTCATCAATCCACCATGGTTACAAAAGGATTGACTAATCCATGAGCAAACGGCTCGTAAAGATATATCAAACCGCTTTTAGTTGACAACTTGCTAATAAGTTGTATGGTATTCAACTCACCATATCAATAATGTGAAGAGTTGGCTAGCCCACAAGAAAATGGCTTGTGGTAAAGGCGTGGAAAACCATTATTGGTAATTAGTTCACCATTAGATAGAAGAACTAACTAGTCCGTATGGTACAACTTTTGGTAAAGACAAATTAAATCGTTGATAGTCGATGATTTGCTAAAAATCATATGGTTATCAATGTACCATGGTCTTACACACCAAAACATTTGGCTACTCCGTAGATAATGGCTTTGGTAAAGAGATCTAAATCCATTAAGTTTTCAATGATTCACCTCTCACAGGAGTTAACACACCGGAAGTGATGAGAATAGTATGCAACTTAAACTCGAATTAATGTACAAATTGTCATATGTTGTCATGTTGTCAAAAGATGGAGCTTGCTGGATGATGCTATAGAAGATTATTTCTACAGATACTTTGACAAGCACAGACACTACAGAGATACAATCCAAAAGATTAAGAAACAATTTGTTCTTAAAGATGAAGTTGTTAAAGATATATTCACAAAGGAACTTGAAGTCAAGCAAGTAGAATTCAAGTTAGGGAGGATTGTTGATATGTGTCAAGATATGAAAGCATCAAGATATGAAAGTACCGTAAGTTGCTGCATCGAAAAAGTCAAAGAGTCAAAGCATCGCTAAAGACAAAGTCAAAGCACCGCACTATGAAGTCAAAGTACCGCAAGAACAAAGAACTGTTATATTCGCTTATGGAAAGTATTGTAACTCTAGAATATTCTATGTTTAGATTACTTGTCGTACAAGGATACAAATTGTAAACCGACTAGGATATCCTTGAGCCTATAAAAGGACTCCTAGATTGGCATTAGAGGTACGAGTCTATGAGTTTTAGAGTTTACTTAATTCACAGTTATTTAGTGTTTTAGAGAAAAGTTCGATAATCTTAGAGTTGTTTAGAGTATCTCATAATAAGCGATTTAGAGTTTATAATAAAACTTATTCTTCTTAGCTTTGTTAAGTAAATTCCGCACTTGATAAAGATTGCTCGGTGTTTCTTTGTTAATAACTTAGGATTTATCCGAGGTTGTTAAACCTTAACAAGCTAGTTAAAGTTAGTTTGATTAAAGTATATCGATCCAACATTACACATATCTATCTATACTACTTATAATGGAGGGATGACCCTCTCTCCTAAATTTTTTTAAGATGTCATTAATGTGTTTTTAAGCATTACAAATTTTAATGCATAATGTACACAAAAAACAGTTTTTACTAATTTATCTTCCACAACATTTTAATGCTTCATTTGTTATTTCTTTTTTAATTAGTTTAGTTTTAATGCAAAAATGCACATATAAATGAATATGATTTTAAAATGCATGCAAAAGTACAAAGTTCCAAAACTATTATTATATCGTAAGAGTGTTTCGAGAACCAATCTAAATAAATTTTGAATTATTTTAAATAAAATTAACCACAAAGGTAAAAAACGGTTTTTTGTAAAAGTCGGGACAATTTTTTTAAGACAAATGATGCAAAGATGTAAATTCACAAGTGATAATTTATTTGATTTTATACATATTACACATATCTATATCTATATCTATATCTATATCTATATCTATACTACTTATAATGGAGAGATGACCCTCTCTCCTAAATGTTTTTAAGATGTCATTAATGTGTTTTTTAAGCATTACAAATTTTAATGCATAATGTACACAATAAATAGCTTTTACTAATTTATCTTCCACAACATTTTAATGTTTCATTTATTATTTATTTTTGAATTAGTTTAGTTTTAATGCAAAAATGCACATATATATGAATATGATTTTAAAATGCATGCAAAACTACAAAGTTCCAAAACTATTATTATATCGTAAGAGTGTTTCGAGAACCAATCTAAATAAATTTTGAATTATTTTAAATAAATATAACCACAAAAGTAAAAAACGGTTTTTTGTAAAAGTCGGGACAATTTTTTTAAGACAAATGATGCAAAGATTTAAATTCACAAGTGAAAATTTATTTGATTTTATACATATTACACATATCTATACTACTTATAATGGAGGGATGACCCTCTCTCCTAAATTTTTTTAAAATGTCATTAATGTGTTTTTTAAGCATTACAAATTTTAATGCATAATGTACACAATAAATATCTTTTACTAATTATCTTCCACAACATTTTAATACTTCATTTATTATTTTCTTTTCGAATTAGTTTAGTTTTAATGCAAAAATGCACATATAAATGAATATGATTTTAAAATGCATGCAAAACTACAAAGTTCCAAAACTATTATTATATCGTAAGAGTATTTCGAGAACCAATCTATATAAATTTTGAATTATTTTAAATAAAATTAACCACAAAAGTAAAAAACGGTTTTTTGTAAAAGACGGGATAATTTTTTTAAGACAAATGATGCAAAGATTTAAATTCACAAGTGAAAATTTATTTGAATTAATACATATTACACATATCTATATCTATACTACTTATAATGGAGGGATGACCCTCTCTCCTAAATTTTTTTAAGATGTCATTAATGTGTTTTTTAAGTATTACAAATTTAAATGCATAATGTACATAATAAATAGCTTTTACTAATTTATCTTCCACAACATTTTAATGCTTCATTTATTATTTCTTTTTAAATTAGTTTAGTTTTAATGCAAAAATGCACATATAAATGAATATGATTTTAAAATGCATGCAAAACTACAAAGTTCCAAATCTATTATTATATCGTAAGAGTGTTTTGAGAACCAATCTAAATAAATTTTGAATTATTTAAAATAAAATTAACTACAAAAGTAAAAAACGGTTTTTTGTAAAAGTCGGGACAATGTTTTTAAGACAAATGATGCAAAGACCTAAATTCACAAGTGAAAATTTATTTGATTTTATACATATTACACATATCTATACTACTTATAATGAAGGGATGACCATCTCTCCTAAATTTTTTTAAGATGTCATTAATGTCTTTTTTAAGCATTACAAATTTTAATGCATAATGTACATAATAAATAGCTTTTACTAATTTATTTTCCACAACATTTTAATGCTTCATTTATTTATTTTTTTGAATTAGTTTAGTTTTAATGCAAAAATGCACATATAAATGAATATGATTTTAAAATGCATGCAAAACTACAAAGTTCCAAAACTATTATTATATCGTAAGAGTGTTTGGAAAACCAATCTAAATAAATTTTGAATTATTTTAAATAAAATTAACCACAAAAGTAAAAAACCGGTTTTTTGTAAAAGTCGGGACAATTTTTTTTAAGACAAATGATGCAAAGATGTAAATTCACAAGTAATAATTTATTTGATTTTATACATATTATACATATCTATACTACTTATAATGTAGGGATGAGCCTCTCTCCCAAAAAAGTTTAAGATGTCATTAATGTGTTTTTTAAGCATTACAAATTTTAATGCGTAATGTACACAATAAAAAGTTTTTACTAATTTATCTTCCACAACATTTTAATGCTTCATTTGTTATTTCTTTTTGAATTAGTTTAGTTTTAATGCAAAAATGCACATATAAATGAATATGATTTTAAAATGCATGCAAAACTACAAAGTTCCAAGACTATTATTATATCGTAAGAGTGTTTCGAGAACCAATCTAAATAAATTTTGAATTATTTTAAATAAAATTAACCACAAAAGTATAAAACAGTTTTTTGTAAAAGTCGGGACAATTTTTTTTAAACAAATGATGCAAAGATGAAAATTCACAATTGATAATTTATTTGATTTTATACATATTACACATATCTATACTACTTATAATGGAAGGATGACCCTCTCTCCAAAAAAAATTTAAGATGTCATTAATGTGCTTTTTAAGCATTACAAATTTTAATGCATAATGTACACAATAAAAAGTTTTTACTAATTTATCTTCCACAACATTTTAATGCTTCATTTGTTATTTCTTATTGAATTAGTTTAGTTTTAATGCAAAAATGCACATATAAATGAATATGATTTTAAAATGCATGCAAAAGTACAAAGTTTCAAAACTATTATTATATCGTAAGAGTGTTTCGAGAATCAATCTAAATAAATTTTGAATTATTTTAAATAAAATTAACCACAAAAGTAAAAACGGTTTTTGTAAAAGTCGGACAATTTTTTAAGACAAATGATGCAAAGATGTAAATTCACAAGTGATAATTTATTTGATTTTATACATATTACACATATCAATATCTATATCTATATCTATATATCTATACTACTTATAATGGAGGATGACCTCTCCTAAATTTTTTAAGATGTCATTAATGTGTTTTTAAGCATTACAAATTTTAATGCATAATGTACACAATAAAAGTTTTACTTATTTATCTTCCAAAACATTTTAATGCTTCATTTATTATTTCTTTTTGAATTTGTTTAGTTTTAATGCAAAAATGCACATATAAATGAATATGATTTTAAAATTCATGCAAAACTACAAAGTTCCAAAACTATTATTATATCGTAAGAGTGTTTCGAGAACCAATCTAAATAAATTTTGAATTATTTTAAATAAATATAACCATAAAAGTAAAAAACGGTTTATTGTAAAAGTCGGGACAATTTTTTTAAGACAAATGATGCAAAGATGTAAATTCACAAGTGAAATTTTATTTGATTTTATACATATTACACATATCTATACTACTTATAATGGAGGGATGACCCTCTCTCATAAAAAATTTTATAATGTCATTAATGTGTTTTTTAAGCATTACAAATTTTAATGCATAATGTACACAATAAATAGCTTTTACTAATTTATCTTCCACAACATTTTAATACTTCATTTATTATTTCTTTTCGAATTAGTTTAGTTTTAATGCAAAAATGCACATATAAATGAATATGATTTTAAAATGCATGCAAAACTACAAAGTTCCAAAACTATTATTATATCGTAAGAGTGTTTCGAGAACCAATCTATATATATTTTGAATTATTTTAAATAAAATTAACCACAAAAGTAAAAAACGGTTTTTTGTAAAAGACGGGATAATTTTTTTAAGACAAATGATGCAAAGATGTAAATTCACAAGTGAAAATTTATTTGAATTAATACATATTACACATATCTATACTACTTATAATGGAGGGATGACCCTCTCTCCTAAATTTTTTTAAGATGTCACTAATGTGTTTTTTAAGCATTACAAATTTAAATGCATAATGTACATAATAAATAGCTTTTACTAATTTATCTTCCACAACATTTTAATGCTTCATTTATTATTTCTTTTTGAATTAGTTTAGTTTTAATGCAAAAATGCACATATAAATGAATATGATTTTAAAATGCATGCAAAATTACAAAGTTCCAAATCTATTATTATATCGTAAGAGTGTTTTGAGAACCAATCTAAATAAATTTTGAATTATTTTAAATAAAATTAACTACAAAAGTAAAAAACGGTTTTTTGTAAAATTCGGGACAATGTTTTTAAGACAAATGATGCAAAGACGTAAATTCACAAGTGAAAAGTTATTTGATTTTATACATATTACACATATCTATACTACTTATAATGGAGGGATGACCGTCTCTTATAAATTTTTTTAAGATGTCATTAATGTCTTTTTTAAGCATTACAAATATTAATGCATAATGTACATAATAAATAGCTTTTACTAATTTATCTTCCATAACATTTTAATGTTTCATTTGTTATTTTTTTTGAATTAGTTTAGTTTTAATGCAAAAATGCACATATAAATGAATATGATTTTAAAATGCATGCAAGACTACAAAGTTCCAAAACTATTATTATATCGTAAGAGTGTTTGGAGAACCAATCTAAATAAATTTTGAATTATTTTAAATAAAATTAACCACAAAAGTAAAAAACGGTTTTTTGTAAAAGTCGGGACAATTTTTTTTAAGACAAATGATGCAAAGATGTAAATTCACAAGTGATAATTTATTTGATTTTATACATATTATACATATCTATACTACTTATAATGTAGGGATGAGCCTCTCTCCAAAAAAAGTTTAAGATGTCATTAATGTGTTTTTTAAGCATTACAAATTTTAATTCGTAATGTACACAATAAAAAGTTTTTACTAATTTATCTTCAACAACATTTTAATGCTTCATTTGTTATTTCTTTTTGAATTTGTTTAGTTTTAATGCAAAAATGCACATATAAATGAATATGATTTTAAAATGCATGCAAAACTACAAAGTTCCAAAACTATTATTATATCGTAAGAGTGTTTCGAGAACCAATCTAAATAAATTTTTAATTATTTTAAATAAAATTAACCACAAAAGTAAAAACATGCTTTTTGTAAAAGTCGGGACAATTTTTTTTAAAACAAATGATGCAAAGATGTAAATTCACAAGTGATAATTTATTTGATTTTATACATATTACACATATCTATACTACTTATAATGGAAGGATGACCCTCTCTCCAAAAAAAATTTAAGATGTCATTAATGTGCTTTTTAAGCATTACAAATTTTAATGCATAATGTACACAATAAAAAGTTTTTACTAATTTATCTTCCACAACATTTTAATGCTTCATTTGTTATTTCTTTTTGAATTAGTTTAGTTTTAATGCAAAAATGCACATATAAATGAATATGATTTTAAAATGCATGCAAAAGTACAAAGTTCCAAAACTATTATTATATCGTAAGAGTGTTTCGAGAACCAATTTAAATAAATTTTGAATTATTTTAAATAAAATTAACCACAAAAGTAAAAACGGTTTTTGTAAAAGTCGGGACAATTTTTTAAGACAAATGATGCAAAGATGTAAATTCACAAGTGATAATTTATTTGATTTTATACATATTACATATTTATATCTATATCTATATCTATATCTATACTACTTATAATGGAGGGATGACACTCTCTCCTAAATTTTTTTAAGATGTCATTAATGTGTTTTTTAAGCATTACAAATTTTAATGCATAATGTACACAATAAAAAGTTTTTACTAATTTATCTTCCACAACATTTTAATGCTTCATTTATTATTTCTTTTTGAATTTGTTTAGTTTTCCCATGACGACTAGGAACGGGCAAATCAAAAATTTCACTTCGAATTTCGGACCTCAACATCCTGCTGCTTATAATGGAGGGATGACACTCTCTCCTAAATTTTTTTAAAATGTCATTAATGTGTTTTTTAAGCATTACAAATTTTAATGCATAATGTACACAATAAAAAGTTTTTACTAATTTATCTTCCACAACATTTTAATGCTTCATTTATTATTTCTTTTTGAATTTGTTTAGTTTTAATGCAAAAATGCACATATAAATGAATATGATTTTAAAATGTATGCAAAACTATAAAGTTCCAAAACTATTATTATATCGTAAGAGTGTTTCGAGAACCAATCTAAATAAATTTTGAATTATTTTAAATAAAATTAACCACAAAAGTAAAAAACCGTTTTTTATAAAAGTCGGGACAATTTTTTTAAGACAAATGATGCAAATGTGCAAAGTGCTAAGTGCTAATTCAATGATTAATATATTAGTATATTAATTATTATACTTTTCATGGATAACTCTAAATGATTGCTTAAACATGTAAGTTTTCTTTACATTATAAGCATTCTTTATTTATATCTTCTATCTATGGGACAAGTGTTATAAACAATATTAATGATTCAAACATTTTTCATAAATATATACTTTACAAGATGTATACATTATAAGTCTTTTTTTATTTATATCTTTTATCTATATGGATAAATGTAATAAACAATATTAATGATACGAACATGTTCAAAATATATATATATTTCATAAAAAATATTTCTACTTATTTGTGACTACTGACCACTATCAACTAATTTGACCATAACCCATAACATTATTGACCACCGCGAACGTAAAATCACGCCATTTTCAATTATTTTTATATGAGTTAGTTTGATATTATCCATCACTTTTTTAAAGTTACTCAAACTTATTATGTTTTATATTGGTAAAGTTATTGTAAGAGAAAACATAAAATTGAAAACATTTTTGCCGAATTTTTTACTTGATAATTCGTTATCGCAACGCTGGCATTCTACTATAATATTCTAAAGAGTTAAAATATGCGACATGAAACTTTGGCATCCCCAAATTTATCGTCATATAAAACGTTTTAGATTATAAAGCATGGTTTATTGAAATTTTTTATTTCAGGGTATCCGTCGCCGCATTGCGCGGGTACCCTGCTAGTACTACAAAACGCATCCACTTAAGTTGAATTAATTTTATATGCTAATAGCATAATATAATTACTACAAAGGTATCTGCGTAATACGGCGGCGGGTACCAGGTGACTATTTTTGTGATTGATGTGGTGGCAGCGGTGGATGTTGTGGCGACGACTCATGTGTTTCTAGGAGTTTGCGTATTTTCTGTTTAGAGCGTGGTTAAATGGTTTGCGTATGTTTATGTATTTTGTTTAAGGTTTTATATCCCAATCTACCAACAAAACCACAAGATCTACCACCATTATCACATATAACTGAAAACCATAAAAAGCAGTGGTTCTGGCGTACTGTGACGGGGAAGGATGAGGTGGTGGCGGCTGATGAGGATCTGATGGTGGTGTACCTGAGAAGATGGTTTCTTATTTGAGAGAAGACAATTGTGTTTTTTTGTGTGTGTCTAAATATGTGTCGTATGTTGTTTTATTCTATTTTGATTTTATAACTTACAAGGTGCTACAATAGGGTGTATGAATGTTAGTGGTTACAAGTTGACTGAATTCAATAGGTTGTATGAATGTTAGCGATTACAAGTTGACTGAATCGCGATAGTAATTGGAATACGAATGGGTTTTGAAACCCACCATACTTGGAAGGTTTAAAAAATACATATAGTGTGGGTCTCATACCCATTTTTAGCATTAAACCCACTAACCAAACATCATGTACTAGGGGAATAGACATTTTGTCAACATAAAGCCCTATTGGTTGTAACTAGTTTCATGGTTGTATCTAGGGATGAGCACGATACCAGACCTGTACCGATCCCGTACCGAATTAGTGGTACCGATTTTTTCCCGATCATAAATTAGTGGTACCGGTTCCGTACCGAACGGGATTCGGATACCGCACCGATTCGATCGAGAAATCGGGTTTTCCACGCTTTTTTCGAATTTCCCAATTTGGTACCGTCCTGCATCGAATTAGTGGTCCCGATTTTTTTCACCTTATTTTGTAGTCCCGATACTGCATCGTATTTTAGGAATCGGCACCGCTTTGATCGGTTCGGTTCGGTTCCGGATTCAATCCAAATGCTCATCCCTAGTTGTATCACTCATATACATCCATACAACCCAAGGTTTTTTACATGTATAATCATGGTTGGATAGATCTGTACGCATGTATGCATGGACGGAATCACAGCTAAATGTGATCGGATGCACAATTCCTTTTAGCTATAGTATAAAAAAAAAGATTTTCAGAGTTAGTGAACATTAAGCTCATTTTTCATCTATTGATGGATTAATTAAGCAATAACCAGAAATACAATACATTGGAACCGAGTGTATTTTAAAAAATTCGATTTTTATAAGAAAATTAACAGTACGAAGAAAAAATATCGGGGTCCGTAACAACACAAGACCCTTTGCTCCGTCCCTCGTGAAAATAAATCAACACTTACCGAAAATAAAGCCTGGATGTTTAAACAACATAAACGTTGGGAAAAATTATTGTCGATATTACGATTTATTAATTGCTTACATAGCTCAACAGATTTTAAAAAACCGCAGTCTGAATTTACTAAGGCTGCCTCCAGCAGTGATAGACGATCGATTGAAACGATTGATCCACATTCGATCGCCCTTCTGTGGCCACTCAATCGTCCCCCCACTTTTACACAACATGGTCGTCTGGCCGATCGAGATACTACCCCATTTAATTTGCTAAAGGGATCCAGTAAGAAGTAAATTAAAATAAGAAGTGGTGAGAAGTGACCAAAATCACGCATTTGAGATGCAACGACTTGCATTAGATGCATTTATATTCATATAGATGCAACATCTTGAGTTTCGAAAGTTAATTTGATGTATGATGCAAATTGATTTTCATGATTTCGGCGCGTACAGAGGAACAAAAAATAAGAGAAATCATGAAATGCATCTAATATACGTATATACATATGATTAAAAGCTATAAAACATACAATGGTGCGTTATAATGCATCTAAGATTATATGGATGCATCTAATTTAGTTCGGTGCATCTCAGATTTGCGGTTATAGTTCTTCTTATTCCTTCTTATTTTAAGTAATCTTCTTATTTGATCCTAACTCTATATAAAGTAGGGATCCAGTAAGAAGTAAATTAAAATAAGAAGTGGTAAGAAGTAACCAAAACCACGCATTTGAGATGCAACGACTTGCATTAGATTCATTTCTATTCATATAGATGCAACATCTTGAGTTTCGAAAGTTAATTTGATGTGTAGATGGTGCAAATTGAGTTTCATGATTTCGGCACGTGTAGAGGAACAAAAAACAAGAGAAATCATGAAATGCATCTAATATATGTATATGCATCTGATTAAAAGCTAGAAAACACACTATGGTACGTTATAATGCATCTAAGATTATAAGGATGCATCTAATTTAGGTTGGTGCATATCGGATTTGCGGTTATAGTTCTTCTTATTATTAACGTTGCAAAAGTGAACGTTTGAACCAAAAAAAATATATATGAACGTTGCAAAAGTAAAAAAAGTGACCGTTTGAAAAAAAAAAAAAAGACTACAAAACTACAAAACTACCCTATAAATACACAACATATTTACACACTTAAATCCACAAATCTTACAATCCTCTCTATCAAAAATCTCATAATCATCTCTATGAAAATGTCTAAGAAAACACCACAACAAAAAGGCCGAAAATCCCGATTGGCATAAAACATCCCGCAATTAACACCGGATCCGAATTTCCGGTTAACCGGTGTCTCACCAACCGTCAATTTTCGACCCGCTACTTTGGATTATGAATCGCAACAACCTCCACAACAACAAACTAACAATCCATTTTTTATAAACCGTCATATGAATCGTCCATTTGTTCCACCGTATCAAAACATCCAACAACAACAACAACAACAACAACAACAAAGCCACTCCCGTCGAAGCCAACAATCTATGTATGGCTCACCCGAATCGGTGTATCGTCCAACAATGGATTCATCAACGTCTTGATATTCAAATTATCAACATTATTCTTCGGTTAACCATATGAATCTTGATGCCTGTGCTTGTGCCTGAGCGACCAATTGGTCGTGATACCGCTAAGAAGAATAAGAAGAAATCTTCGGAGAGTTCCAAAGCTAGCTATATGGAAGGTGTTGCCGAGAAATGGAAAAGCATTAAGTCCATGGCATTGGGAAAGAAGAAGGAGCTGGCATACGGATACTACGACTTGAAGAAGAAAGAGTTGGAGCAAAGGCAAAAGGAGTTGGAGCTGGAGCAAAAGAAAGCATAAATGGATGACAAAAGATTGGCACTAGAACAAGAAAAACTTGAATTTGAGCGACAAAAGAAATATGAAAAAGACATCATATTCTATTGCACGCCAATCGACCCGTCTTTGCCCGCACTACAACGACAAAAAATGCAGGAAATCAAAGATTCGATCAAGGCACGCCACAACCTATACTATTAGTTTTTAATAAGTGTTGTAATGTTTTAATAAGTTTCGTAATGTTTTTATTTTATTAGAATTATTACGTAACATTTTAATTATTAATGAAATTTTAGTTTGTGTTAAAAATGTTAAAAAAAAAAAAAAAAATGATCATGGTCGCTCTTATTGGGACACCCAATCGCCGCCGCTAGAGAGAGAAAACTGACGTGACAGGAAAAATGGAAATGATTGAGTTGCCTTACTGGGGCAGCCTAATGTGCAAGACGTAGGAGGGTCTTTCAACATGCATATAATGATATAAACTATTAAATAAAAGGAAAATGATTCTCATGCCTAACTTATATGCCTAAAAATATGACTAAACAATTTATTATGTGACACATGAATTCCACTAATTCTTTTTTTCATATCTACCATTGATCTAGGCAAATGTTCAATATCTTTATTAGACATAAAATTAGTCTTATAAGTTAATCATGACAATCAACAATCAAAATAAAAAACATACAAGGAAACTTGAACTATATATGGCGTTTAGTGGTTGCACATCTTAGGGTGGTGGCAACAATTTCTAACAAGTTTTTTCATGCCTAATCACCCACCAATAATATCCTTCCATCTCATCTCATAAAAATCTCATACCTAACAATAGATTTTTAGCAAGAACTACGCCACCCCATATCTCATCTATCACCCACCAATAATAACCATGCCTAATTAATGCAATGGATATATTTGGCTTCCACAAGATCCATGTAGAATCGGTAATGATACCGATTTAAGACCATTTGACGCCACACCGATCCATGCCAATTTGGTGGCGATGGTGATACCGATCGGCATGATTCACGCCATGACGCTGACTACGGTTGCCAGTACCCTTATTGTCTCATGGTTGTAGGTGTAAGTCTGTATCTTAGGTAAATGTCATCACTTCCATTAACTCTTCATCATAAATGTGTAGCACGCAATTGCATGCTAGGTCTTTTCACATTATTTTAAATGACTGTACGTAATGAAAATCAGTAATAAGGTACACTGTGCATCATTTAGGTCATTGTCTAGGTTTAGTGCTAAAAAACATTTTATGGTTTTTGGTTTTTAGTCCATGAATCAAAAAACAATTCCAAAACCAAGAACCAAAGGGCTCGACAATTTTGCCACCTAGTATTAACACTAAACTGTTCGCTTTATGGCTCACTCCTTCTGGGTTCACCCTTAATTCAAAGAAAAAAAATCATTCTAAAATGGTCATGTTTTGACCCAATGGTCCACATTCAAGACCAAAAAAAAGAAGACGGTATCCCCACAATGGTCAAGAATGTCGAGCTATGTCACATTTCGACCACTCGTCCAAAAGTACAAAACTGAGTATGCTTCTTGCTCGACCGAATACACATTTGCTAGGCTAAATGTAAAATTAAGTACCTACAATGCAAGTAAGATTGACAATGAACGGTTGAGCGCATATCAGATAGAAAATCCCTACAAGTTATATATCTTATATTCGACATGTGGGTTTTGTTAAATAACTTTAAGTTGAAACCCCGCGAATTATACTGCTGAACCAATTTTTTTTAGCTTGGTTAACTAAATATTATTAGAATGATTTTCGTTTATGTTTTGCATTTTAGTGTCGGACGTATGATCAATTGCAAATACAAAGTACCATTTTTAGCCCCTAATTTCGTCATAGATGCTCAAAAACTGAAATAGAGAAACGTAAGATTAACATGGTTTTTCTTCTTCCATTAATTCACATACATATCAAATCCTTTTTAGTCCAAGCAATTCTAAAAAGGTGACTATTTTTAATGATATTATGTCGCATTCTTATAATTGGTGCTTTAATCGGTGTACATCCAAGTTTAATTGGATAATTTGATTGAAAAATCCTAAACTTGCTATTTTGTAATCTTTTATTCTAGCTTTTTGATAGAGTTTTAATATAATTTGCCGTTAAAAAAAAGAAAAAAAATCACATACATATCACATTATGCTAAATGCATTTACTTTTACAAATGTCGGTATTGACCTCAGTTACAAAAATACTATCAACGAAAGTTTCATGATGTAGAACTTATATTTATGATGTCGCGAGGTGAAAATGTGTTTTTAGATTTGAACGAGATTGGACGTTCATGAAAAACTTATTCGCTAATCAAGTAATCATGACTGGATTTCCATAAGAGGAAGAGTATGTTATACCAAGTATATATTTATTAATTGAAGTGACACATATATATGTTGTATGCATATATTTTTCATCAAGTGTTTTTAAATAATAGCTATAGATCAATTTATTTACCGACTATTTTTGTGATAAATGTGGTTTTTATTTTTGATTTAGTGCGCGGGTTAAGCATGTCGTCACACATATTAAAACGGGTAAAACCTTTTATTAAGGCTCACGTGATCACTTTAAGTTTGTTATATCACACAATGCTTTAACATATAAGCTCTCACGGTTTAATACATAAGACTTTTTATTAACTCCGTTAGAGCATTGGGTATCGTCACATTTTGCATGTGGCAGTCTTAGACGAAATCGATGAAGCCCCAATTTAGTATTTGTGTGTCCGTTTTGATTTTTAATGTATTTAAAATGGGGTTTGTGTGTGAATATTGTGGGTCTAAAAAGGTGAAATTGGCTTAAGCAACGAGAAAGAGATGTATTTTAGTGTGTGAATGAGTTGAGTGAGTTATTGATGTGATGATGAGGTGACAAACTGACTTGAGTCAGTCTGAACAACCATACTCGGTGCTCTTACTTCTGAAGATTAAATTCTATTTATAGTAACAAACTAAGAGGTAATTAAAATACGGGTCATGAACTAAACATCACTAAATAATAATAATAAATAAAAAAATAAAAATAAAATAAAAAATACTGTTCTGGACTCGTCGCTATTTCTAAAAGTGGTGAGACCTTTTCTTGGTTTGTTGTACGTGACAGTGGACTCTAATGTTTTATAAGACTATCTTTATCAACAACCTAACCCAACCAAATTTTTTATTAAAATATTATTTTCTCTTCCCTCAACTTACACAAAATACATACAACCAATCTATACCATTTATCAACAACCCAATCTAACGTATACTATTATTTCTTTATATTTAATTTAATCACTTAAAGATCCATTTATGAGTTCTTGCCACGCGAGTTGTGGGTTGTGATAATAGGTTCTTCAACGAACCATTGGCAATCTAATGGAAGGAAGGTTGTATCATTTTATTAAAAATATTATTTTTGTATGTATAAAGTGGAGATTGGGTTGACAATCTAATGAATAAACATAGTCTAACAAATATCCATAGGACAGCATGAAAATTAAAAATTAAAAATGATGTAATATACTTCTCCGTAGTGTATTACTACTAGTAGATATGTGGTCCATGAAAGTTGTACCTGTGGTCACTATCATGGGGAAATGTCTGAGAACCTTTAAGATTTGGTTAAATTGATGTTTATTGGACCTACATCCAAATTGATTGCACACCTAAGTACTTAAATAATACGGAGTACTAATTTGCCTCACTATTTGTTTCACATAATGACATGAATACAAAGATAATGCGAATGCAAACAACTTTAAGGCCGGATGTAATGAGAGGTGAGGTCTCAACTCATCTCTTCTCATCACACGCCACCTTCATTCGAGACTCTCTTCACGCGTGACACTAAGGGGAAAAAAAAGAGAGAGTGGCTTTTATTTGGTTTGTGATCGTGTGTAGAGTATTTTTTGAAGTATATTTGTATAAAATATGTATTTTATTAATGATGACTATTGGAGTTAAGTGAGAAAAATCGGATGTACTAAATGATGATGTGACGCTGAGTCATGGGCAAAAACTCACCTAGAACATTTTACTCGCCTTTATTAAATCATGCGAAATTCATGGGTCACACAAATTCTGTTCGTCCGTTGGATTCCTAAATTGCCTGGGGTGGGAATAAATCCCGGTCGTCGGTGACCTGCGTCATTGCTACGACTAACTCGTAATCGGATCGTGGTTGCCTAGCTCCTGTGCTCCTTACACCAAGAAAAAAAAAAAAAAAAAAAAAAAAAAAAAAAAAAAAAAATGGTTAGTGATTGTTAGTGAGCATTGAGTGACAAAAGTGATAAGAAAGTATATCGACATGATGCTAAAATGTCAAAAATTGTGATAGTGACCAGTAATCTTTATTCAAAATTATGAGGATACGTGAAAATATAAGTTATAGTTATGTCTTCGTAACAAAATCAAAATGTATGTGTGCATGTATATCTGCTTTGCTAAAACGTGTGATATACGGTTAGCATTTTCTATGCTGAATTTTTATGTATGTGCTTTTCAGTTATGGTTATATTTTCTAATTTACTAGAACTATATGGTATAATTTGTGTTTAAAATCTAAAATGCATCCAGACTTGGGTAGCAAAGTTATGAAAAGAAAACGATAATCAATGGTACTCGTATAAAATGAAGACATGTGACGGTCCTTAAAAAGAAAGGAGATGATTTGAACACTCTATCAAATTATTGAGGCACTTCAATTAATTGTGTTTGGACAAGGTATAAATGTCCAAACACAATTAATTGAAGTGTCCTAATCATTTTATAAAATGTGCAAATAACCTCTTTAAAAAGAACGGAGACATGTACAATGTGTGTCACTATTTGAACTTAATAGTTTATTGAGTTATTTTATTAGTACCTTTTATGTTTTTTTGCAAAAAGTACATATGTCTTGTATCTTTTATCTAATTTTGACATATTTTATATAGTATAGCATAGTTTTTTATTAATTTTTGTTTCGTATTTTTTGCTAGTTTAATATTTTTGACTTGTTAAACTTTATATTTTTGTTCCTCACTTTTCGTTTCACAATTTTATAATATAAGCAAAATTAAAAAATAAATTAGAAAAATAAAAAGATAATAATAAAAAACATGAGGATATCACTTGTAAAAATGAAAGGTCTTAATAACCTATCCCTAAGTATTTATAGAGAAATGATTATGAGAGGATTAAACTCGTCGCTAAATGTGTATGCTACTCCTTCCGTCTCATAAAAAGTGTCCACCTTACTATTTATGTTTGTCTCAAAGTAAGTGTTTAATTTTTATATATGGACAGTAATTATGACTGGTAATTACTGTAATTATGATTGGTAATGAATGGTATTCCTATTTTACCCTTATAAGTAAAACTTGCATTATTTATTTATTTATTATTTTTCTAATATAAAAAGACTTTTGTCAATTAAAATTAGCATTATTTATAGACTAAAATACACCGTTGGTCCCTAAACTCAAGCAGATAGAATCGCGATGGAATGAAACTCGCCTTTTCATCGTTGGGTCCCTATTTCGGTTTCACTCACTCTGAGTCCTTTGACCAAGTCAACATCCGATTTTGTTTTGTAGTCGAGGTATTTTAGTCCATACACATTTATACTTTTATAACACATTTATATTTTACCCATTCATCTTTCATCCTCTTCATCATCTACCCAAATCATTCATCTCCCCAATCTACTTCATCAAATTCATCATCTTTCCTCTTCACCATCGAACAATATGCCTACAGCTTTATTTTAAGTTTTTCATCTCAATTCATCATCGAAGGAACAAATTATTATCGATTAAGTGAATAACATACATCCGCTCATCAAATCTTTCAAACAAAACTACACGACCGCCACGGTCTCCAAGAGTAAGAAGGTCCCCAGATTAACAAATTTATAGTCGAAATAATATCAACTGCAGATAGAACATGAAAAATGTCAAGTGTTAAGTAAATGGTTTAAAATCTATGTCACATACTCAAGAATTGGGATGGGTTAAGTTCGGCAACGAGCGATGAATCTTTTGAATTGAGATGTCGATGTGTTCTACAAAAGTATATATCGGTTCAATGTTTGTGTACCCTTCCATGCTCGACAGTGTTATTACTCTTTGATATGATGATTATAGTACTAGAATCTGAAACTACATCAAAGGTAAAACAGAAACGAAGAGAGTTGATAGTCACTGTGTCACTTCCATATGCAACCCCCTTTCTGGACAAGCCCTTCTCAAACAAGCAAGCCATCAAGAACACACATACATCATAAATAAAGTCACTAATCAACAAAAGAGATCGGATCACATAGCAAATTTTATGACCAAACATGATCAATGAGTACATTTCAAGCACGCTAGAACCCGAGATCCATGCTTAACAAGCATGATATGTGCACACTGTCACTAAGTCATCCGTGCCTTATTTAGCAAAAAGTTAATGAAACTAACCTTATGCAGTGATGCCAAGATGAGTTCTAAAATCATCTATATCTCAAGATTCAACACTATTTCATACTTTGTCATTCCAAATGGTCCAACTAAGCCAACAATCTTAATACATTGCATTTACTTTTCTCAACTTGCAAAATGTATGGTAGATGACATGGTTTATGCCTATCAAAAAATAGAAAATAAAAATTATCCACTTACACTAAAAAATTTATTTGGCTATTGTGATGTGAAGGTAATAGTAATTTTCACTTCCTTAAAGGTCGGGAAATAGTTCTCACTTCTCACGGTCTCTCATTCAGGGGTGCAAAGATGCACATTCGAAAACAAGGACTAGACTCAGATCAATTTGGTATGAACTACTACATTGGCATCAATATACTGTAAGTATGATCATCTCTTGAAGCTTACACTTTTTGCTTACTAGCATGTGCCACTTCTAATACATCACGCATGTAACAATATGACTGTAATTGAATAGTTCACAACTTGTAATTTCTTTTCAGACACATAAATGATTATATACTAATGCATGAGAAGTAAAATTCTTTATTAAATTACAATAACCTGATGTGCAAGTACATAATTCCTGTTATTTCCTGCTTTCAATTTCTCACCAAAAAAAAAAAAAATAATAATAAAATAAAGGTTCTCTCTATCATTTATCATTTATCAGTGTGGAATAAAGCACATCCAATATTGACAACATTTCAAGTTTTTTCAGTACTGCATACTGTTCAATGGTGAAGAGGAAAGATGATGAATTGGGGGAGATGATCAAATTCAGTGGTAAAGAGGAAAGATGATGAATTGGGGAGATGAATGATTTGGGTAGATGATGAAGAGAATGAAAGATGAAGGGTAAAATATAAATGTGTTATAAAAGATAAATGTGTATGGACTAAAATACCCCGACTACAAAACAAAAAGCATATGTTGACTTGGTCAAAGGACTAGAATAAATGAAACCTCAAATAGGGACCCCGACGATGAAAAGGTGAGTTCGTCCGATCACGACGCACCGCGCGAGTTTAGGGACCAACACAGTATTTTAGTCTTATTTATAAATATAATAATTTGTTATTTTTGTTTGTTAACACTTTTTTAAGGGGTGATATCACACCACATTTTTATGAATCGATAATTTGTGCGATTCATGATCAGATGCAAATGTAATGTGAATGCACAAATCATGATCACGTAAAAAGATGTGATGTATGTATCAATTCTCTTTTTTTAAACTGAGAAAGTATTGAGTAGTATTTTATTGGTTGTAATAAAATAATTCATTTCATCGTAAACCGATGAGTTAATAACATCTAAATTTATGCATACATTTAAGCATAAGCTTAGTACTCCTAATCATTACCTTTTAAGTTGTAAATAAATGTAATTTGAGGTAATGTAAAATATAAATTTTCCTTTAAATATACATCTAATAAACATAAATTAAGTAGTTTATTAGTATTCGTATTTCCAATTCACTCAGAATTTTCACTTATTTTTACACTTTATAAGATGCTCACTCAACAGTCAACACCCATTAACATATTGCATATAAGAATAGTGAAGTTTTATACGTACAAATTTAATTATCCACTATCGAGTAAAAAGTTTAAGCATAATGTTTTATCAAGTTTATGCATTTAATTTTATTTACCGGTACACTAGGTTTTCTTTTACTTCGATTAAATGTTAGCGCAAACTTGAAGATATTAGCTATTAAAAGTTTAATTTTTTTACCCAAAACTTTTGCATATTGGTATCGAATATCAAACATCACCACAATTTGATGGGTACTAATATGTTTAAACTTGTTTAATACAAGGGTCGGAAGTTCTTTATTACTTTTTCCAGTCCACGTTGATATTCTTTTTGTCTTAAATATGTTGTCTTTTTCAATAAAAAAGTATGTTACCAATTACACATATTTTTAAAGAAACACTGCATTAAAGATAAATATAAGAGTGATAGAGAAATCTCATTAGTTAATCTTATCAATTACACATATTTTTAATCTCACTTTTTTGTTGGTGGACATTGAAAATTGAGACGAAGTAAGAGGATATTTGCACAATATGACGATGACAAAAAGGTAATCAAGCTTTTTAGCGTTATTCAATTAGGAGAGAGAAAAAACTGCATTTGGTTTTTGTAATTGTATTTTTCCAGTGATGACTTGAAATGGACTCCTTATTTGTGTTTAACTAAATGTGTTGTTCTTCATATATAATTAAAAAAAAATTAAAAAAATAAATAATGGTTTTGCTAAACGTTATATAAAAGATAATTAGGATATTATTAGTTGGGGTGAATAATTCTATTTTCAAGGTACAAGCAACTATTAGATGTCTTGAGAAAAGTACATTACAAAACATATTTTTTTCTAGAATAAACTGCAAATTATGTCTTTAACGTTTTTTATTTTGTGAAAAATGACCTTAAAAAAATATACTAGCTGTGTACCTTAGGTTTGGACTTTTTGCGAAAAATGCCCCTGAGGTTGCACTGTAGTTGCAAATTCGCCTTTTTTTGCTCCTCACGTGCGTTCCACGTGAGGGTTGATCCCACTGATGAGTGAGGAAGATGTCGTGACATTGTTGAAATACGTGTCTCAGTTTAAGGAAATAGATGTTTATACTGAAGAGGGTTTTTCATTAGTCGAGCAACATTTGTTGGACATAAGAAATAGTCGTGGTAAGGGTATTGTGATTGAAATATATAGGATGGTGATGTCGTTAAGAAATATGAGAAAGTTGTAGATTTGTGTTTGCTAGAGTGGCATGGTGCTACTGAAATTGAAAAAGAGGGAAACAAGGTGATACTTCAATTCATGATTCATCTAGTAAGGTTGGATGTAGGGATGATGAGAATGCCTTCTTCATAGATTTAAATGACGAGTTTCTTATTCCAACACCACTGTCTGATGAAGGGAAGAACAAAATAAGGGGAAAAAAGGTTGAGTGGTGAGTACGAGTTCAAAGACATCTTGTTCGAGATGGAATTCTTAATAAACGATGGATATGAAAAATGAAAGAGAAGCTAAGCCAAGAAACTAAGGGCTGTCAAGAATATGATGTGACAGATATGAATCAAACGCTTGACAACATTATAGAGAAACTTAGTCAAGATGATGTTGAAAAGGATATGAGAAAATGAAGGAGAAGCATACCATGCAGTTTATTAACATTCAGAGATTGATTTGTTGTATTTTGAGTTAGAAAAAGTTATTCAGAATGTGGCTTTTCTAAACAATGAACGCATAGATGAAGCTCTTGTACTTGCTGATAAAGCTCCAGAAATAGACGTTGAAGAAAGTTTGGAAAAGGCAGACATTGAAGCTCCATCTATAGATCTTTCATCTGCCAGTGTGACTTTGTTAAAGAAAAGAAGAGAAGAAGGTTGGATCCAACTGAAAAGGATGAGAAGGCAATAGAAGCAAAGAATGAGGTTGATTCCAAGTGAGGAGGGAATGGTGAAGGTTCTGAGAAGGCAATGGTGAAGCTTATAATAAGACATTGGTGAAGGTTGTTCGGTTTATTTTTTTTATTATGGGTTAGGATGGCATGTTTTGGAACAAGTTAACTTATGTAAGAGAACTAACATTTTAGTGTTGTCTTTGGTAATAGTTTGTGTAGTAGGTGTATGTTTTTGAACATGTTGGTTTATGTATGCATTACTTGTATTTGGTACACAGCATTTGGTGTTACTCATGTGTTTTTAGATATGTTTAGCATATTAATTTGGTGTTTTACTTGTCGGTTGACTACTAACGTCAATGAATGGTATTGTTGAAATCACTCTTAAACATTAATTCAAGTGTTAGTGATTCATATGTAATAGTTAGCTTAATATGGCTTTTATGTTAGTAATCATGCCAAGGCTTATGTAGAAAGCCCATGAGCCTTGGCCCAAGTCCATTAAGGAAAGGAAGGAACTAAGAGTGTTGCCCTAGCTCCCTCTCCTATAAATAGTCTTGTAATACCTCACTGAGGGTTGGTTGTTCAATTCATTCACTCTTTCACTCTCTACGCATAACCGGGTCATAGTCATACGTGTGTGTGTGTTTGTATTTGTTCAACCGATCTCTATCTCTTCTATTTCTACATATTGATGCTTGTGTTACTAATATGGTGACCTAACAGGGGTATCATTCACCAAATAGTTGGGTGAACATATTTTTGTTGCAATTCATCGAAAGCAGCAGAGTCCTCATCGCCTTCACCGTAAAGTGCTTGAGCATTGTTGTTGTTGTATGGAACCAATTGAGTTTGTTGAGGTTGTTGCCGTGATTGATCATATGGTGTAATGGTTGCGCTTGGTTGAGGAGCGGGTTGAGGAGCGTTTGAGGAGGAAGATTAGTGATGACATTGATGAACGTGCTCTGTGTGTATCCACCGCTTCCGCCGCTCAACCCGATCATACTCTTATACCGATACACACTACCACAACTATCGTTGAAGAACCACCACCGTTGACTCTACAACAACAGTTGAACAAACTGCTTCCAACGACGAACCAACCAACGATGTTCTTAATGAAGTACCCCACCCGCAGATTTTGATCCAACACGTTTTTAACCCGCTTGCCAATGAAACTGCCGCACACGATGTCGCGAATCATCAACAAACCATTTGAATCCTCAAAATCGCACAATGTATACCAACATCAACCCTCTACACATCGTTGGACAAAAGACCATCCTTGAGAACATTATTGGCAACCCAAATCATCAAGTCGTTATAAGACAACGTCTTCACACGATGGTGAACATTGCATTTATGCACTCACCGTATGCCAAACCGAGCCTAAAACATTAAAGACGCAATGACAAAAGACAACCGGATTGAATCCATGCAAGAAGAACTCAACCAATTCAAACGCCTTGAAGTATGAGAACGGTTGAAAGACCAACAAGGGTCTACGCTATTGGTCTCAAATGGATTTGGAAGAACAAATTGATGTCAAGGGCGAATCGTAAACAAGTCACGTCACGGTGGCTAAGGGTTATAGACAAGAAGAGGTATTGACTTTGAAGAATCATTTGCTCCGGTTGCTCGCCTTGAGGTCGTTCGATTTTTCTCGTCATGGATCATATGAACATAACGGTCTTTTAGATGGGCGTCAAAGCGCTCGAATGGACAACCGAAGAAACAGTTTATGTCGACGACCCGAAGGATTCGTTGATCCCAGTTCCCGAACCATGTCTACAAACCGAACAAAGCTTTGTATGGTCTCAAACAAGCTCCTCGTGGTACGGTAACTTATCATCCTTCCTCATTGCCAATAAATTCACCAAAGGTTCGGTCGATCCCACACTTTTCATACAATATCACGGGCTCACATCTTAATCGCTCAAATCTATGTGGATGACATCATTTTGGGTCAACACATTTAAAATACTCAAATGCTTTTGCAAAATTAGTGACAAAACATTTTGAAATGTCAATGATGGGTGAACTCACATTCTTTCTAGGAATGCAAGTTCATCAATCACCCCGTGGTATTTTCTTGAGTCACCCAAATATGCCCTTGAACTGTTAAACAAATTTGGAATGCAAACTGACACCTATGCCACACCAATGCCTCATACCAAGCTAGACGCTTATTTACATGGGAAATTGGTGGACCCTACCAAATACCGTAGTATTATTGGGTCTCTCATGTATCTAACAAATAGCAGGCCCGATATTGTTTTTGCCGTATATCTTTGTTCTGCTATCGATCGAGACCAATCAAACCCACCTCTCTAAGGCTAAATGTAATATATTGGTTTTTCACTACACATCAAACCATAACAAAAGTGGCGATAAGTGGAATTCTAGAGAGGGAAAGTTAGAGGTTTAGGAACTTAGTGAGAGAAAGTGAAAGATATTATTATGAGCTCCAACTCTACCTAGGGAGGTAGAGAGTATTTATAGTCTTACATAAAACGCCACACAACGGTCATGGATCGTGCATACAGCTGGTAAAGACCCGTCAGTCCTCCACGGTGTTACTTAACTAAATACTACTTAACTTAAAATAACTACGACTACGAGCTTAACGATTACATATACTGAGGTGACCGACTCTTTAATACCGGAATTTCTAATTCCTAACAATCTCCCCAAGGAGGTCACCTCAATCATGTACTAAAATTACATTGAATACAAATAGATATTACATTAACAATTGTTCTTGCATTCTTGATGTAGTACTTTGCTCCTAAGCTCGGTAGTCATTGATACTACATTGCATGTTTGGTTACTCCGTGGAGGTCTTTACCGATCCACGGATAATACATTTGAGCCACTTTTGAGACCATCACCAACAAAATCTCGAGACATCCATTGTGGTGTTGGTATTATGTGATGTTGTGACTTTCGGACCGACATGCTCACATTCTCGATCATGATATCTTCTCATCGTAGTAGCGGAAGCTTTCGTTGATTCATGATATTGGCGATCGTAGCGTAAGCATGGAGTGAAAATATCGAGTCATTGATGCACTTATCATGATTTCTTGAGAGATGAATGTATCGTGTGAGCATGCGGCTATGGATTGACCGCTTCATTCGATCAACCGCAAACGCCGGGCGACACGCATACAACAATTAGCAATAAAGCGCATAAAAGTGTCTTTGACCACTTTAGTTGAATTGAGGTACACGCCCACGGTTCCCCGCTGATCAAGACATGTATTGCTGTGATCGTATAATTCCTAAGAATTTCTTGACAGGGTTTGTCACACCCCAAATTACCTGCTTTGGTACGGAATGGAATTCTCGGGGATGACGATCATAGCATCAAAGTTACATTATATCGAACGACCTAAAGTGTCGTTTTGAAAATATCGCTTGATTTAGTAAAATAATCGAGTTTACAAAACATAGGTCCCAATAGATTTCCAAGATACCAAAATAAGTTTGTTACAACCAAACGATAGTTAAGTGCAAAATGTAGGTGAGACGCGTCGACACCGCGACTTATGATAAGTCCACATGCATGCCATGAAGTGAATGCCTTAGATACCTAAGATAAAACATGCTAAAAGTGTCAACACAATGGTTGAGTGAGTTCATAGAGTTTGGTTAACAAGTAAAGCTTTTAAAGAGCGTTCATGCAACAAAGGCAAAGTTTTTGGTCATAAAGAATAGCCCACAAAAGTAAAGGCATTGTAATCCACTCGGTTCAAGTTCACCATACAAAACTTGCAACCTATGTGTTCACAAACCATTGCCAAAATATGTCTAGAATTCAAGCACACGTGGTCAAATGAGTTCACAGCAAAGGCATTGTAATCCACTCGCCCAAGTTCACCATACAAAACTTGCAACCTGTGTGTTCACAACCCATTGCACAAAAATATAGTGTGTCTAGTAGTTAAGTATACATTATCGAGCAGTTCACAATATAGCACCACGATATAATAATGTATGCGCAAAGCCCCTAGAATAAATAATATGCGTCCCGTAACATAGTGGACGAGAGGTTGGTCGACCTCTAATAGCGCTATCCATACTACCTACTAATAGGAGACTAACAATGCGAATGTACGAGCAATTACATCATACAACTATTATATACAATTAAGAACACTCCGAACATGGGAGAATTTGCACCGCTCCGAACATGGGAGACTTTAGATTGAGAACGCCCCGTAACATAGTGAGACATTCGCCCTGACCGGGAGGCTTTAAGATTGCTCCGAACAAAGGAGACTTTATAGTGATGCTCCAAACATGGGAGACTTTATAGGATGTCTCAACAAGGGAGACTTTAGGTCAAGGTCATAACACGTGCAGTTCAATAAGTTCAAACAAGTCATAAGTTTGTATTTAAGTTCAAGAGTTCCGCTCAAAAGTTCGTAATTAAGTTCAAAGATTAAAGTCGAGTTCAAAAGTTCGTAATACCAAAGAGTTCGAATAATATCAAAAGGTTCAAGATAGTCGAGCGCTCAAAATTACGTCAAACAAGTTTAAAATATATCAAAAGGGTCCTTGTACAAGTTAAAGAGATCAACTATATGTCAAAAGTTCATATCAAGTCCAAAGTGTTCACTTATATGTTAAAGGGTTCAATCAATTTAAAAGAGCTCAAATATACATGTCGAAGGGTTCAAAATCAAGGAAAGTGTTTCAACTAATAGCGCTCAAAAGATAGTGATCAATTTAGTTCGGCATAATCTACTTACGCATATAGAGTGAAACAAAGGATATTTAAGTTCATATAAGTGTAAAGTAAAAGCAAGTAGTTGAGCATGTATCTCCCCCAAAGAGTTTATAAAACAATTAAACGAGTAAAAGTGGGGACTACGAACTCACCAAGGCAATAGTTATGATGACAAAGTGGATGCACGAAATGAGACGCATAGCAGCCTAACCGCGACCTATAATAAATGATATGCTCTAATGTAAGTCATGAAACAATGTCGCATGCAAACTCATATGATATCCATACCACTTGTACCTTTTGGAAAGTAAAGTTTATCGTCGAAATATATGTTTATGACATATTGTCAAGTTACCAAATACTTTACAAGTATTTACGTCGAAATGATATCCTCGATAATCATTTAGTGATTTATTATGAAACTATAACTTTCGTCAGTAAAATAATGTCATTTGACAATTTCATGAAAGTGACTAAACGTCCTTGAAAAGTTAGTTGTAAAATGGTGCACATCGAGTGTTAGAAACGAACTCAACAGCTTTTGGAAAGTTTGTATCATTATCTCAAAGTTTTAGTGTTTAAGTTTCCATCCTAGAGGTCTCGATCACAAAGAAAATATAGGTTAAGTATGGTACTTGTGTCCAAAATATTGTTTAAGGGTGATTTCGGCAAAGTTGGAGTGACTATATTTTATTCGTTACAACTCCGCTTGACAAACGGATGGATATTTTGGAAAATATGCATGAACTTACTTTTACTAGAAGACATCTCTTTATAAAAGTTCTACATCAATGTTAAAAACAACCTTCAATATGGTCACTAGTTTTGCCGTAATATTTGCCTATTAGAAATAATATAGTTTTTCTTATATAATAAAGTTACGCAACTTTGTCAAAACGTGTATAATTTAATCGTTACAAATCCGTTTTCTACGTTTTAAAGGTCCTTAGCTTTGTATCAAAGTATACTAATATATTTTTGATAAGTCGACACATTTAATAACACTTAAGCCTCATTTTTGACTCGTAAAGTGTTGGCGGTTAGCTCCTAGAACAGGGTTAAGACAATCAATAACTGTTCAGCAGAAACAACAAAGGGTCAGTAGTAACAGATACCACTTGGTGGTTACCGTATATCACTTGGAATCGTGTGATCACTTTCCAAAGTAAACTATTCGACCCTAATGCAGGTATCACGAATATCTACTGATAAGACCAAATGCGGTTAGAAATTAGGCACAATTCTATAACCCTTTCGCTAATAAGTGTTTTTGTTTTCAGATCTTACTCATGCATAAATGGATCTCCTATTTATAGGAGGTTACTCTTGAGCTATTCCAATGGAATTATGAGTATTAATCGGCCCATTAATAGCCTCATAATTATCCCCATTATAGTCAGTAGTGGTTACATGACCAATTAAACGTGGTCATAATGCGGTTGTAATCGCCATTTAGCGATACTTTCAATAAGCGATGCTTTCACTAAGCGGTATTTTCAATAAGCAAGATTTTCACTAGCGATTTTCCACTTGTAGTGAAATACGACCTATCGATGGAAACACGCCATCAAGATTTTCATAGCATCGGTATTTCATAGCACTAGCGGTGGATACACCACTCGATGGAAACATCGCTTATCGATGGAAACATCGCTTATCGATGGAAACCACAAGCGATTTTTCACAAGCAAGATTTTCCTCCAAAGAAGATTTCACCAAGACTACCAATACAAACCACTATAAGAGTCGAGTGTTCATGGACCTTATGGGTGTACACTCCGTACCTCCTAACCCATTACAAGGTGTGAACTAATCCCACAAGTGCACTAAATTTTCCAACAATCCTCCTCAAATTTAGTTCACTTCCTTTGCATGAAAAATAAACATCAAGCAAAACATGTGCATAAACGAAAATGTCCAGAGGATTGAATTTCCATCTTAGTAAATTACACGTTCAAATATTCGAGAATCGTGGTGTTCTAAGAATTGAACCCTTCAACCCATTTGAATACCAAGATAAAATACACACAAGTTTTCAAACACTTAATGACTCGACACTATACAAGCCATGTGTCCATATCCAAATTCATAAATGTTGTAAAAGCTAAAGTCCAAAGCTTCAAGCGGCAAAACTTCAACATTTATATAGGTGGTTCCTCTTTAGTCATGCTCCTACCAAGCACTTTTCAAAGAAAATTAACCATTAAGAGTAAAGACTTCATCCTCCTTTCAAGAAGTTCGAGCACAACCTTGGGATGTAAATAAAACATGTGCTCCAGGTCCATCGAATGTTCGACTTTCCACATTGAACTCAACTCCCAAGTTTCCTTAGGAGGAGTTGGGTGTCCTAGCATTCAAGTGACTAAGTTGGACTTAAACCCATCCCTTTAGCGCACTTTATAACCAATTCTCTAGCCAAACCCTTCGTCAAGTGATCAACTAAGTTCTGTTGAGATCTCACAAACTCTATAGATACTACCCCATTCATGATAAGCTCACGAATCATGCTATGCCCGACACCCAAGTGTCTAGACTTACCATTGTACATCCGCTATAAGCCTTAGCCAATGTAGTCGCACTATCACACCGGATAGAAATAGGTGCTATAGGTTTAGCCACAATGGAATCTCAAGCAAGTTTTCAACCATTCAACTTCTTTACCACCACCGCTAGAGCCACAAATTGATTCCATTGTTGAACCGGTGATGCAAGTTTGTTTCTTGGATGCCCAAGAAATTGCACCTCCACCAAGTAGAATACCCACCACCGGTAGACTAATTGTCTTGATTATTATCGATCCAACTTGCATCGCTGTAACCTTCCAACACCGATGGGTAACCAAGATATAGAGACTATAATCCATAGTTCTCTTCAAATACTTCAAGACCTCTGAATCGCTTGCGGTGATGAGCACTAGGATTGCTAGTATACCGCTCAATTTTCCCACTACAAAACCAATATCGGGCCTTGTACAAGTCATGACATACATCAGTGACCAATTACCCTAGAATACTCAAGTTGAGATACACCTTGCCATGATTAGCATCGCCTTCTCACAGTATCCATAGGTGTACTCATCGAGTACAATCAAAGTAATTGAATTTCCTCAAGACATTCTCAATATAATGAGACCGAGAGATAGAAATTCTATTACTTTCATGTTTAATCCTTATACCAAGGATAACATCAGCCTCCCCATGTCTTTCATGGAGAACCTTGATGACAAAAATTCCTTTGTCGTCAACTCGATTTTGGTCAGGTGCAAAGATCAACATGTCATCAACATATAGACAAATGATGACTCCTTTACCGATTCATCAAATTTGCTATATACACATTTGTCGACTTGGTTAAGAACATAACCACTAGACAAAACCACTTCATCAAACTTTTGATGCCATTGTTAGGTGCCCGCTTAAGTCCATAAAGAGACTTAATCGGTTTACACCTTGTTTTCATTGCTCGGCATGATGAAGCCCCGAGGTTGGTTCATATAAACCTCCTCTTCCAATTCACCATTCAAGAAAGTCGCTTTCATCCATCCGATGAATAACCGATTGTGAATAGATGCCATAGCAATCGCTAGCCTTATGGTATCGATACGAGCCACGGGGGCATAAGTATCAAAATAGTCTATTCCCGACTTTTGTTTAAAGCCCCGAATGACTAGTCTAGCCTTGAACTTTTCAATAGTTCCATCTACCTTCATTTTCCTTTTGAAAATCCATTTGCAACCCGAGGTTTGCAACTGTGAGGTAGATCAACCAACACCCAAGTGTTGTTGCCCATGATGGAATCCATCTCATCATTGATTGCTTTTTCCGTAAAGCAATATCACGGGACTTCATTGCTTCTTCAAATGTTTTGGGGTCATCCTCAACAATGAAGCAATAGGAGTATTGGTCCGAGACCTCATCCTAGTACCTTCAACTAAGTATAGTTGAAACTCGTGTCCAAATGACTTTGGAGTCCTCGACCCTTTGCTCTTCCCGAGCACGGGTTCATTCTTGTCAACCACAACCTCATCGAGACCACCGATGGTTCACCATCGTGGACCTCTCGATACACCGAAGGTCATGAGTTCCATTAGGAATCCTCGACTTGGTCTAGGGACCGATGAGAATCTATACTCATCAAAATCGCATCCCTTGATTCAATTATTGAGTTAATCGAAACATGTTCATTAGGTTCAACAAAATAGAACCTAAAAGCCTTGAAATGCTCAAGATATCCAACAAAGATGCGATCAATGCCTCTTTCACCCAAAGTCTTTTGCTTTGGATCGTGGAGTCTTACAATTTCTACAACCCCAAACCTTGAGATAATTCAGTTGGGTTTCTTTTTAGTCCGAGTTCATAAGGGGTAACCTTGTTCCTTTGTTGGGAACCTTATTTAATAAATAGCAAGTCATAACATAGCTTCACCCCGTAACCCTTGACTCATCCCGAATAGGACAACATGGAATTAACCATCTCCTTCAAGACCTGTTTTCCTTTCGTAAATACCATTTTGTCGAGGAGTATAAGGGCGATCGTTTCATGGATTATTCCAACAGACCGAAAGTACCGAGTATCCATGTACTCACCTCCCTATCGATCCTTAATCTTTTGATTAAAGACCCAAGTTGTAATTCAACTTCGCTTTTAAACACTTTGAATTTATCTAATGCTTCATCCTTGGTATGTAATATATAGACATAACAAAATCTAGAAGCATCATCAATAAATGTCACAGTACTTCTTATTCCCCAAAGAAGGAGTGGCATGCAAATCACACAGTCACCGTGAATAAGCTCCAAGATCTTAGTCTCACGACTAACACCACGAAAGGGTTTCTTGGTTATCTTGGTCAACATGCAAGTTTTACACTTTTCAAAGTGTCCATGTCAAAAGCAGGGATTAAACCATCCCTAGACATATCTTGCATCCTTTTATAGTGAACATGACCAAGTCTAGCATGCCAAAGGTTAGAATCATCGATCATATGTGGTCACAAAAGTCAAATAACACCGTCGTTGGTAATATTAAGCTGAACATTTGATTACATAAATAACCAAAACCAATAAAAACACCACATTTAGAAAGAACAAATTTATCGATTCAATAACTTGTTTATATCCATGATTATTCAAAACACTACTTGAAACCAAGTTCTTCCCGATATCGTGGACATGAATAACATTAAACAAGGTTACAATCTTTCCGTAACTAAACCTAAGATCTACACAACCACGACCATGCACCAAGGTCGTTGACTCATTTCCATGTGAAGAATAGAACCATCATTCATTGACTCATAAGTCTTGAACCAGCCTTCTATCTTTACACACATGAACTGTTGCACCGTAGTCAACCCACCATGCAACATCATCATCCCGCACATAAAGGATTCAGATACATATGTAACATAATAAATCGAAAAGACTTATTAAACATATTCGACCTTTCGGTGAGTTGGTGAACCACCACCCCCGAACCATTAGTGCTCGATCCATTGGCTTTACCACCAATTTAACACCCTTGCATCCTTTTAATGTGACTGTCTTGCCACATTTCAACAAGTAGGTGTTGCCTTCTTGTTAGGATCTGCTCTTGTGTTGTCATGATATTTGAGTTTGCCTTTGTTGTCATTGTACACGGTAGAGTTGTTATGCTCTACCATATTGACAACAGATGGTCCAAAGAAGATTGCTACTCTTTGGCTTGTCATTATCCCGCACTTTGAGAGATTCCTCAATGTGCGGATGACGCCTAACTCAACAAGAGTTAACTCCTCCTTCATATGTTTCAAGGTATGCTTGAAATCTTTCCATGAAGGAGGGAGTTTGTCAATGACATAAGAGACTTTGATAGCCTCATCCATGTTCATTTGGTGTTGTGTAAACCTTCCAAGTATTCCAAGAAGTTCATTGTATTGTTCCATAACCGGTCTTGAATCGCTCATTTTGTAATTTGTGAAATTACTAACAAGGAACTTCTTACTTGATGCATCCTCGACCATATATTTGGCATCCAAGAATCCCACAGTTCTTTGGAAGATTCAAAGTTCGATAAATATCAAACAAAGAATCGACATACCATTCGTAATAAGACCTGCATATGTAGTCATCATTCTCCCACTTGCTCCTCCTCCCGATTTGATCCACGTAGCATCATCACCATCATCGAATTGGAGTAGTCAAGACATAGACCACACTCATGCTTGACAAGAAGAAGTGCATCTTCTTCGCCACCTCCTAAAGTCCACCCTTCAAACTTGTCCACAGCAAAGTTTGAAGCCATGTGTTTCATTGCAGAATTGCCATTGATTATCACTAAATAGTTTACTTTGATTGTTGGCGGTTAGCTCCCGAATGAGGTTAAGACAATCAATAACCTGCTCAATGAAACAACAAAGGGTCAGTAGTAACAGATACCACTGGTGGTTACCGGATATCACTTGAATCGTGTGATCACTTTCCAAAGTAAACTATTCGACCCTAATGCCTCGGGTATCACGAATATCTACTTGGGATAAGACCAAATGCGTTAGAGAATTAGGCACAATTCTATAACCCTTTCGCTAATAAGTGTTTTTGTTTTCAGATCTTACTCATGCATAAACGGATCTCCTATTTATAGGAGGTTACTCTTGAGCTATTCCAATGGAATTATGAGTATTAATCGCCCATTAATAGCCTCATAATTATCCCCATTATAGTCATAGTGGTTACATGACCAATTAAACGTGGTCATAATGCGCTTGTAACGCCATTTAGCAAGACTTTCAATAAGCAAGACTTTCACTAAGCAAGATTTTCAATAGCGATACTTTCCACTAGCGGTGACTTTCCACTTGTAGTGGAAATATAGCCTATCGGTGGAAACACCGCCTATCGATACTTTCATAGCATCAAGACTTTCATAGCACTAGCAAAGGATACACCACTCAAGGAAACATCGCCTATCGCTGGAAACACCGCTTATCGATGGAAACCACAAGCGATTTTTCCACAAGCAAGATTTTCCTCCAAAGAAGATTTCACCAAGACTACCAATACAAACCACTATAAGAGTCGGGGTGTTCATGGACCTTATGGGTGTACATCCGCACCTCCTAACCCATTACAAGGTGTGAACTAATCCCACAAGTGCACTAAATTTTCCAACATAAAGGGTGACATTTTCATGCTTTGAAATTTCGAATTATTAGTTTTCGTCGTCAAACTTCAAAATTCATAACTTTTTGTTATAACTCCGTTTTAATCCGCTCAACCGCCACGTTTTCGTTTTAAAGTATATTTTCTAAATATCTAGCCCAAAATATTATACCCACTGTCGGATTTTCCAGATTTTCAAAATATGGACAGACTCTTTTTAAGACTTGTCGAAATGAGTTTTTCTCGCGCCAAACCTATTCTAACCCATTCAAAACAACTCCGAAGCTATTCTAATCCTACCATACACCTTCTTAGGGTGTCATGGGTTCCTAGACATCACCAAAAATAATATATAACAAGGAGTAATTATAGGATGACATAAATATATATAACTCTTAAAATCAATGTAAAAGTGGTACAAACATCATAAGACTTGCATGTTTTCTCAATAATGATGAAATGAATATGAGAATGAATATGAAATATGATGATGAAAATAAAAAGCTTACAAGTAATTTGATGAGGTTATTAGAACAAAGGGTTTTTCCTAATCACCCAAGGTTTTTATTGCAAAACCTTAATAACAAGTGATGCTAGAGTGATAAAAACCTTGTCTTGAAATTTTTTGATGATCCTTTCTTGGTCTCCATGGTGTGGCCGGTTTGCAAGAGAGAAGAGAAGAGAGAAATGATTTTTGATCTTTGCTTTGGATTATGAAATGAATGTGTTTGTAAAAGTAGATATTAAGTTAGGATATTTAGGAAATAAAAGTGAGTCACTCCCCCCTTGTCGACATATATAAAAGAAAAGGGACCAGATGCATTAACTAGTAATCAAGTGTTTTAATTGTTGAGTAAATATGTAGTTAATTAGGAATAAGTGGTAACTTGTGTAATTATTTGAGCTTGTAGGGTAGCGTTAACTAAAATATATTTTAACGGGTCAAAATAAAATATATTGATGTCATAAAATTATAAAAGTACATTTCTTGTAAAATTTGAGTGAAACGATAATGATCATGTAAATTTAAGAAAACCGTCGTAATTATATAAATATAACAATTTATATATAAAATAAATTAAAAACATTGGGTAAACTAATAATATAATTTTTATAGTCTTAAAATGAATATAAAAATATATTAGAATTATTTTTGGAGGTGTCGGATCAATTGTACAAAATAATTGTTTACGCGATAACGTTTATTTAATAGGAAAATAAACGTTTAATGAAAATATAAATTTGAAAAATGACCGGAAGTTGAGAATTGTGACAGGGTTTCGCAGCTGCTCTAGATGTTCTCAAACCGGAATGTCTCAAAGAAGACAACACGGAGTGAGTGAACCGGTAATTTAAGTCCACCGATTGATGAAAAGAGATTTGAAAAACAATCGTATTGCTCAATAGAAATTGTTTTTGCAATACAACGAAGGTTTTATTGAAAATCAATTATCAATCATAAAACACCTTTTATTTTGAAATATTAGTACACGATCGATTTGCTAAAGAAAAGAGTTTTTAAGCACAAAGACCGGTTTTCAAAGGTATCCGTCAATCCATAACTCGAACGAGATTGATTCAAGAGATTGAATCTCCCCATTGTTTCTATTCGGTTGTCACATGGTTGATCTATATAATAGATCTCACATGCCACCTACCAGAGCTTGTTTGATGTTGGCTCTAGAAGGTTTTCCATCTTCATTGTGAATATGTTCACATATTACTCGGATGTTCAGCAATACCACAAGGATAATCGTGGGACTCAAAGATATAATCTCTCTTTCCACATTGTGTGAAACAGAGAGTCTTCATTGAAAGTGTCCTAATGAGATTTATTGATGATCTCGTGGCTCTAAACTCAATTTGTGCATATTTGGTTCTGTGTTGGAGACTAGGGAGAGGTCTCCTTCTTCAATATCAACAAACTCTAAGAGAAAGTCGATAGATAATGTCGGTTCCCGTGAGAATGAAACAAGTCCTTTTAAGAGGAACTTGAGTGGTTTGGAAAGTTGAGGTGCGGTGCGTCCTTTGGGTCCATGACGTCTTGTCTTCAATACCAATGTTACCATCAACCACCAAGCATATGAATTGTACCCGTTTACGCCTAAGGTTGAATAAATGGAGGCTATTTGTTTTCACCCTTTCTCATTCAATTCTTTTAATTCTTCAACCCTTTAGTGCTTACGGAGACTTCATAGCTAGAACCTTGTTGGGTTTATTCCATTCTAGCTCTATCTCGATCCGCACACTTCCCATATCTCATTTTCTCCTTTTATCATCATACCTAAGAACTCTACACTAACTAGTGGATAGTCCTGGGTAGATCCTTCCGTTACGGCGGATCATGGGAACACATACCTAACCTTATCATCCTTATATCACCATACATAAAGTAATGTTGGTCGGTCTATTTGGTATTGTTCATCTTCCATTTGAACCAATTGAAAACCATTTGAAAATCAATCCGGATACTTGTGATATAATATCAAAGCATTTTGTACCTAAATTATTTTGATATTTTTTGAAGAGAACTCCCCTCAACATGTGCATCAAATATTTGAAATCGTTTGCACATGGAGGCAATAATTAACTTCATTACCATTTTCTAAAAGATATCACATCACTTGCTAATCAAGACAAGTAGATATATTTTGGGGAAGGATGAGATTTTCAAAATTTTGCTTCCCTCAATATGTGCCTCGAGATTTGAAAAGAGTTTTGCACATACTAGAAAACCCGCACATTGAGATAAGTGATCACGTTTCAAATCATAGGTTTAAGATAGATGCTCCCCTCAACATGTGCATGGAAAATTTGAAATCGTTTGTCACATGTGGGAAGGAAAGCATGTACATCCTTATAAACCATTTACCGAATTATCGATTAAATCCAATTTAAATCACAAATTCTCCCCGATCACAATTATCAAATCATTTGAGATTTGTGATCTCTTATAGATTTAAATTGATTTTGAAAGCTTTTGAGGAGAATTGTGACTTGATTGTGAAAACGTTTTAAGCGATAAGGATCGGATTTGAGACTTTAAACTCCATTGATAAAACATGCATGATTATCTTTTGACAAACAATTGTATGACAAATAACCTTTTGATTTAATTGAAATCATTCTCCCCTCAATCAATGACATAGGTTGTTGATTGAGAGATTGATATTTTGACAAATGTTAAGTCGAGATGATTTTCAAAAATAGAGTCCGAGTTATTTTTCAAAGCAGTTAGTTTTCATTAGATAGTAAGTTATTGTTTATAGAATCGAGCATGGAATTTTGAAAACATGATGAAGTATGGCTCGTTCTTTCATTAAAAAGCGGGTTCTTGCTGAAATGACAATAAACCATTGTTTATCTCTTTATTTATTTATTTATTTTTATTTTTTTTTACTTCCTCCCAATTTTTTTTTTTAATGAATTCGAACAACATCTAAAGTCCGTGTCATTCTTTGAATGACAAATCAAAATCCGTAGATATTGTCGAACCGAGAAAAACATGACAAAAGACAATATTTTTTTTTTTTTTTTTATTTTTTTATTTACTTTTTGAAAATTTTATAATTTTCTATTTTGCTTTTTGAAGAGATATTTACAAGAGATAGATGAGCATAGACCTTTACTCCTCGTCTTCCTCTCGAAGGCGTTTGAGTGTTTCGGTTGAAGGCTCTTCAAGCCAAGTCGTGGAAGGATAAACTCAAACGTTCTCTAGGAAGAGCTTTGGTGAAGATGTCGCTAACGGTATTCGGTCCTCACAAAATAGAGTTCCACCACACCGTTTTCCACTTGTTCCCGATGAAATGATGTCGAATGTCGATATGCTTTGCTCTTGAGTGTTGAACGTTGTTGCATGAGAGAGCAATAGCACTTTATTGTCACATTGCGAGAGGATTTTGTTGAATTCAAAGCCATAGTCGGATAATTGGGATCTCATCCATAAGATTTGAGCACAACAAGATGACATGGCTATGTATTCAACCTCTGTATAGGAAATAGAAGTACTCATTTGCTTCTTTGAATACCACTCACAAGCTTATCACCCAAAACTAAGCACCTCCGGATGTGCTTGACGTGTATCTTGACATCTGCATGATCGGCATCTGCATAGGTCGTTAGTGACATATCGGTGTCCTTGGTACCAAAGTCCCATGTTGATGGTTCCTTGGAGATACCGAAAGACCCGTTTAACCGCTTCAAGGTGCTTTTTGGTAGGCTTAGCACGGTATCTAGCACACATGCAAACATGAACAAGATGTCGGTCTACTAGCGCGTGAGGTACATCGGGGATCCAATCATACTACGATATTTCGTTTGGTCTACCATGATCCCCGAGTGGTCCTCATCCGGTTTGGTTCGCTCAATCATGGGAGTGTCAGCGGTCACATGAATCAAATCCAAATTTCTTTAAAATCTCATTTGCATATTTAGATTGATTTATAAAAATGCCTCCGGGACTTTGTGAAATTTGTAATCCCAAGAAAATGACATTTGTCCCATCATTGACATTTGAAATTTTGAACCCATTTCATTTGAAAACGGTCACACTCATTGGGGTCGGTCGAGGCAAAGATAATATCATCAACATAAATTTGAACATGAATTAAATGTTTGCTCGACTTTACGGTGAACAATGTCGGATCAATCGCTCCTTTCTTTGAATCCGGTAGATAGAAGAAACTTTGATAGCGTATCATACCATGCCCTAGGAGCTTGCTTCAAACCGTAAAGGGCCTTCTTCAAGCGATAAACATGAGTAGGATGCTCTTGATTCACAAAACCTTTAGGTTGGGCGGCGACATCGACTTCTTTAAGATCTCCGTTCGAAATGCCGTCTTCACATCCATCGATATACTACCATATTCTTACTAGCAGCATTAGCCAAGAAGATTACGATTGCCTCGATCGAGCAACTGGAGCAAATGATTCTTCAAAGTCAATACCCTCCTCTTGACGGTATCCTTTAGCAACCAATCTAGCCTTGTTCTTTAAAACATCACCATGCTCATCAAGTTTCACTTTGAAGATCCACTTTAGAGCAATGATCATAGCACAATCTGGAGCATGTACTAATTCCCATACATCTAGTCGATCAAACTCATGAATTTCTTCTTGCATGGCATTGAACCATTGTCTTCATTCATGGCGCTTTTAACATCTTTTGGTTCGATCTTTGAGAGTACGGAGTTGAAGAAGCACCATAAGGCATCGGTTGCAAGTTGTTTACGTGTGGATCTTGGACGAGAGGGTTTCAATGATGTTGTCTAATGGATGATCATGTGTCCATTTTATGAGGTGTTCATGTGGTTGTTGTTGAGGAGCTGAAGTAGCGAGTCGATATCTCCGATGAAGATGGTTCGATGAAGATTCGAGAGCAAATATGTTTTCAAATGGAGCATCTTGGGGAGTAGCAAAGGGATTAACTTCATCATTGGTGCGAAACATTTCCATGATGTACACTTGATGATTGATGATTTGTTGATGAGAATGAGTAATCGCAGCAGCGCTTCTTGACTTAATGACATTGAGACCGAAGGGTTGACTTCATTGACTTGAATATGAGCAACCTCTGTTGTTGGAATCGACACCTCATTAGCACTTGGATCATAAAGTTCATCAAACATTGGATCAAACAATTTCTTCAAATCATCTTCGATGGAGGTACATATGGAGTTTCTTGAGAAGAGTTTGGTACAAGGATGAACCAATGGGATTGTTTTGAAGTGCGGGTCCGAATGGATTGTCCAGAGCCATTTGACCGGTCGACTCATCGAACGTAACGTGAATTGTTTCCATGATATTTCGGGTTCTTTTGTTGTAGATTCGGTATCCTTTTTGTTTGGAGCATAACCAACAAATACTCCAATGTCCGCTTTAGCTCTTAGTTTACCTAAATCTTGACCGTCATTAGTTGGATAACACAAAGCACCAAACACACGAAGGTAGGAGAGATCGGGTTTTCGTTTATGGACAAGTTCATATGGAGTTTTTCCATGAGAGGTGTGAATAAGGGAGCGATTTTGGGTGTAGCATGCGGTGGCAATGGCTTGACCCGAGAGAAACATTGGAACCTTTGAGTAAATCAAGCATTGTTCTAGCGGCTTCCACAAGAGTTCGATTTCTCTTTCAACTACACCGTTACATTGAGGAGTTCGTGGAACACTTCTTTGATGGTGATTCCAACACTTTCATAAAATTCACTTAAGTCTTTGTTAACGAACTCGGTGCCATTGTCTGCTCGAACAATTCTAACGGTTTTGTTAAGTCGAACTTGAAGTTGCTTGATAAGTTTGATGATGACATCGGGTTTCATCCTTTGTCCTCAAAACTTTACCCAGTGAATCGAGAGTAGTCATCAACAACGACTAAAATATATTTCTTCCATTAATATTTTGCACTCTCATTGGTCCGCATAAATCCATATGAAGGGTATGAAGAACTTCCATTCTTGAGTTTGTGGGTTTGGGTTTTTTGTGGGCATATCTTTTCATACTTTTTCCCAATTGACATTCAAGTTGAACAAAGATGATCCTTTTCATACTTGAGTCTAGGTAAACCTACAACTTCCAGTCCTTTGTTTTACGCCACTGAGATCATTGATAGATTGTGCGAAGTTCAAGTGATTGAGGCACACGATGCCACAACCATGACTTTGTTTTGAAGCCTTTGACAACAAGCAAATCTGGAGAAGACTTCATCATATCTTCGATAGAGATGATGTATAGATTTGAACCACGTGAGGTAGAAACAATGGACTCATTAGAAATAGATGCTGCTAGTGTCCGTCAAGTCTAACGGACTTAAATAGCTTAAACACAAATGCAATGAAGATCGAGAGAATATAGTGAATTCCGGTCGTTTAGTCCCAGGAGACTCAATGGTGTGTAAAGCAATTCGGATAATGGAGTGATCACTAAGGATAGTGATCTTTAAAGGTTTTGATTAGAAATTACACTCTTGATTGATTGGAATGGAATGGACACGATTTGGAAAGCACAACAATCGGATGAAAGAAACGTAAACGTAAGTTTTAAAACTACGTATCGCACAAAATAAAAAGTGAATCTAAGAAATAAAAGACCTAAAAATATAAAATGACATTTTGGAATCCTAAAAATAAAAGAAAATTATTAGAAAAAGAAAATTATTTTTAACACTATTTAATTAATTATTATTAATTAAAACTATTTTAACTATTTAATAAATACTCTAAAATAAAAGAAAATAGGAAATAAGGCTAGAAAAATAAACTTATGATTCTGAAAATCTAAAATACTATAAAACTAATTTTAAAACTAAAAATATATTTTTCACACTTTTTATTTAATTATTACTAATTAATAACTATTTAAAATACACTTAATTACTAGAAAATATAAAATAAACTTGGAAAAATAAAATTTTAACTTAAAAAATCTAAAATATGATAAAACTAATTTTAAAACAGAAAAGATATTTTTATGCTTTTTAATTATTTATTACTAATTATTTATTATTTATTAACTATTTATAATTATAATAAATACTAAGCGAGAAAAGGAAAAATATGAAACTTTTCTAAAAATCCTATATGATGACAGAAAACAAAGAAAATAGAAAAACAAGATTTGCTTATTAATAAGTTGAAAAGAAAAATCAAAAGCTAGAAAATCTTAAATAAACACTATCACCGATTTTTAATTGGACTTTTCTCGGATTTTCTTTTGAAAACTACTTTAATACTGATTTTATGAAACTTTAATGAAGACAAAATTTTACAAGTCACAAATAAGCTATTTGATGAGCTTAAAAATCCAACATGGCTAAATGAGCTTATTTTGTGAAATAAGCTCAAACAAGGTTCAAAATTAAAACAAAAGCTAGAATAAGATGAAATAAGTTAAATGAACTGAAATGAAGCTAAAAGATGAAAAGAAGCACACTGATAAGCTATGAACAAACAAATAAGCACTTGTAATTGAAACAGAAATGGGACAAGCTTGAGGCTTGTTGCAGCCCTAGCAAACAAGCTCCAAAGTGAGAACTTGAGCTTGATACTTCAAGAGGACCAGGTTGGCTTTCCAAAGAACCAGAGAACACAAGATTTGAGCAACTAATAAGCTCTATGTGAGCTTATCAAGTTGGATCTATCAACCGTGCACAGGCACTTTTATGAAACAGTACTCACAAAAGCTAGAAAATAAGCACTTGAGTGAGAACCAAAGAACTAGCATTTTGTATTTTTCTTTAGCAACTAGACTTTAATATCCCAAGAACTTATAAGTCGAAACTTAATATTGAACACACAATGAAATTTCAAAGTTTATTCAAAACGACCTTATGAAATTTTGACTTTTGAGAACAACTAAAAGTTGACCAAAGTGAACTTTGATCGATCTTAAGCACTTAATATGTTATATTAAGATGTTAAGACCGAATTGAGCAAGATTAACAACTTTTAAACACAAAATCATGATCCTGGATTATTACATTCCAACATGGACTCATAAGGCACAATTAATGCTATGTTGACTTTTGATGAACTAACACTTGTTTTTATGACTAAGCTCGTTATTTAGACTTAGTTAAGCGTAATTCCAACAAAACTAAAGACCAAAGTACTTTCAACACAAAGACCAAACACCACTTGAGATTACTGTTTTGAAGATTTTAGAGGCAAAACAAAAATTAAAACCATGAGATTGATTCCGGATCTTTTATAATCACTTGTTAAGACTTATTAAGCTTTAAACAACAACCCTTACAACATAAAACTTAAAAATGACCAAAATGCAATTTTAACGTCAAAATGGAATTTTCATAAACACAAATTTAAAAGAACAAGCTACTAATTTAAAAGCTTAGATAAACTTAATTATGACTAGTCAACACTAAGAAACTAAAATATTAGCTAATTAACAACTACAACAATAAAATGCCAAATTGGTCAAAAAGCTTACATAAGCTTCCAAGCTCAAACTAAGAATCGTAACCAATGAACACCCTATAAGCTTACCACTAAGCTACTAACCCAAGGCCATCCATGATTTACCCTGCTCCAAATTGTGATCACCATTTCAAGTGATTTTTGATTTTTCAAGTATTTAATTTGGATTTTGGTGATTTTTGATTTTTAGTCTAAACCGATTTTAAATGTATCTAAAAGCTTGCTTAAGCTTTCTAGGAGCTTAAGTGACCTATTCAGTCCATACAAACAAAAACAAACAACATTTGAACCAACATGAGATTTTTGAAAATGAGAAAATTGCATAAACTTGAAATACAATTAGATACTTGAAATTAGTTTCAAAAGCTTTCAAATACAATAAAATACTTGAAATACGTTATTACAAGCTTGAAACATACACTTAAAGACTTGAAAATGCTTAAAAGCGATTAATAAAACTTAAATTACACTAGATAATAATGATACATTGCATCTCTCCCACTTTATAGACTTTTAGCACTCCTCCATGACCTCTGAATGTTTCCCACCACATTTGAGCCCTTGGATCACTCAAAATCATCGAGCCGTCCACATGTGATTTTGGCGCCAAATATCTTCAAAGCGGGTTTTAAGCAATTAATGAGGTTTGGTTGAGTCAATTAAAGTTTTGTTGTTTAGAGGATGGGAGGGACATAGCATGGAGGGTTGAAAAGGATGAAAACCATGGTCGGTTTTGGGTATTGCTATGGTAGAGATAGTGCTACGATGAAGGTGGTATCTTGGTTTTCTCATGTTTGACTTTGGTTGACCGTGACTTAATAATACCGGGAGGTCAAAAAGGCTAATAACATGTGGAAAGGGGTCGGTTCAAGGGGGTCAAGGGTCATTTGGGCCAAAGCTTGGATTGTTGGATTTGGATTTGGGCTTTTAATAACATAAGGGTCCGTTTGGTTTATTATAACAACAAGGACCAAAAGTGCAATTACACCAAACTTCAAGGATGAATTTGATAACTTTCAAACTTATCACAAGGACCTATTTTGACAAACTTTGATAAAACAAGGACCCTTTTGCATAAAATCTATTTTTAAAGGTCCAAGGACTAATTTTGCAAAATTTCAAAGTTTAGGGACCTTTCTTGCCAATTGACCAAAGAATCATTCAAGGATCATTTTTATAACTTAGAATACTTTAAGGACCTTGAATGATAAATTTCCACATTTTGATATTCCGTGGACTAGATTTGACAACTTTTAAAACTTGGGGACTAAAGCGCCAATTTTGCAAACTTTATACATTTTCATCGATTTTGATATTTTTGCATTTAAAACACATAAAACACTGATTTGTGATATTTTGATCATTTTGATGTGTTTCGAGTGTTTTCGGATGATTTTGCGGTTTAGATTATACAAAATGATGAGTATTTACACACTCATCAATCCCCACATCGAGATATTGCTAGTCCCTAGCAATGATTTGAGAAAACTTGATGGATTTGAAAACTCTTTACCAAAAGCCATCACTTACGGAGTAGCCAATTGTTTTGATTCAAGTAAGAACCTTGGTACAACGATAACCAAATGATTTATTGGCAAATCATAAACCATATAACGGATTTGATGTGTCTTTACCGAAGCCGTACCTTCGGACTAGCCAACTCTTAGATAAATTATCGAATTATCTTTGGTGAGTCTACCAATTATGGATTTTCCATCGCCTTTACCACAAGCCATAACCTTGCGGGCTAGCCAACTCTTCACTTTTTAGGATATGGTGAGTTGAGAACCATACAATTTTGGGCAAATTGCAAGCCATATAAACGGATTTGAGAAATCTTTACCAAGAGCCGTTTGCTCTGGATTAGCCAATCCTTTAGTTTATCAAACATGGCGGATGATAACCAAGATGAGTAAGTGTAGAACACTTACTCCAAAAAAAATTTTGGCCAAAAGGGAATTGGGTAGATAATACATGAAATTCGTGAGAATTCCCCACACTTAGAAATGAATATTGCCCTCAATATTCAAAGTACAAGCGGTTATGCTTAGAAACAAAAACGTAAAGGGAAATACTACGGCCATTATTTAGAAAGAAGATATATATATTTTTTTTTTTTTTTTTTTATATATACTTATATACATAACATGTATATATATATATATATTTTTGGCAACCCCCCACTAGGGTGGTAGAAAGAGGTAAGAAGACGAATTATGGGTGAAAACCCATATGGTGCGTGCTAATGTTTTTGATTACCGAGTCACTAGCTTGACTCGATCCCGCATTCATTGGTTCATGGGAATGTTTGTAGATCCGGACAACCACGGGGAATGTCCTCTCCAAAGTAATGCTTAACTCGATGACCATTCACTTTAAAATTAGGACCATCGGGTTGAGATAACTCAACGGTACCATAAGGATAAACCTTAGCGATAGTGAATGGACCGGACCAACGGGACTTGAGCTTTCCAGAAAATCTTCAATCTTGAATTGAAAAGAAGGACTCGATCACCAACGTTAAAACGCGGTTCTTGATCTTGGGTCATGAATCTTCTTTGTCTTTTGCTTATAGATCAAAGAGTTCTCGTAAGCTTGATCACGAAGTTCATTTAGTTCATTCATTTGAACTTTTCTATGATCACCACCGTCTCGTATATCGAAGTTTGCATGCTTTAAGGCCCAAGATGCCTTGTGCTCTAACTCAATCGGAAGATGACATGCCTTCCGTACACTAGCTTGTATGGAGTACACCCATGGGTGTTTTGTAAGTCAGACGGAAGGCCCAGTCGTCATCAAGCTTATCCGACCGGGATGCACGATTTTCGCCTCTTGTCCTTTCAAGAATCCTTTTAATACCACGGTTTGAAACTTCCACCGCCCACTTGTTTGGGGTGGTATGCGATAGAGACGGTGGGTAACACCATACTTTTGCATGACTCTTTCAAATTGGTCATTACAAAATGTGTACCACGATCACCGATTATCGCTCTCGGAGTTCCAAACACAGCAAACAGAGATTTCAAAACTTCACAACAACTCGGGCATCATTGGTGGGTAAAGCTTTTGCTTCAACCCATTTTGACAGATAGTCAACGACCACGAGTATGTACTTGTTACCACGAGAAGAAGGAAATGGCCCCATAAAATCAATACCCCATATGTCAAATATCTCACAAACTTGAATGGCATTTTGTGGCATTTCATTCCTTTGAGAGATATTACCATGACGTTGACAAGCGTCACGAGTTTTGACAAATTCGTGGGCATCCTTATAGATTGTGGGCCAATAGAACCCGGAATCAAACACCTTTTGGCGGTGTAGTTTGGACTATGATGGCCCCGGTGGGTCCAAAGATGGCAAGTCGTGAGAATGTCAATAGCTTCACGTCCATAAACACACCGTCGGATGACTTGATCCGCAGATTTTGAACAAGAAAGGGTCGTCCCGAAATAATGTTTAACATCTTTGAAGAATTTGTTCTTCCGTTGGGTCGACATTCCTTTCATTAATGAAGTTACCCGCATGGTAATTTGCAAAGTCGACAAACCATGGGGTGGTAGAATTTCCACGAAAAGAAACCGCATTGAGTGTCTCGAGAGGAAATGTTTCATTTATTTCCTTTTCTCGAAGACATCTTGGTGAGGGTTTTCTAATGCAGACGGATGATCGTGACTAGATTCTCGACTCCTTTTTATCACGTATAATGATATCAAATTCTTGGAGGAGGAGAATCCAACGAAGTAATCTCGGCTTTGCATCTTGTTTTGCAAAGAGATATTTAAGAGCCGAGTGATCCGTATACACTACGCATTTGGTCAAGATTAAGTATGGCGAAACTTCTCAAATGCATACACCACGGCTAATAGCTCTTTTTCGTGGTGGTGTAATGAGTTTGAGCTTGATCATAGTTTTGCTTGCGTAGTGAATAGGTGAAAATGCTTGTTTCTTCGTTGCCCTAGGATTGCACCGATAGCAAAATCACTTGCATCGCACATGAGCTCAAAAGGCAAGTCGATCGGGAGCAATGAGAATGGGTGCCTCGATGGCTTTTTCTTCAATGTTTCAAAAGCTATGATGCACTCGGGTGAGAAGATAAAAGGAGCATCCTTTTCAAGAAGATGGGTCATAGGTAGGGCGATTTTGGAAAAATCTTGTATGAATCTACGATAGAAACCGGCATGACCTAAAAACTCCTAATACCTTTGACGGTAGTAGGATGAGGTAATTTAGCAATAACATCGACTTTTGCTCTATCTACCTCAATCCCGTTCTTGGAAATCTTATGGCCAAGGACAATGCCTTCTCTGACCATAAAGTGGCTTTTCTCCCAATTTAGACAAAGATTGGTGTCTTCACACCTTTGAAGCATTTTATCTAAATGGGAGAGACATGATTGAAAACAATCCCCAATGACCGAGAAGTCATCCATAAACACCTCCATCGTTTCCCGATCATGTCGTGGAAAATGGCCATCATACATCGTTGGAGCGTGCGGGAGCATTACATAAGCCAAAAGGCATACGTTTGTAGGCAAAAGTTCCGTATGGGCAAGTGAATGTGGTCTTCTCTTGATCACTTGGATCAATAGGGATCAAAGTAACCCGAGAAACCATCAAGGAAACAATAGTATTCGTTCCTCGCTAATCTCTCAAGCATCCGGTCCATGAAGGGTAGAGGAAAATGGTCTTTACGGGTGGCGTCATTCAACTTACGATAGTCGATGCAAACACGCCATCCGTCACCAATCGAGTTGGAATTAACTCGTTATCTTCATTGTGATAACGATAATGCCACCTTTTTCGAACACAATGAATTGGGTGACCCAAGGACCTATGCGAGATCGGGTAAATCAATCCGCATCAAGAAGTTTGATAACCTCTTGTTTGATAACATCATGGATTTTTGGATTCACTCGTCTCGATGTTGAACTGCTGGTTTAAAGTCATCCTCCATCAAGATTTTATGGGTACAAAACTCGGGGTTTATACCTTTGATGTCGGAGAGTTTCCAAGCAATTGCTTGCTTGTGTGACTTCAAGATGTTTATGAGAGAAGACTTTTCATCTTTACTCAAATCTCGAGCAATAATGACGGGTAATTTATCATCACCTTCTAGAAATGCATACTCGAGATGAGGAGGTAAGTCCTTAAGCTCAACCTCGGAAATTCTTCGATTTTCTCAATGACTTGACTTCCTTGTTATGAAGTTTGATGGGAGGAGAGGAGAGAAGTGTCCAGTTGACACTTTCTCAAGAAGAATATCTCCTCCAGTTAATCTCATTTTGATTAATCTCAACCGGGATTGAATCACTAGGATGAGGGTTGATGATGGATCATCATTGAGCAACTTCTCAATAAAAGTATATCCCCTCAATATCAATTGGGCGTGATCAATTTCCCAAGTGCAGAATCACTAGCCAAGTATGCTTCAATCTCATCTAAGATGAAGTCGCTTCCCTCAAACGGAGTGAGAGAAGGAGTAAATTGGCTATGATAGGTGAGAAGATGTGGTGGAATCCCTACTCACGAATTATGAGAATAACCAAGAACTTCTTGAGTACTCTTCGAAGCAACATCAATGATATCTATTCGGTTAACCGATTCGGAATCATAGTTTGCGAGTACCTCGAAGTTTGGTCAAGGTTGAAGGTGATGACTTCATTACCAACACGCAATGTGATTTCTGCTCAAATACATCAATGAGAGCACGGCCCGTTCTCGTGAATCCTCGACCAACAATGAGAGGAACCCGATGATCGGCATCAAAATCAACAACCACGAAGTCGGTGAAATGGAACTTTCCTACTTTCACAAATACGTCCTCGGCAATGCCAAGAGGACGGGATATGGAACGATCGCAAGCTCGAGAGTCATGCATGTAGGAGTGAGTTCGGAAGAGAAAGTTTCTTCCACACCGAATATGGCATAAGATTAATGCTTGCACCAAGATCTCGCTAGGGCAAAGCATTCAACCATTCTGAGGAATACACAAGGTAAGAGAAATTTCCCGGGATCTCCAAGCTTTTCGGAAGCTTCTTGAGGATAACTGCAGAGGTTCTCGTTAAGAGGAGTCTTAGCCATTTCAAACAACTTTTCCTTATTGCTTAACATGTGTTTGAGAGTCGATGCGAACTTGGGCATCGAGATGATAGCATCCATAAGCTTATGTCAAAATGTAACTCTTGGAAAATTTGGAAAAATTTATCCATTTGATGACTAGCTTTCTCGCGAGCTTTGCTCATTCAAACGTGATGGGTAAGGAATAGAAGATTTGGATTTTGTTTCTCAATAGGAGCTATAGGAGGTTCAAAACAACTCCTGGATTAGACTTGGGTTTCGGACAACTTGAGGTTGGACTACCGAAGGTAGGACGTGTCTTGATGCCGTGGGCTAGAATAATGCACCTTGTCCGTTGTTTCCTTGGTAACTTGACTCATTGGCACGGTGGAGGAGGCATTGGAGTCGTGGGTCCATTGTGTTTTGGAGGTTCACTTTCCACTACCTTAGGGAGAGAAGAAGAAGAGAGTAGTAGGAACAGCGGGTCCGATGTATGAAACACCACTTGGGTTGTGATCGCCTTGGCATCGCCCCTCGGGTTAGCGATCGTGTTGCTCGGTAAAGTACACGAGCAGGGGTCGATCATTTAAAGACTTCTTCGGATCGACAATCGGTGACCAACAACCTGTTCATTTCATCTTGGGATTTCATGAACCGCTTCAAGAACTCATCGGATGATGGTCTGGAGGAGTAATGACGGGAGGAGCTGGAGGGATAATTTGAGGTCGTATGTTTTGATTATGACCAAAATTCCCTTGATTAGGATTCATATTCCCATGAAATTGATTCCCTCGATTGAAATTGTTTTGATGAAGGTTTCCCGATGTTGGAAACCTTGATTGGGTCCAGGATAGAAATTACCTTGGTTTTGATAACCTTGGTTCATTCTAGGTTGGTTTTGATTCGGTTGTGCATGTTATGATTACGGTTGAAACCGGTGGTGCACGATTAGTGTTAGCACGGTAGTGTGGTTCATTTGAGGACGGTATTGAGTACCTCCTTGTGAACTACCGGCTAGAGCATTGGCCTCAAAGGACTACCATCGGTGGCGGTACAATTGTAGTAAGCATGAGGACCACCACAAGTAACACAACTCTCGACTTTCTTCACTTGACATGTGTTGGTGTCTCGGTGAAGGAGACTTTCTTCGGTTAGCAAGAACCAAAGCTTGAACAATGTCGTGAGTTTATCAATCTTAGCATCGGTGCTAGATGTACTCACGGGGATGAAGAAGAAGAAGGTCCAAAGATTAGGCCGATATGTCTTAGCTCGAAAGGACGGACTTGAGATTTGTTCTCAATGATCCGCAAGGCCTCTTTGGTGGTCTTGCTCAAGAAATTACCTCCGCGAGGCATTCAAAGAGTCTTGATTGGTGCGATTGAGACCATTGTAGAAAGTATCCATTTGCATTAAGTCGGTAAAACCGTGATGCGGACACTTGATGAAGCAACTCTTTGTAACGATCCCATGCCTCCCGAATGATTCATCAAATCTCGAGAAAATTTCATTATCTCATTCTTAAGACTTGTGGTTCGGGATGGAGGATAGAACTCGTTAACGAACTTGGTGACAAGATCTTCCCATGTCTCTATAGAGCGAGGGGTTGTTTCTCGAGCCAATTCCGGGCTTGTCCTCTAGAGAAAATGGGAGCAGAAGAAGCTTGATAGCTTCATGGGACATTCTTGTACTTGATGGTAGATGCTATCTTGTTAAACCATCGAATGTGTGCATGAGGATCATCCCGCTCAAAACCATAGAATTGGCTTTGGGTTACTAGATTGAGCAACCCGGTTTGAGCTCGAAAGTGTCGCCCACGATGGTTTGGAACAACAATGGCATCTCCGTAACCCTCGATGGGTGCTTGGAGAAGCTCATTCATCGGTTTGTCTTCCGCCATTTCGACGGTGGTGGTGGTGGTAGACGCCTCCTCGATCCTGGTGAAGGAGCCGAACGTCCTCTACGTCTCGAGGAATGTTTCCAAGTTCGAAAGTGGACTTGTAGAATCGGAAGAACGAGTGCGCATGCACTAAGTATAAAAATCAATTTTCAAAACAAATGAGGCAAAACACAAGTGAACTTAACCAATAATCACAAATGAAATGGCTTTTTGAAAAGGTACACCAAATCACAAGTGACACAAAGGCAAGTTTTAAATCGATGTTCGGAACTTATTAATGGTCGCACCCCAGTTAGGTAGTGCACCGCCTTGATTTGCGGTGGTTGATTTTTATGTATATTTTAAGTACCAACGAAAAGACGTAGGTAAGATTTGTGCGAGATGGGTTTAAAACTTTTGGACAATATTTTTGTTATCGTCCGTTTAACCAAATCGTATCTCTTCAAGAATCACCTTAAAAGAGAATACAAAATAGAAAACGTTCCGATTGTTTTGTTGTTTTATAATTTTTTTTGGTGTTTTAACACTTTAGGAAAAGTGCTAATGAACTTTTTGATTTTCTTATAACTTTACAAAAACTTTTACAAATGATGGGTATGTGCAACAATGGATCCGAAAATGGCTAAACACACGCTAAAGCCTCCCGTGCAAGCGCCAAAATTTGATCTGTGCAAAGCCGTCAAGTCTAACAGACTTAAAACGACAAACACAAATGCAATGAAGATCGAGAATATAGTGAATTCCTGTCGTTTAGTCCCAAGGAGACTCAATGGTGTGTTAAACAAACTCGGATAATGGAGTGATCACTAAGGATAGTGATCGTAAAGGTTATGATTAGAAATTACACTCTTGATTGATTGGAATGGAATGGAGTATGATTTGGAAAGCACAACAATCGAGATCAAAGAAACGTAAACGTAAGTTTTAAAAACTACGTATACGCACAAAATAAAAAGTGAATCTAAGAAATAAAAACCTAAAAATATAAAATGACATTTTGGAATCCTAAAATAAAAGAAAATTATTAGAAAAATAAAATTATTTTTAACACTATTTAATTAATTATTATTAATTAAAAACTATTTTAACTATTTAATAAATACTCTAAAATAAAAGAAAATAGGAAATAAGGCTAGAAAAATAAACTTATGATTCTGAAAAATCTAAAATACTATAAAACTAATTTTAAAACTAAAAATATATTTTTCACACTTTTTATTTAATTATTACCAATTAATAACTATTTAAAATACACTTAATTACTAGAAAATATAAAATAAACTTGGAAAAATAAAATTTTAACTTAGAAAAATCTAAAATATGATAAAACTAATTTTAAAACAGAAAAGATATTTTTTATGCTTTTTAATTATTTTTTTTACTAATTAATTACTATTTATTAACTATTTATAATTATAATAAATACTATACAGAAAAGGAAAAATATGAAACTTTTTCTAAAAATCCTATATGATGACGAAACCTAAGAAAAATAGAAAACAAGATTTGCTTATTAAAAGTTGAAAAGAAAATCAAAAAGCTAGAAAATCTTAAATAAACACTATCAACGATTTTTAATTGGACTTTTTCTCGATTTTCTTTTGAAAACTACTTTAATACTGATTTTATGAAACTTTAATGAAGACAAAATTTTATAAGTCAAAAATAAGCTATTTGAGGTTAATAAGAACAAATAAGCACACTGTAAAGCTGAAACAAGCAAATAAGCACTTATGATGAAGATAGAAATGGGACAAACTAGAGGCTTGTTGCAGCCCTAGTAAACAAGCTCAAAAGTGAAATCTTAAGCTTGACAATCCAAGAGGACCAGGTTGGCTTTCCAAAGAACCAGAGAACACAAGATTTGAGCAACTAATAAGCTCTATGTGAGCTTATCAATTTGGGCTTATCAATCGTGCATGTGGCACTTTAATGAAACAGTACTCACAATAAGCTAGAAAATAAGTACTTAAGAAGAGAACCAAGAGAACTATCATTTTGTATTTTCTTTAGCAGCTAAACTATAATACCCCAAGAGCTTATAAGCTGAAACTTAATATTGAACACACAATGAAATTTCAAAGTTTATTCAAAAACGACCTCATGAAAATTTTGACTTTTCTTCAAACCCAAAAGTTTGACTTAGATGAACTTTGATCTAATCTTAAGCACTTAATATGTTATGTTAAGATGAACTAAGACTGATTTGAGCAAGATTATCAACTTTCTAACACAAAATCATGATCCTATCTTATTACATTCCAACAGTGGACTCCCAAGATTTGATTAACTGCTATGTTGACTTTTTACTTATGAACACTTACTTTTATGACTGAGATCAGGTATTTAGACTTAGTTAAACAGAATTCCAACAAAACCAAAGACCAAAGTACTTTCAAACTCAAAGATCCAAACACCACTTTATATTATCAAGTATGAAGATTTTTAGAGCAAAACACAAATTAAAACCATGAGATTGATTCCAGATCTTTTATAATCACTCGTTAAGACTTATTAAGCTTTAAACAACAACCCTTACAACATAAAACTTAAAAATGACCAAAATGCAATTTTAACTGTCAAAAATGGAATTTTCATAAAACACAAATTTGGAAGAACAAGCTACTAATTTAAAAGGTTAGATAAACTTAATTATGACTAGTGAACACTAAGAAACTAAAATATAAGCTAATTAACCACTACAACAATAAAATGCTAAATTTATCAAAAAGGCTTACATAAGCTTCCAAGCTCAAACCGAGAATCGTAACCAAAGAACACCCTATAAGCTTACCACTAAGCTACTAACCCAAGGCCATCCATGATTTACCCTGCTCCAGCTGTGATCACCATTTCCAAGTGATTTTTGATTTTTGAAGTATTTAATTTGGATTTTTGGTGATTTTTGATTTTTTAGTCTAAACTGATTTTAAATGTATCTAAAAGCTTGCTTAAGCTTTCTAGGAGCTTAAGTGACCTATTTCAGTCCATACAAACATCTACAAACAACACTTTATCATTCATGAGATTTTTGAAAATGAGGAAAATTGCATAAGCTGAAATACAATTTGATACTTGAATTAAAGTTTCACAAAAGCTTTCTTATAACAATAGAACTTGAAATACAGAGTTTGAAGATAAAAACATACACTTAAAACTTGAAAATGCTTAAAACGACAATAAAAACTTAAATTACACTAGATAATAATTTTACAATGCATCTCTCTCTCTCTTTATAGACTTTAAGCACTTCTCCATATTCTCTTAATGTTTCCCACCACATTTGAGCCCTTGGATCACTCAAATTCATCAGAACCGTCCACATGTGATTTTGGCGCCAAATATCTTCAAAGCAGGTTTTAAGAATTAATGAGGTTTGGTTCAATCAATTAAAGCTTTTGTTGTTTAGAGGATGTGGAGGGGACAAGGCATGGGGAGGGGTTTGAAAAGGATGAAAAACCATGGCTGGTATTGGTGATTGCAGTGTTGGTTAGAGATGAGCGATATTGATGGTATCATGCGCTTTGGTTTTCCTTGGTTTGACTTGCGTTGACCGTGGGTGGGTAATAACAAAAGGCCGGGTCAAGGATTGGGCCAGGGGTTGGATAGTGGATTTGGATTTGGGCTTTTAATAACATAAGGGTCCGGTTGGGTTTATTTAAGGACAAGGACCAAAAGTGCAATTACACCAAACTTCAAGGACTGAATTTGATAACTTTCCAAACTTATCACAAGGACCTATTTTGACAAACTTTGATAAAACAAGGACCCTTTTTGCATAAAATCTATTTTTAAAGTCCAAGGACTAATTTTGCAAAATTTCAAAGTTTAGGGACCTTTCCTGCCAATTGACCAAAGAATCATTCAAGGATCATTTTTTACAACTTAGAATACTTTAAGGACCTTGAATGATAAAATTCCACATTTTGATATTCCGTGGACTAGATTTGACAACTTTTAAAACTTGGGGACTAAAGCGCCAATTTTGCAAACTTTATACATTTTCATCCGATTTTGATATTTTGCATTTAAAACACACAAAACACCGATTTGTGATATTTTGATCATTTTGATGTGTTTCGAGTGTTTTCGATGATTTTGCGCTTTAGATTATACAAAATGATGAGTATTTAGACACTCATCATGAACCTCTTAAAAGTTCCTTACCATCAAGTTCTCTAACGAAGGTGTATGTTTTCAAGGCTACTTCTAGATCGTAATCGCGAATTGACCAACGAGAGAACAAGTTATGTCCAAGACCTTCTACATAGTAAACCACCGGAGATAACACTTTTGCCAAAGAACATAGTCTCCATAACCCATGATTGCACCGAAATGATCGTTCCCGAATCTAATCGTCTCCGATGAATTTGCTCACGGTTCATGAGCCGCGACCGGTCGCCAACATATCTTGGAACAACTGAGTCCGTGTACTACGTAATCGATTTGAACGATCTGCAGTTGAACACGCATAAGAATGGATAATCGGATAATTGGGATCCCATGCAAGAATGGGTTCCATTTGGTTAGTAACAATGGTTGGAACACCCACATCGTAAATAGAAGCATTCATATCGTAAATTAAGGCAATGGAATCATTATGAATAGATGTAGTACTAGAGTCAGATTAGCCCTATTCAAAGTGTGCTCACTTCTTAAGGGAATAGTTCTACCAAGAGGGCATCCATTTTCTAGTGGGCATTGTCGATTATTCTTATGACCAACAAGTATCCAATGATAGCCTATCTTACTAAATGTTCTTCCCGTGGGTTTCCACCGTTTTCTAACTTTCTTCGTTTTGCCTTTTAGCCTTCTTAGCATGATTTTTAGCATTAACAATATTAATGGACAATTAACATCATTAGGCAAAACATTAACACCACATTCATGATTAGAAATGAATTCAAGCGAGACATCAATACAAGGTTTGCAAATAGTATCGAATTCGAATTAATTACAAGACGCCTATGGCTAATACTAGAATCAACACGATTCTTTTTATTCGCCCAAACTTAAAGTTCCTAGGTAGGTCTTCTACTTTCATCCAATGCACATTCTTAGCTCGCGAGGTCGTGTCCTTCCTTGTATTGTCTTGAGACTTTGACCGCTTGCTTTAATGTCACCGATTACTCTGTAGGGAATGGGAACATTAGTTGGTTTGGCTACTATTTGCTTCACTGCTTAGATGTCTTGGGATCCGAGCTACATGCGTGCACACTAAGATTAACTTTTTAACACTTGAGTAGCAGTGGATTTGAACACCTAGAACACGGTATCAAGGATTTGGCATTGAATGACTTGCATGCTTGGCACTAGGCATAGAACACGGTATCAAGGGATTGACTTGCTCACCTAAGGTTTTAGGGCATATTGTAATTAGGCATTCTAGAAGTTCTTGAGATTGTTTGTCATATAAGCATGCATGGCCAATTGCATTTTCATCTGGTTTCTCTAACTTATCTACTTCTACAATCTCACGGAGACATTCTAAGCTGTCCTTAAGGTATGAGAAATATGTTTGAATAGCAAGTTTGTTATTCCTAAGATGAGGAGGAACATATTTCACAGACAAAGCATATTTATTACGTACATGTACCTTTGATACACCATTCTCCCATTGGTCATTGGCATCTTCCCTTTACCCGACTCTTTAGATTCTCAATTTCTTTTTGTAACAAGGCTACCGCTTCGTTATTTTTATTCTGAGTGACCTTTATAGATTCAAATAATTCATTGAAATGACGTTTAACCTTTTCATTTTCTTCAAGAAAACCTCATTTTCCTTTTGTAAAGCATTTACTAAGTTTTGAAGATGAAAGTTTTGAGAATTCGAGAATCTAAAGGAGGAGGCATTTGGGGACCAAATACATTGTTCGTTTGACCCTTTAATTGAGAGATTTGGGCTTTCAACTTTTGATTGTGTTGCAATGAGCTTGAATCTGCTCATCACGTTTGTTAATTTGAAAACTCGCATCAAACTCGGAGCATCCGAGGATGTCTTGATATTTGAAGTTTTGACATTTTCTTTAAGATGTTGATATTTTAGTTGTAAATTAAAATGCTCAACTTCTAGTTTAGAAAATGTTTAACCAAATTGTCGTGATCATCCAGCTCAATCTTCTCATTTAGTTCGAATTAGATTTTTCAAGCTCAATGACACGATCATGGAGACTTTCAAAGCAATGTACGCTCATGGAATCGAGAGGCGATAATAGAACGCTTAGTAGCGATGTAGAACACATCTTGAGCAATACATTCGTAAATCGAGTTCTCATTTAGTGTATGCAAGTTCTTCCTCTCAATCTCATTATATTTTAGTGCTCGTTCATAGTCACTAACCTCAACTATCATTGCATCAAATTCCTTTTCCATTCCCTTAATATCGATTATCTATCCCTTTTAAGACTCTCAAAGTGATCTTTTAGAAGTTTAAAGAAAGGCATGACCTCGCTTAAATAACATTCTTTCATTTGCTCAAAACCCTTTCTCCTTGATTATACCAAAGGGTGTGATCCTTTTCTTGCAAGTTTTCTCAAAATCAACAAATAGTTGAAAGATAACATATTGGCTAATTAAGGTCTTGCTTTTAGTGGCAATTGTTCTAGGAACAAGATGCATTGTGTATTAGGAGGATACACACGCTCGCTCAGGCATTTTCCAAAGGGAGGGTTTGTTTCAACAATATTTTACGCTTTACGCTTATCTAAGTCCATTTTCCGAACACTTGTTCGGGAGTCAACAATGTTTGAGGCTTAAACATGTTCAAGGAGATCCAATTCTCCTTTTGTAGTCATGGGGAGTGATAATTACTTTCTTCTCTTTGCATTTAGGATCATTTAGTTTCTTATTCATTTTCTCCCTAGTGATTTCATCTAATTTCTTATCTTCCTCTCGCACTCAAAGCAACTAGGTTTTGTCTAGGTTTAAGAATCTCATTGCCATCATAGATCACACTTTGAGTCGCTTTTGCTATCTTCCGTACTCGGGGTTGGGTTTATCTATAATGGGAACACTATGCTTATCGCTTAGAAGTCTATGCTTAGTGATCATGTGAGCAAATCGAATGATGTTCCTTGTATGTACAACTTGTTTTCCGCTTTTTTCAAAGTTTTGATTAGAAAAATCTTTCAAGAGTTTTAATTCCTTTGCATTAAATTCTTGCTTAAGCATTTTCACATTTTCTTGAAGTTCTTGTTTTTGCTTAGCGCTTTAGAAAGCTTTTCTTGCAAGGAATTTAACTCTTGTTTCAATACTTCTTCTAAAAATTACTTTTTCTAATGATTGTACGCACTTGGTCGTCCATTTCCGCTCACGAGTGGTCAACTCAAATTTTGCACGTTGTTCATAAATAGCAACACGTTCTTTATAGGCATTTAGTTTAGAAATTATAGAATCATCGAGGCACATGCGGTGTATTCATCAAAGACATAGTCATTGTTGATCGCAAAGATGCATCACTTGGTACAACTTCACTTTCACTTTGTTTCACATATTGATCATATGGGACAACATTGATATTACCCATATTTTCAATATTTGATTCAATAGTTTCATTGATAGTACTTTGTCATGCATCTTTGCACATCAAGATCATCGTATAGTTTTAGTACCTCCGAGATGAGTTTGTCTTTGGATGGGTCACTTGTGGTGAAGAAGGGACCTTGGGAGAGACCATTGGAGAAATGCTAGCCATAAAATTGTGTGTGCGATGGGTCCATCATCCACATCGAGTCGTATGCATCACAATCAACGACTTGAAAGGCATTCGATGATTGTGACCTATCTCACGAATAGGCCGCTCATCCACATCTCGCATCATAGGTCTTGGCATTGCCCTCGAAAGAAACAACAATTCCTCTTCATCCAAAGAAGCACCATTATCCCGAGCTTGTAAGCAAGATCTTATCTCTCAAGTAATCGGCGATTCGTGGACGTTTGGAGATGTGCAATTCCTTGCAATGTGTCCCTCACCACCACGGTTATAACATTTGATCGGCTTAGCTTGACCTTGATTACCATTCCTTCCTCGATTCTAATTACCAACATAACCTCTACCACCCACCTCTTCCCCGATCATCATGCCTTTCCCGAACGGTTGCACCACGATCCTCCCATCTTTAACAAGCTTGATTGTGTGGGTTAGATCTTTATTACGAGGTTGTTGTTGGTTTGTGGGAGAGAATTCATGTTTTGACTAATCGGAAGAGCTAGTTGATTAATGATGTTACCCAGCGTGTGCATCGAGTCGACTTGTTTGAACATAGGATCGGGAATGAGTTTGTGATTACCATTACCCATGGGTATGACTTGTGAGGCTTTGGTTGTGATTCCGATGTTTGAGTAGAAGGCGGTTGAGTCATTAGATGAGCTTGTTTCTCCTGGTTGGTTTTAAACCGATTAAGAATAATTTTTCAAACATAGCATGTCTCTCATTACGAAGGAGGAAGGCATAGAGTTGCTCATAGTTTGTATTCTTCAATCCTTTAGTGAGCTTCACAGAGGTGACAAACTTGTGCCATTCGGGATTCATGTTGTTCACAAATTTTGAGTTCAATGAATGTTAGGCATAGTCATTCGATGTTCCTCATATCATTCACCAACTTATGAAATCTCACATAGTACTCATAGACACTCTCATCTGGTTTCATCTTGAAGTGTTCAAATTAAGTCATAGAGTTGTGATTCTCTGCCTTCCATAGTTAATTGAACACGAGAGAAGCATCTTGACATTATCCCATCACCGCTTTGCTTCGGTGTTGTGATTGATCGACTTGTAGATGTCTTTAGGAAGACCTTGAAGAACAATGTTAGAAGCCCCGATATCGAGATCGAATCTCTTTTCTCCTTATCATCAAGCTCATCATACATCTTTAGTCCGTCCATTCCGTAAATCGAGTTCCATCTTCAAAGAAGATCAAGTACATCTCTAGTCGTCTCAACTCGACACGGTCCTTCATCAATGGATTTGAGAATGTTGACACCATTTTCCTTTCCAAGACAAGATAATCTGATTCGTTGAGCCCAAGAATCGTAGTCGGCCTCATCAAGCATGGGTGGATTTAGTATCTGAACCACCGCTTGGACATCCTCAGTAAAGTGGAGATGATTGTAGAAACGTTGGTAGACATGATGACAAATTAAGCGGGATTTTATAACTCTATGATTAAACCGGAAATAGATTCTTTCACGGATTTCACTAAATCAAGAGAAAACCGTAAAGAAATCACCCAAGTCGCTAGAAAATTATGCACCAAGTCGCTATCTTCTAATTCGCTATTCCACCAAGTCGCTAAAGTCCCAAGTCGCTAAACAAAAACAAGTCGCTAAATAGCAACTCGCTAAGCCTCTAGTCGCTAGAAAATTTTGGCGACAATTGCTAAGATACAAGTCGCTAAGGAATCAAGTCGCTAAATAGCAACTCGCTACTTACCAAGTCGCTAACACCAAGTCGCTAACACCAAGTCGCTGCCCGTAGTGGAGCATCCACTACTTGTCTTTGATTAGTCGCTAGGCCTAAGTCGATAACTCCACTAACGTAACTCGCTACAAAATGTAAAGCAAGTCGCTAGCAAGAAAGAAATCCGTGGGTCAAGTCGCTAGCAAGAAAACATCACAAACATCACTTTTCAATCCAAAAACAACCCAACCAAGATGATTCAAGCTTACCAAATGAAAACCTAAACACTTGTGATGATTTTAAACATAAAAGTACTAACAAAATCCAAGCTTTAACACAAGAAATCAACCAAATGATGCACAAATCACTAAACTTTTTCAAACTCAAAAACCACCTAAAAACCACTAGAAATCCAAAGATGTGTAAGATATGATCTAACCATGGCTCTTGATACCAATTGTAAGATATTGGTTTTTCACTTACACATCAAACGATAACACAAAGTGGGTGTATAAGTGGAATTCTAGAGAGAGAAAGTTAGAGGTTTAGGGAACTTAGTGAGAGAAAGTGAAAGATATTATTATGAGCTCCAACTCTCTACCTTGGGAGGTAGAGTATTTATAATCTTACATAAAACGCCACACAACGGGCATGGATCGGGCATACAAGGGTAAAGACCCGTCCGTCCTCCACGGTGTTACTTAACTAAATACTACTTAACTTAAAATAACTACGACTCACGAGCTTTCTAACGATTACATATACTTGAGGTGACCGACTCTTTAATACAGAATTTCTAATTCCTAACACTAAAAGAATCCTCCGATACATCAAGGAACCATTAACTTGGGGATCCGGTATCCGAAGGATTACGGTTTTGAACTAATAGCCTTTTTCGAGACGATCACGCAGGATGCTTAGATTCACGGAAAAGTACTTGAGAGCATTACAATTTCTTGGTGATAAAATGGTGTCATGGCAATCGAAGAAGCATGATTGTACATCGCTCTCCTCAATGAAGCGAGAATATGTAGCCATGTCGGCGTGTTGTGCTCAAGTCATTTGGATGAGAACACAACTCAAAGACTATGGTTACGTCTTTGATGAATCCCGATGTCTTTGCGACAATCGGTGCTATTGCGATCTCGCAACTCGTTCAACATTCAAATCAAAGCACATCGAACTTGATATCATTTCATCAAGGACCACGTGGAGCAGTACTGTTGAATTATACTTTGTGGTGCAGAATACCAACTGGCGGATCTTCTCACCAAAGCCTTAGCTCCTGCTAGGTTTAATGAGTTGGTCCACCGGATTGGTATGCGGTGTTTGACTTAAGAGGAACTAGATGAACTCTTAAAACATTCTTAAAACCACCAAACACCAAAACATCTTTTGTAAATATTTTCAAAACAAAATACAAAAATATAAAATCCAAAATCTTAAAATATTCTTCTATCTAAATTCTTTCAAACATCGCAAGTACAAATCTTGATCAACACTTTGTTCTATCAAATCTTTCACTATTTTTCCCGAACAAGTGTTGAGGGGAGAAAGTAAATATTTTTCTGTTTTATAAAACCTTGTACTTCCATGTTTTCTAAAATATGTTGTTTCTTCCAAATGGTGGATATGTTTCTTGTCAAATACTCTCCTCGGACTCAAATGTCTTCAAAATTCATTATTTCAAAAGTCGGGGGAGTATCGTTAACTTTCTTGCCTTACATGTGTTTTGTCTAACCTAAGCGGAAGTTAAAGGATCTTGGTTGGAACCTCTTTAAGGTTGAGGGACTGAATGTGTCAACTTGGCAACAAAACATTTACTCCTAAACCACCAAGATCAAACGACCCAAATCAAATCTTCTAAATCCGTTCAAGTTGTTCATAATCAGAAGTTCTAAATTGTTTTGATCAAGATTCTAAACAAGGATTTCAAAATCTTTCAAATCCAACGTTAAAACTCTTTAAAGCGATTTTGGAAAATTGTTCACCCGAACGAATTGGGTGTTTATGCATAAAAGTGTTTGGATTGAAATGAGTTGTGTTAAAACCTTTCTTAGTGTCTATTAAATTTGTTTAAATCGTCCAAAACCATCGTGAATCTTAAATTTCATTAATTTGAATTCTAGGGTTCTTACGCTCATCTAGGGCTTTTCTATTCGTGATATGTTATTAGGTAGTCAAGAAAGTGTTAGAATAAGTTTATATGCATGTTTTTGAACCTTTAAATTAGCCCAAAAACATCTAAACTGTAAGAATTTTAGCTTTAGGTTTGCTAGGGTTGATCTCCCATGAATCTTCTGATTCTGTGGTGGAAATGTGTTAAATCTTGTTCCATTGCACTTATATGACATCTAGAACACTCTAGAAACATTCTTGTTTGATTTGTGTAGCTATATCCCTTACACGTAGATTAAGGGTTTAGGGTTTAAGTAATTTTACGCATAAGTCTTTCTGTGTGTATCTGATATGTTCTTATGCTTGTTTTGTGATCTAAAAGATGTTTGGAATTAATCGAAATCAAGTTTTCATGTTTATAGTTAACAAGTTAATTATTCGTAATGTCAAAATCTTGGTGTTCAAACCGTTATGCTTAAAGAATACTTTTATGCGTAAAGGTAACGCCTAAGAGAAATATTACGCGTAACTCTTATGCATAAGAGGTCTGATGGATTACGGGTATCTTGGAAAGATATTCGTAAACAAGACTTCCTACGCATAAGCTTTACTCTTACGAGTAAACTTTACGCGTAACATCTTGCTTATTCCTACGCGTAAGCCTAAAGCCTTTGAACTTGTCTTACGTGTAAGAAACTATTACGCATAAGCTTGGTCTTACGCTTTAGCTTACTCCTACACATAAACTCCTTTCTTACGCATAAGGATCCTTGTTACTCATAACCCACTGTTCACTACATTTTGGCCTATTACGCATATGTTACTTGTTAAATGTTACGCATAAGTCACAAATACCTGATGTTTCGTATAAGCTTACAAAAGTTAATATGTTGTGTGTTAAGTGAAATAATTGGACTTTGAAATTTCAAAATTAACATGTTCACGTAATTTATCACATCAACTTCAATCAATTGGAATAATGTGACTTAGGACTTGTAACTAACATAAACATGTTACCATCAAACAAGGAATTAGATAATAAATCGACTAAAACAAACACATTGTGTTTCCATATATACATCTTTTTGTCTAATGTCTTTCGAGATCACAAAATGGCTACAAATCAAGCAATCATCAATGCCCCAACAGAGCTCTTGATGGCAAACACAATGGATACGACAAAACAATTGGCAAGAACAATCTCGTGTCATCTTCAACAACTTCATATGCTCATAATCATCTTGCGAATTGCTGTGGACATCCTACGCAACATCCATTCAAATTCATGCTCACCAAGTCATCCCGATGATGAGTATGATTCAATGGAAGAGGAAATAAAATTTCATAAGACATTAAAGCGAAAAGGATGGAATACCATGCTTCAACCTTTCCTATTAATCAACCCGGTGGGCGGGGAGGGTCTAGTAGTAGTCCTCCACTTATGGAAGATCCATTGCAAACATCTCTTAACCCATCCGATCCGGTTAATCAACCGGTAGGGATCGAGGTGTCCTCACACCACAATTTGTTGAAATGAAGCAACCACAACAACAACTAAAACATCCGCATGAAGAAAATCATGGTGAAGATGTGGAAATATATGACGAAGGAGATTATGATAATGATAAGGATTAAAGAGTCCCGATGATGATAATTTGGCGGTGAAGAGGAAATGATTCGAAAAGAGGCAAAAGAAGTCGCTTGAGTGAGAAGGAAAAGTTTAAGAAGGAATCGAGACAACTACATAGTTGACAATCCAATACACAAACTCAACGGTCTTAAAACACCTCTTGACACTTCCACCAAACCCAAATCATCATCTCAATCATCACCTCCATCAACATAAGAAACACCTATGTCAACAACAAAATCATTAAAGCTGCAACTCCATCCAATGATTCGACAAATGGTTAAGCGGGTTATCACCACTACACAACAAGCTACACACCACCACCATCCGATCAACCAAGGTTGAAACCACACCACCAATGGAAAACCGTTGATCACTTTACATACACCGGTGGTGAGGATCATGACATACACGAGCCCCAACTGAACCTCAACCAAAATTTAGATCAAGTACATTCTGCACTCCTTGTTTTCATCGCATCAAATCAAAGAGCGTGTTGAAGTTCTCCACCTCGGGTCGAATCTTACCTAAATTCTACACTTCATCGGAATCAATCAAGAACCTCGATACAAAATCGTTCATAAACAAAAGTTTGGGTTTGTCTACCAAAGTGAAAATCATCATACTTGCTTCATGGCTTTCGATGAAATTCACTAAGTTCTATGACGCCACCACAGAGATGGTTCGAGATAGATTGTTATATCGATTGAAGGACATTGAGTTGGTTATAATTCGACGAAGAGATGGAATTCAAAGGATCACAAGGATGTTCATTGATTTATCACTAGGATTGATGAATGTTTGATTCATCGGGATCGAGATGTAACGGTTGGAGAGCTATGTGGGAGGATGACCAAACTTTACGATTCGACTTTCCAACGTCCTAGAAAGTAGTTGATCGTCTATAATCATTGGGTACTCTCTTGATTGTGATTTTGTTTGTTTTATTATCGACAATGGCTTGCACACATAACGATGTACAACCCGTTCTTGTAATGAAAGGATCACTGGGGACGCTTGATGCCACAATCCTACAAAAGGAGCGAAAGCTTCTTACTTTTGAGTAAAACTTATCAAAACTTTCATTTTCAAAGCTTTGCTCAAAAGAACAAGTACTTCCCTACGTTTTCAAAACCTCAAAAGTTAGTATTTCTTGCTGAGGGGGAGTATTTGCTAAAAGCTTTGTTCACAAATTGTTCTTTGTGTAATCTTTCCACAAAACTCAAAATGGTCATATTTATTCTAAACATTTCTTCAAAAACAACATTTATATGCCATTTTTTAGGGGGAGAAAATTATGTGATAAGAAATATGTTGTGTTTTGCTATTGAATCCTCGTGTGAAAAGACTTCAACCCATGAATTGACAGGATCGAGCAGTCATACATTGAAAAGATTTGTCTTCAAGACTTATCCAAGTAAATCGTACCATTCGATAAGCTCACGATAGACATGAACTTTGTGGGTTTGACAACCTTTCAAGGTTTGTCCACACCTTCAAGGTAGTTATTAGAGCTAGTTGTCACCTAAAAGGCGACAATGTAACTCTTTAACTATACAACGTAACCGTGTCTCGTGGGATTGTCTATCTTGAGTCGATCAATTCAAAAGTGCGCTCTTCTCTCATCGTGCAAATTTCGTCTAAACACTTAAGCACGTGTGGAGGGAGTATTTACGCAAATGATCAAACTCTTACGGTGGTACAAAATGTTTTCAATCATAACCACTTTGAGAGATTTTCAAGAAAATGGTTTTATGGCAACATAGGTTAGTCATGGGTTATAAGGTGACTAGGGTTAGGAATACCCATCCTATGATCCGCCAGAGCGGAGGATCTACCCAAGGACATCACAAATAGTTAGTACTTAGAAGTCCTTAGGTATGATTATAAAAGGAGAAAATGAGAATCGGAGAAAGAAGGAGTTGAAGAATTAAAAAAAAGCAAAGAAAAGGGTGAAAAGAAATAGCCCTCAGTTATTCAACTTAGGGCGATACACCGGTTCAATTCATATGCTACTAGTTGTCACTTAGTGACACCGGTATTGAAGATTAAAAGTCGTCATGGACCCGGTGGCGCATGCACTAAACCTTCTTAGCCACTCAAGTTTCTCTCAACGAGCTTGTTTTATTCTCACAGGAAGCCTCGTAAACTATTGGCTTTCTCTTAGAGATTCTTGGTATTGAAGAAGGAGACCCTCTCCCTTGTCTCCACTCGGGAAAACCAAAGTGCACTATTGAGTCTAGAGCCACGAGATTCATCAAAAGATCTCTTAGGTACACTTGACATTTCATCACTTGTTGTTCAACAATAAGAACAACGATTAGTGCGTTATCTAGTCCTACATGGATCCTAGCAATGTCGAGAACATTTATGAGAGGTTCACAATTGTGATCCTCGGTGATTGAATGGAAACTCCTGCCGGGTCAACATTAAACGACCGACGGTCAGTCGGTAACTCCCGTGGATTACGCTTAGTATGTCTCAAGCGGTCTGAGTCGTGAGGTGATGCTTGATGTACCTCAGCGACTCATCCGAATATGGGTGTACTTGGTACATCGCATTATCTCACTTGTGGGACTCGGTTCGAGAGCGGCCTTTGTGAGAATTAGAGTTGTGTTTTCACACTATCTTGTTAACACTCTCGAAGTTCAAACTTGTAAGTGCGGAATCCGCTTATTACTAACCTTTCTTATGTTTTCTTCTTATGGAAGCTCGGGCGGATGATCGTCTGATTCTTCACATGCTCATACCAACAACATCACTAATGGAAGTTCTATCAAAGGCAACACAAAGTCTGAATGATTCTTCATCAAGTCAAAGAATCTATAAAGTTAAAGACTAAGAGAACTTCATCGATCTTGTAATCCATCGTTAAAGAGCGTGTGAGTATGTTAAAGAATGACGTGGAGACACTGGAGCAACGAAGAAGACCTGATCCAGCCAACAACAACATACTATCACTACCGTCACAAAGAACAAAGATCTAAGAACAAAGATGACGTCAAAGCATAATACTTCAAAAGAAACAATTTCTCTACACTGGGGATATTGTTCGAATTAAGAGACCTCTTCTCACAAGAAAGAAGAATGTCAGAAGACGTCAAAGCTACTATTACATCAGCACCTACATCGTTTATCACTCTTTCATTCATCACCAACACTTAGGGGGAGATTGTTGGAATCACTCCTAAACCTTAATTCAAGTGTTAGTGATTCATATGTAATAGTTAGCTTAATATGGCTTTTATGTTAGTAATCATTCCAAGGCTTATGTAGAAAGCCTATGAGCCTTGGCCCAAGTCCATTAAGGAAAGGAAGGGACTAGGAGTGTTGCCCTAGCCCCCTCTCCTATAAATAGTCTTGTAATACCCTCACTTGAGGGTTGGTTGTTCAATTCATTCACTCTTTCACTCTCTACGCATAACCGGTCATAGTCATACGTGTGTGTGTGTTTGTATTTGTTCAACCGATCTCTATCTCTTCTCTATTTCTACATATTGATGCTTGTGTTACTAATATGGTGACCTAACGGTATGCACGAGTTCATAAATGGTTATGTTTATGTTGAAACTCAACTGGTTCACTACTAAACTCAAGATGGTTAGTTTTAGATACACATGTAAGATTTGGAAACACATTTCGATGAAAATGGGTTAGAACTTCATTTAAATTTGAACAAATGGGTAAGATTTGGAAACACATTAAAAGACCTATTATGACTATCGAAATTCGGATCCTACAAGGCCTCACCAAAATATATAGCAGTTAACCAAAGGATATATAGCAGTTAACCAAAATAAGACTTGAGCTTCTTGGGGGCAAGCACATACAACTCCTTCCTGTTCTTGCTTGAGCAACCCACCCTTGCTCCAAGACCAAGTACAACATTTGTTATTCTTTCCAAACTTTTTGGTCATTTAAGCTCACCGCAAGAGCTCTAAGAACAAGGGTGCCAACAATTTTGGAATTGGAAGACTCCCCATTTTCCCCGCATGTGAAAACATTTTCCTTCCTACCCTCCCTTGAAGTGCAAGCCTTTGAAGTGGTAGCCTTTGGTGATATGTCCATTTCTTCATCCTTATAACTGGATGATATGTCAATCACTTCTATAACAGAATGCATACCTTTATTCCCCATCTCCATCTTTTGCTGATTTTCTCTACCAAATAAATCTTCAAGAAACTCTATCACCTTTTCAAGATCTTCTAGTTTTGCATTGACCTTAATCTCATTTTCAAGAAACTCTATCCTTTATTCAGAATCTTCCAGTTTTGCATTGACCTCCTCAAGTTTTCCCTTTCCCTTATTCCTGTTTTCAAGATCTTGACAAACCTCATCAAGTTTTCCCTTTCCCTTATCATCTGCAGTTGACATCATCATATTAGGTAGATCGTTAACTTATTATAATAATTGACAAAGGAGCTAAATAAAGAACAATGACCATTTGTAGACCATGAACATATTATGTGCATACCATGTATAAAGGGCCTAAGTCACACCATATTCAGGATAACAGTGGTCACATTTGACTTCTAAATAAGAGCAATGCTACAATGGGCTAAACTAACACCATTCCATATACCACTAAATTTGTAATACACAAAAATACGAACAATGAAAAGCATACACTAACCTTTCACGACCTCGGGTTCTTTATGCGCATATTCCCAAAGTCTTAAAGAATCTCATCAAAATTTCATCCATTTCCTTCCAATATCATCGGTTAACTCGAAATGGCTCCAATCCTTGTGTGCCATTGTATGCGAAATGGTGTAAAATGATTGATTTTGGTCTATAGTAGAGAGTGTGTGAGGATTTGAGCGGAAATGACGGGTTGTCGACTATTGGGTAGCAATGTTTAGGGTTTTACTTAAGTTGCACACTTGCAAATTATGTAACTTGACTTAAGTTTTTGGTTTGACTAAAATGGGTCATATCTTAACTTCACGTGCCACGATCACTTATTTTAACTTTTAGTAGTCAACGGAAAAAGTCTTGACACTTGTTTTTTCTCTCCAATTCACACTTATCCAAACCCTACCTAATCCTTAAAATAACTCATTCAAGCGAATGTATTCATCATCTTCTATTCAAGTCGTCGTCCTCCACCACCTACCATTTGCGAACATGAAGAACCCGTTATTCAACAAACATCATGAACCATCTATCATCCTTTAAGACGTTTTCTATCTTTGCATAAATTTTTATAATATAAGTGATTTTTACTTTGTTTATGATTCGGTATCGCTAATATGTCTAAACATGTAGGGTTCAAAATGTGTCACCTTTTAATGGGTTGATCTTGAATTACCAAGTGACTACTACAAACAAAAGTGTACAAGTTGATTCAAAAGGAAAAGAATTGAAAAAGACAAATGTAGTGTGAATGGAAAATAAAAGACTTGCAAATGATTTTGACTTTCACAAGTCAACTTTGCAAAACCAAGTTTTACTTCGCAAATGGAATTGAAAGAAAGCAAATCCATTTACTATTTTATAGGAAATGCAATGTTTTAATGGTTTGTGATTGTTGCTTTTATGTTGTTTGTAATCTTATGATGTATGAAAAGAATGTTTGGCAAATTTTATTTGGTGTTTTGCAAATGGTAGGATATGGTATATACACAATAGTATGGATCAAATTAACATAAATTTTTTAAAGGCGGTCATACTAACACAAGCTCATCATGTCATCAGGTTCATAGTGTATCTCGATAGTCCAAGTTCACAAAGCACCAAAGTTCAAACTTCATGAAAGAGCTCAAGTCTATTGCGGATTCATATGAATTTTTTCAGTGTAATTGTAATGCAGTAATGTACATATGTAGTGTAGAAGTAATGATGTAATGTAGAAGTAGAAATATAGAAGATGTGGTGTAGTTGACTTTTGATATTTGACTTTTAACTCTATAAATAGAGCTTTGTATTCACATTTCCAGTTAAAGAGAATCTAACAAACTTTCCCGCCAATATAGCTTAACTCTCATTCTCTCTAACTCTCAATAAGTTTGACTTTCAAAAGTTTGGCAATTGGAAAAAAAGCAGCCTGCAATAATCCAATAGCCTGCAGTGGATGAATGTTTGAGTTTCAAAAGTCAAACAATGTAATTGGTAATTTCTGAAGATAGATTGCAATAGATCAATACAACATACAATACATCAATACAACCGGCTAGATTGCAGCACCCACATCATAATCAAATCGACAAGTGTTGATAGAACACAAATTAATACAAAAATCATGCTGAAAACTTGCTGAAAATTTATGTTATATAGGTTGCAGATAGAACATAAATTCATCCAAAAATCCTGTTGAAAACCTAAACTTATACAAATATATTACATCGACCGCACAATCAAATAGACAATAGTTATAAAACAAATGAGCATCATCTTTTTCTTTTCTACGAAATGGTGAATTATATTAATGTTGAGTTAGCAACTTACAAAACATTCATAGCGAGACTACTATGGACAAACCCATATAGTCTATATAAATCGAAATACAAGTGACTATAATAACAAAAATACACAAACCGATTCATAAAACATCATTCACCGAGTTTCAACATTAAAACAACTTAAGCTAAAACGGGCAACCATGGAGAAAGGATTAAGAACACATATCCGATAAAAGACAAATGTCCCATACATTAGTATTGCCATTCAAAACATAAAATAGAGGACGACATTAACCCATCCTCTTCTTCACCCTTGATCGACCTTGTTTCTTTGTTTTCTCATGTACAATGAACAATTTTCTACCCTTTAGTGCTTTACAAGCAGAAGTGAACCCAAATAAGTTGTACTTCTTCACAATACTAGATGGTATATCTTTGTTACAAAATGTACAAAACTTAATATTAGTTATCATATACATTAAAAGTAACAACTTAACAAATTAGTAAAGTTATAATACACTTACAAGTCGTCCACCTTTCCAAAAACTTGCGGTCATTTTTATAAAACACCCTTTCTTCATGATCATGAATAATGTGAAACCTCCAGTTACAAAACCAGTCCATCCGAAGATGATCATAATCTGAAATTAATAATACAAAATTAGTTACAGATAATCCAAAATGTACATTGATATCATATACTCGATGTAGCTAAAGTTATTAAAGAAAAGCGTACCTGATTCATGTCCTACAAGACACAAGGCATTCATGGACATGTTAGTGGAGTATGTTTCAACTGTTGTGACCGCCCCTATGTCTTCTTTAAAAAGCATGACATTATACTCCTCTTGTGGAAGAACACGAGTAAATACCAACCATTGACCATGTTCCATTTTCCTCACCCCCACCGCATGGAATGAGTTTACATAAGCGAATAATCAAAATCATATGAACTTTCTACCAAAACTTTGTACCTAATGGTGTTAGTAGTAACCTTGACCGATTACGTAGGGTAGGACCATTGAGATACCTTAGAAAATCGAGTGGCAATGATGCGCATTTAAAGAGATGTGTCATGCTGGAACTAAAGCAGTGTCAAAACTTAGCACTTTCGGTTCGTACCATGAAGTTCATCCCCATCCTCGTTGTAATAAGTTACATAAAATTCGTTCTCACCTTTCTTCTACAAAGTGTATTAAACTAACATCCAATGACGTGATGTTTTGCATAACAAAGTCATTTCACCTATGTCCTCTCTTGCACACTAAGTCATCGCACTTTTTAACACTAACTTTCCATCTCATGCAGATACGATTAACTAGGTAAATGAATAATTACTCGGTATGAACCTCCTAGAACGTAGTCCTTATGCGCTTGTTGTATGTCAAAATTATTTTTTAAACATTATGAATTTCTTATAAACTAATTTCTTACTAAAATAACACTTAAATTCATATATATGGTGTTAACTTATAAAATCATCCAAAACATCATCAACATCGTCCACACGCCACATAAATTGATTGCCAAACATAGTTCTTGCATTAACAATTGAGATTAACACAAATAATGTTGAATGAAATCAAAAAATTAAATATTCTTACCTGATATGTGTGTTTTTTGATTTTGCACGACTGCTAAGTTCCGGTGGTATGTGTTTGTGGGTGTGTGATTTAATCGGTTGAAACAGATAAAATGTGTTTATGTGTGTGATTTGATCGGTTTTTACACGAGTAAGTTTAGTTGCGAAAATATCCTTGTCGATTTTCGTGCCTGAGGAAGGTAGCAGGTGTGGGAAATGGCGGGAACAGTGAAAAGACGAAAATACCCTCACGTGGAACGCACTTGAGACTAACTAACGGGATTTGTAACGATCGTTTGCAATAAACGCAATTTCCAACTATAGTGCAACCTTATGGGCATTCTTCGCAAAAGTCCAAGCGTTAGGTACAAAACTAGCGATTTTTTTCCGAGGATATTTCTCGAAACTTGGTTAGAAACATAATTTGAATTTTACTCTTTTTCTAAAAGATAAATGGGTGGATCATGACCATCATTTTGTTTATTATATAAAAAAAACTAAGTTTCATCTTTTTTTTAGAAGTAAATATCTCGCAAACCGTTAATCGTTAGGTGAAACTAATTATACCATCGCGTCGAGAATTAAATTATAAATCTATATATATGCACTTCTATATACTTTTGACAAACTTTTTTGGTCAAAATTTCTTCTTTGAAAAATCACATACGATTCAAAAAATTACATGTAATTTAATACTTTAATAATCAAATGTGACTTGTTAATCACATATTTTTTAACACAGGTTTCGACTCGACATTGCGAGCGGCTAAAATCACATGTGATTTTAAATATCTAATTTATGAAATCATACGTGATTTTTAAATAACAAATCACAAGTGATTTGACAAATCAGTGTATTTTTTGGGAAATTTCAACATTAAAAATTGTTGAAAGTATATTAAAGTGTCCATCTCTTGAAAGATATGTTATTTAAAAAAAATGAAAAATGAGTTTTTTTGGTTTGATGAAAAATGAATGGTTAGGATTCACCTATTTATCTTTTTTATTTTTTTTAAATGTTCTTTATTAATCTCACCTCTAGATGTCCTAATATCATAACTAAAGATCTTAGGGCTACGAATAATAAAATCATTAAAAAAAATAGCTAAATAGAGGGTGACAAATTAAGATAGACAAATAGCCAAGAAATAATCAAATTTTCTTATACCACTACAATCATATTGTTAAATGCAATTATTGCATGTTCTAATATATTAACTATAGACTAAAATACACGGTTGGTCCTTAAACTTGTAAATCCGCTTCGCGTTGGGACAAACCTGGTCTTTTTCATCGTTGGGGGTCCCTATTTCAAGTTTCTTACTCGTTACTGGTCCTTTGACCATATTGCCGTTAGTCAAGGACTTTAGATGGCGTTAGATTTGTCTTTAGTCCAAGGGCACATTTGTCAATTCCATATTTCAATTAAATATTTCTTAATTATTGCCACATGTAATGTAACCCTCTTCCCCCCAATAAACACATAGTCTGTATTATTATTCGTCCCAGAACTTTCGTTACAAAATTACGAATTAACAAACCCTAATTGCATGTCACAAAACCCTGCTTATCAATCATAAAACCAAACATGGACTTTACTCTAAGGAAATTAAGAAGACATCCAAGTTATCCAGTTGATGATACCGTCTATCGACTCTGCTAAGAAGAAATACTGGTCTTGTTTTTTTTTATTATAGTCATTGAAATTTGTAATTGTGGTATTTATTGTTTGCCAATTAAGTTTTAGAATGCCCTAAACATATATTGACATGTTTTCGGTGGTAGATCTAATATGTTTAGCATGAGGTTCATCACAATGGTGTCTTTAAATCTTGGCGGGTAGAATATCGTTGGAGGTATGGAAACTTTAGTTGATTTGGTTTATGTTGATAGTGTGTCGGTTGAAGAGTTGGATGTTCTTATGTATGAATTGGGTTATGAGCTTGGTTCAAAAATTACTATTACTTTGTTAATCTGGTAGTAATTTAGATGATGGTTTGTATAGCTTAAGTGAGGCGCTAATTTACAAATATTGAAAGATCTTGTTGATGACCATAAGATGATAGAGGTTTATGTTGAAAATGGTAAGACAACATTGGATGTTGATCAAATGTTACCAAAGTCAATTAGGACGATTATTCTTGATGTGGATGCAACAAAGAAAAAGGCGACTCTTGCTATTGTTCCATATTGCTCAAACAAATTGTTCTTAGAAAACATTGTTAATAAATCGTGGTAGAGGATATATGTCGGTTACACATCAACCTTTGGAAGTAAATACTTTGGTACAATCTAGTCGGATGCGAAAAGCAGAACCCTTGTTTCCATCTGTAGAGGTCTGTCGATGAAGATGTTGTAGGTGATGTCAACCAGATATAGATAAACATGTTGAGCATATCCAAATAGATAGTCATGAAGAGGTATGTCAAAAGATCAAGAGTTAGGTCATCATGAGGAGGAAATATGTAATCCTATGGATCATATCCAAAAGGTAAATCACAATGCAAGTAAGTGAAATCGATGAAGCTTTAAGTGATGACAATGTGAGTGAGGCAGAGCAGTTATATGAGTGACGATGATGATATTGAGAACAATGGTGATGGAAACACGGTTGTCGATGAGGCTAATACTTTGAGGAGCTGATTTTGATGTTAATCTGTTCAAAGTGACTAAGACTATAGAGTTACCATCTATAGGTACCACCGACCGACTACTACATGATTTTTTTAAGAAAAGTGAGTTGGATATATTAGATGATAATGATTTTGCAAGTGGTTACGAGAATGAGGATGAGTATGTTATTAGGAGGAACAAATTAAGGGCATACAAGAAACAAAAGTTAAGTGAGGCGACACAACAGAGGACGAAATATATTTTTCTATGGTCAAAGTTTTGTAATGTAAAAGAAGTGAAAGATAGGATCTACACTTTCAATAAAGACTAGGAGGAAATTGCAACTCATTAAGAATGACAAGCAGAGAATTAGGTTAGGTGTCTTGGAAAATACTGTTTGTGGAATAACCAGAAGGATCGAGTGGGAAAAGCCCCAAAGAGGAAAAGTCCGATAACTAGAGGCCTTGGAAGGATGTATATTTGTGAACACGTGAGACCAAGCAACAAATTATCCATGGTTGTTGTATGTAGCCAAAATACTGCTAAAGATGTATGGATTGTTCGAACTTTCGTGGATGAACACAAATGTTTGCAATCAAGAGATTAAAGCTTGTGACTACAAGTTTCTTCGAAGCAAATAGTTGGCCAAGTTCAAGTCAATCCAGATATTCCAATCAAAATTTGTTCAAGATCATTTCGATGAAGCAGTTTGAAGTTCGGTGTCTATGTAAAAGGCATTAAGGGCAAAAAACAAGGCGTAAAATGAGATTAGGGGTGATCATAAGCAACAATACACCCTTTTAAGAGACTATGTTGAAGAGTTGCAAAAACAAACCCATATACAACAATTAGGATAAGTGTACAAGCGCAACATTTGCAACAAGTCCAACCGAGTTTTCAAGAGAATGTATGTATGCTTAGGTGCTTTGAAGGAAGGATATAAAGCTTGTCAAAGAGAGTTGTTGGGGTTAGATGGTGCTTTCATAAGGGTCCTTTTCACGGCCGACTTCTTACAAAGATCGGTATAGACATCAACAATGGAATATACCCTTTAGCCTCTGTGATTCTGGTGAAAGCAAAGACTCATGGATTTGGTTTCTTGAATGTCTAAGAGATGATCTTGACTTGCAACCAAACTCAAACTACACTTTTATCGTGGCGGGCAAAGGTGATGTTACCATTTAGTTGATTAAATTCACTTGTATTTTAGTTAAATGCAAGTTTTATTAGTAATGAATTGATGTTTATTTGTGCGGTATCATTCTAGCATTAGCGAAGTATTCCCAGTCTTTGAACACATATATTGTTTGAAGCACATCCATGATAATATGAAATTGCAATGGAATACTAAAGCATACAAGGAACATTTGTGGAGATGTGCGGCAGACAACAACCGTCCAACAATTTGAGGCGACCATGCTAGCATTCAAGGCGTTTAGCGAACTTGCCCATGCTTGGTTAAGTAAGATACCACCAACCCATTGGTCAAGGTCACATTTTTCGGTACCTAACCAAATCTATGTCTACATGTACATATTTTGTTCTCGACATTTTTCGGTACCTAACCAAACATGTTGTAGGGAGGCTCATTCGATGTGTTACTTAATAACATGTGTGAGGTGTTCAATGGAAAACTATTGGGAGGTAGGTGCCAACCCATCATTCTTGCTTTGGAATACATTAGAGAATCTTGTATGAAAAGAATAATGAGCGTTGTGAATGTGATTCACAAGTGTCTTGAACCATTAACACCAAAGGCAACACTCGTGTTAGATGCAATCAAGAAAGAGGCTTATAAGTACACCGTTTTACGGGTTGAAGGAGAAAAGTATGAGGTCGGTGGATGGGAGATAAGTGTATTGTGAATGTTAAAGCTAGGGCTTGTACATGTAGAAGATGGGAGCTTCTGGTATGCCATGTAAACATCTTCTTTGCTACCCACGGTGTATGAGGTTCAATGGAATGCAAGTAGGATCTGTTGAATCATGGGTTCATCCATGTTACTTGCTTAAGACTTGGGAAGAAACTTACAAACACCACATCGAGCCAATAAATGGTTATGAGCATTGGTATAAGTCACAAGTACCTACAACCATTTTTCCACCTAAATATCATAAACCATTAGGTAGGCTACGAAAGGAAAGAACCGGGGCTTTCTTGAAAATGATAATAGTGACAAAACCGGTAACTTGTCACGGTCTAGTAAAGTGTGGTTTGTGGTATTTGTGGCAATCTTTGGACACAACAAGAAAACATGTCTTGGGCAAGGAGGTGTAACAGAAGTCAAGGCACTACAGCAGATCTCAAAACACATGTTCATCCCGGCCAAAAGTTCTGACAAAGAAGAAGGCAAAGGTTACAGTCACAACTTTGAAGGTAATGATCAACCAAGTGTGGTCGGTCTCAATCTGGAAGTTAAGTTGATCTTTGCTTACGGTGGGTCTCAAAACAATTTTGGACTAAGACCAAGATTATAGCGACAAAGCTTTCTTCACCACAAAAAATCTTGGTTAAGCATATGAAAGCCAATGTTATCCATCGAATATGTATTCCCTAAACATTATTTGTTGTGTTTAAACAAAGTATGTTTACGAACTTTGTAGACTACAAAATTTTATGCATTTGAAATATATCCATTTGCGTTATATATGAAATCATGTCATGTTAGTGTATGGGTTAAATTGTGTTTTTATTGAGACTTCATACATCGGTGTTTTGAGTTTGGTTAATGTTATTCTATTATCACAAACAGAATGAAAGATCTCATCACAAACATGAATAGGATCGATATATTTATTGTGTTTATGATTGGTGGTCTTGGATGATCAAAATACATGTTAGCCATATTTTAGAGAGAAAGTAGAGAGAGGAGTTTCTTGGTAGAGACTTGTAGAACAAAATATTGAAAGGTTAGATTGAAGCTCCACCCTTCCATGGATGGAAGGGGTATTTATAGTTACACAATAATCGTCCTCCTATCGGCTGTGGATCGGGCATACGGTGGGTAAAGACCCGTCCTTCCTCCACGGTGTTACACTAAACTATTCTACACTACTAAATAACTAATTAACTACTAAACAACGTAAATAACTACAAGTCTACGAGCTAACATATGCTAGACTATAATTGGGGTGACCGACACTTTATCATGGAATTTCCAATTCCTAACAATCTCCCCTAAGGAGGTCACCCCATGAAATACATTTGCTTCCTAGCATTCTATCTTTGATTTTGTTCTTGAGCTCGTAGACTTGAATTCTTCACTTCCACAATCTTTGTGCTTTAGTAGCGATTCTTTAAAGTCCGCATTGTTTTGTACTTTGGTGGAGGCCTTTAAGCGATCCACATCTTTGATGATCTTGAGCTTTCTTTGAGATCATCGACCACAACAAATCTCTGGATCATCCATAGTTGTGTTGCCATCATGTGAAGTTGTGACTTTCGGACCGACATGCTCACACTTTTGAATCATGACATCTTTCCATCGAGTAGCGGAAGCTTTCTTGGTTCATGATATTTGCGGCGTGATAGCGAAGCATAGTATAAAAATATCGAGCCGGTTATGTAGATATGCACCGTCATGATTTCTTCAATTTAAGTGTGGATCTTGTGAGCATGCGGCTTTGGATTGACTCCTCAATTACGATCGGTGCAACCGTCCAAATGTACTGCAAACAACGATTAGCAATAAAACACACGAAAGTGTCTTTGATCACTTCGTTGAATTGAGGTACATGACCCACGGTTCCCGTTGATCGATTACAAGTATCTTGCTGTGATCGGTAGGATTCCTAGGAATCTCCTTGACGAGGTTTCGCGGTTGTTCTAGCCGTTCTCAAACCGAACGTCTCAAGGAAGACAACACGGAGTGAGTGAACGGTAATTGAGATTCAGCGATTGATGAAAATGATTTGAAAAACAATCGTGTATTGCTTGAAGAAAGAGTTTTGCAATCTGACGAAGGTTTATGAAAAGATCAATTTTCAATCAAAATACTTTTGTATTAAAGAATGAGTACACATTCGACGTGCTAGTGAAAAGAAGATTCGCACATCGAATGGTTTTCTAAAAGTATTTTTCAATCGAGATACTTTTGAATTTGAAAATGAATACACATTCGATGTGCTAGAGAAAAGAAGATTTGCACATCGAGCGGTTTTCCAAAAGTATTCGTCAATTCATTTCTGGACCAAGGTTGATTCAAGATTGAATCTCCCATCGTTTCTATCCGGTTGTCACAAGCTTGATCTTACGAAAGATCTCACATGTCACCTACCAAGAGCTTGTTTGATGTTGGCTCTAGAAGGCTTTCCATCTTCATTGTGAATATTTTTACATATCACTCGGATGTTACGGCAATACCACAAGGATAATCGTGGGACTCTTAATATATTCTCACTTTCCACATTGTGTGAAGCAGTGAGTCTTCATTAATATAGTGTCCTAATGAGATATTGTGGATGATCTCTTGGCTCTAGACTCAATAGTGCACATTTGGTTCCTATCTTGGGAGACTAGGGAGAGGTCTCCTTCTTCAATATCAACAATCTCTAAGAAAGTCGATAGATTATGTCGGTTCCCGTGAGAATGAAACAAGCCCTTTTAAGAGGAACTTGAGTAGCTTGGGAAGTTTAGTGCGATGCATCCTTTGGGTCCATGACGTCTTGTCTTCAATACCGGTGTTACCTTAGTAACCACCGGTAGCATATGTATTGAACCCGGTTTACGCCTAAGGTTGAATTATTGGAGGCTATTTCTTTTCACCCTTTTCACATTCATTTCTTTTCATTCTTCAACCCCTTGATGCTTACGAGACTTCATAACTAGAACCTTGTTGGGTTTATTCCATTACTAGCTCTGTCTCGATCCGCACTCTTCCCATTTCTCATTTTCTCCTTTTTTCAATATACCTAAAGACTCTACACTATCTAGTGGATTGTCCTGGGTAGATCCTTCCGGTTACGGCGGATCGTGGGAACTAATACCTAACCTTACCATCCTTATAACTCCATACATAAAGTAAAATGGTCGGTCTTTTGGTACAATTCTTTCCTTCATGAAACCAATTGAAAAATCATTTGGAAAAACAATCAAGGTACTTGTGATACGAGATCAAAGCATTTTGTACCTTAATAGTTTTGATCATTTAGAAAACCTCCCCCTCAACATGTGCATATGATTTAGAAATTGTTTAGCACATGGAGGCAAGAGGACTTTGAAATATTTTCTTTGATCACTATTTTCATAGAAAAAGCCATTTGATTTTCTTGGTAAATTCTCCCCCTCAATATGTGCATAGGATATTTGAAATCATTTTATCACATAGAGGCAAGAGTTCTTTTGAAGCACTTCCACGATCACAAAAGCCATTAAGAAACCATTAGCTCCCCTCATACTATGTTGCATATAAATCTTTGTACCTTGATAGTTTATTTTCTTTTGAAATGCTCCCTCAATATGTTTTGAAAGCGTTTAGCACATATGAGAGAGCGACTTGCACAATTGAATCAAAACGATCATCTTTTATCAAATTTCATTATTAAATCACAAATTCTCCCCGATCAAAATATCAAACCCTTTGAGATTTTGGATCCCAAGTGATTTAATAAGGTTTAGAAAACATGGGAGAATATGTGGCCTTGTTTAAATACTCATCTTGTTTTGGATAAATCCTCCTCCTCAACATGTGCATTGTGTATTTGAAATCGTTTGGCACATGGAGGCGGGAGTGCCTTAAAAGGACTAAAACCAATTCCATTAAAAGTTTGAGATTTAAATCACGATCTCTCCTCGATCAAAATTTCAAACCAATTGAGATTTGTGATCCCATTGATTAAATCATTTAGAAAAGTTTGGGAAAGACGTGGCAAGATTTAATTTTGAAAATGATAGTTTTAGACATTAAAGATTGTTAGTGTCGGTATGATTGTTTTAAGAGATCTTTAAGTAAAATAAAACAATTTCACAATCAAACAAGAACAGAAAAATTTCATTTTGCAAGATCTTTGAGTTTTAAAGAAAATCATACCATGACATAACATTAAATCTTTAGATCACCACATATTTTGTACAAACGGACTTGATAGATGAAATATTGTTTGAAAATATTTTAATTTTAAATCACTCTCCCTCAATCGATGACCGTAGTCGTTGATTGAGTGACTTAAATTTTGATAAAATGAAGTCCGGTGATTTTCAAAATTTAGTCCAATTAATTTTCAAAACAATATTTTCCATTTTCAAAACAATTTATTCAAATTTTTCAAAATTGTTTAAAATGGTATCATGCACAAAGATACGTTAGGTGGTTGAGAAGCTTTTGTTGTTGTTCTTTGTAGGGTTTGGAAGAAAACCGTCTGCGATGCGGTGAGACTTCTTACGTTGCATTTTAATGCCAACGAGGTCAAATTAAGCTCCGTTTCTTCAATTGCGATGAAGAAAACCATCTGGCGATGCGGTGAGACCTCTTCGTTGCATTTATGCCAACTCTCCATAGAAGTCCAATTAAGCTCCGTTTCTTCATTTGTCAACCCAAGATATAGTTACCCTTTCCTTTCGGCATCCAATCATCTTCAATTGTGGGATCCGGATCGGGAACATTCTTATATACCAATATACCGCATCGTTAGTGAACACACATACAAATATATGGTGGTCGACATCACCCAAACAACAATCGACTAATAAAAGTCAATTCAACATATCAATCGGATCATATAAGGTATGGGAATAATGTGTTAATCAAACTCTAATCATCTAATCCTAACAATCATATCCTAAATTCCTAGTCCTTCAACATAGGTTAACATCATTTATAATTAAGCACATTAGGATAATTAAGAAAGTCCGTTAGATGATATAAATTTGAAAACATTCTCCCCTCAATCAATGACTCATTTTCGAAAATTTTAAAAGCGAAGTCATTGATTGAGTTTTCAAATTTATAAAAACTACGAATCGATTGTTTTAAAGCAACTCATTTTCCACCATTTAAGAAAACAACAAATATTTTTCGAAGAATTTTAGACGGAAAAACATTTGTGTAGGAACAACAGATCTTTTGACGACATGCTTTCCTTGTTTAGTTTTAGGATAAGTGCACGAAATATTTGAAAATTGTTTTAGCGCAACACTTTCCTTTCTTTAAAAAGCGGGTTGCTATCGAAATAATAGCAAGCCATAGTTTAAGCACGGGTTCTGATCGAAATAGCGCAAGCCATAGTTTTTGACATGTTTTGAAAAAAATATTTACACCTCTGCTCGAACTTCATCTATGGTCCCGTGCCATTATTGAATGACATTTCTAAGACCGCGGATGTTATCGATACGAGAAGACATGTCTTTGAAAACAATATTTTGGTGTTTTCAAATTTTCGATTTTTATGGATTTTGAAGGTTTTATATTTTCTATTTTCTTTTGATGGTTTTATATTTTTGTATTTTGTTTTTCGATAAATATATACAAAGATAGAGAAGATGATATAGTTTGAGAGAATGATGATCACAGTACAAGAGATAAGGATATCGAGCGACGTCGTAGAAGATAGAAGTCATCATCTCTTAAACTTTCACCACCAAAGCTTCGAGGCTCTTGAATAGAAGATAGAACATGAGCCATTGAGAAAGTGAGACTTTGGCGACTTCCCCAAACCGAAAATCCTTTAGTGAGCAGATTCAAAGCTTTCTTTCAAGCTTCTCTTAGCAGTGCACAAAGCACACCATTATCATAAATCCTGCTGCTCCTTTTAAGAATAATCACCGTGATTCTTCGTTCGAGGTTATATCATCCAATAGAACAACAACAACGTATCATCCCACATTAAATAATCTTCTCAAATTCCATTTCCACTGAAGTCGAAGCAATCCATTCCAAAGGTGTCAAGAGACCACTTCCCCAGTAGATGAATTGATGCGGTCGGTCTCTTAGACTAGAGCTCACGAACCCGAATACACATACCAAAGACAAAGAAACTTATACCATCAAAGTAGCAGATTAAGTCCAATAGCCAAAGAATAACCCCGATGTATACTTTTCTCTCCCACAAAGAAAGTGTATGAAGCTCAAGAACCCGAAGTACCCAAATGCCCAAAGAGAATAACGATAACATTGAAGAAGCGGGCGAATCATCGATTATCTCTGCGGGTGACAATCTCTGCGGATGTCAACACGGAATAAGTGATTATATCTACGAATCACAGATTAAGCCCTCAAGTAAAGCAATGAGCATCCCCAATGTACACAATCTCTCCCCGATGATTGTGATAACATCAAAATCATCACACACTTGTGTACCTCTTTCATCTTGAAACTAACTCTTCCATCTCTTCCCCACATAGTTGGAATAAGAACACTAAACGCCTTGATGAGTAAAACCTTGAGTTTCTCTGCGGTCATGACATTTGTTTTCCGGGATAACTTCAATCACTTAGAAGTATTAAGTCCATCAAGTTTACTCGCCATGAGTCAAACCTTGAGTTTCTGTGGTAATAACATTTGTCTTCCGGGATATCTTCAATTACTTAGAAGTATTAAGTTCATCAAGTTTACTCGCGTTTAGATGCGTGTCTCCTTCCCCTTCTTTGGTTTTGACACTTGAATCGGCAACTCTTTGAAAGCCTAAATACTAGAAATCTTTTGAGAAGAACGCTTGAAGTCTTTGTGAGAATCAACATCTTTGAATAATGTGAGCAAGTCTAATTGGGGATTAAATCGACATTTCACCTCCCCAATTAGTGCTCTCCCTAAACCGACAATCTGACAATGCCGGAATATGAAGAAGTCTTTGGATAATCAAATGCAACTCGTCTTTAGTCTTCTAACATGCGTGAGAAAATGTAGAATAGGCTGTAGACTCGACCTTCTTCAAGATTGTGCGGTTGGGAATAGATAGTTAACATCTTCAACTCACACCAAAAGCATCCCACCAAAAGCATCCCATTAACACATCTTGCAAATCCCTTAACTAAAATCCTCCCAATCAAACAAGAACGAAAGATGTTCATCAAGGAAATCGACAATCGGCCATAGCGAACACACAAGATGGTAACACCAAACTACCAATCACATCAAACAAGAACGAGAGATTGTTCGGAATCATCATGTTGATGTATCGTGAAGCATTAACCGGAAGCACTTTGTCGATAAACTCATCAATCCAGTGAAGATGTCAACCAACGACTCTTAGAAGAAACTCCATGTAAAGATGACCCGATAAGAAGAAGCTCGGTTCTTACATGAGTTAGGAGCCGTATGACCATAAATTCTCGGATGTCAATCAACCATGCGAATTATCACACTTCTTCTCCCCTCAAGAATTGCATACGGAGATGCCATTCTTGATTAAATAAGTGAAAATCATCCAAATGTAGTCTATTCACACTTCTCCCCATAAAATTAGCACATGATGTCGCCATCGTCATTATAGTTGAGCAAGTGGAATAAGAAAACAATCAATGGTAGCCGGTTCACTTGATGACTTGAGCGCATGGAAAAAGTATGAAGCATGTTGATGAGAATGGTCATAATAAGAAGATTTCTCTTCTTGAAGATAAAGCGCATTGAAGCGTACACTTTTCTTTTCTTTAGAGTACGAGGCATGAGCTGTTGTGTTCATCGTCATAAGAAGATTTCTCTTCTTCATAAGATAAAGCGCCTTGAAATGTACACTTTTCTTTTCTTTAGAGTATGAGGCATGGCTGTGTGTTCATACGTCATAAGAAGATTTCTCTTCTTTTGAAGTAAAGCGCACTTCATACGAGGCATGAGCGATGTGTTCATAATCTCTCTCTTTCAATCTCTTTTGGCAAAACATGTAATCAACCCATTATCATTCGGTAGGCTCTTTGTCGTGACGGTGATGGAAAAACCCAATATGATGAATTTGACCACAAGTAAACTAACCCGAACTCGTGACTTAAACTTGCACATATGTAACAAAGAAGCGGTGCGATTTCCATTAGCATCTCTAAGTACTCTCTATGTACTCTATACTCTTCAACCAACCAACCATCAAGTATAAGGCGTACATTACCTCTTGAAAATCCACAATTGAATGTGACCTTTGAGCACTACAACGTAACTCCTTAAAGTGATAGTTATTTTGTAGTGGTATGAGCCCAATTCCCCAGTGGTAAAGAAAGGTAAAAGACACCCAACAATAACTAGATTTCCAAGTCTTCGTTTTTGATAATAAGCTCGAACAAGGATCATGAAGAATCTTCATCCAACCATCCCGATACCTTGGATACTAAGTACACTCGCCGTGATATTTCACTTCAACCTCAAATAAATAATAGTGAATTAACTCCGTTGTCACATCTTGTTAAAAGCTCAAATCTAGCCTCCTTTGACGTTAAAGTGAACTTTGATAATGGTTTCATCCCATCCCATGGTTAAAAGCACTTAACCCGTAAAACCATGTAATAACCAAACGCCATGACGAATATCCAAACACATCCAATTCATGAAGTACACCCTTTTATCCCTTCTTTGAGCGAAACCATAGCACCGACATCAAGTAAGATCCAGAATTACACTTTCTCTTCTCCAAGATGGTTCCATCATTACGGGATTTTACAACTCTATGGTTTAAACCAAGAAATAGTTTCTTTCGCGGGATTTTACAAAACCAAGAATAAACCGTAAGATAGATCCGAAATGCACTTTACTAATACCGGGATGTTTCCATTGTCACGGGATTTTACAAGTCTATGATTTAAACCGAGAAATAGATTCTTTCGCGGGATTTTACAAAATCAAGACAAAACCGTAAACAATGTCAGCTTGAATGTGTTATGACAACTTTGGTTTCGGTGAATATCATTTTAGGGAACATGCGGCGGTTCATCAACGGTTCATTATCCAACATCAACAATATCATCAACCATCCAATAAACACTTTGGTAAACACATCATTCACGCATTTCATTGGCTATTGCGGTGACCACATGAAGAAGTAAACCCGATATACCAAACTTGAATATGAAGTAACGTTCCCAGTTTGTTACTTAAACTTGTACTAATCCTCGTGAAAAAGAAACGGTGTACCCAATGTACAAAACCTCTTGACATTCTCAACTAAGTGAGACACCGAAGTGATAGTTACGTTGTGGGTTAAGCGAGAAAGAATCACAAGCGTAATTAAATAGCCAAGTCTTTATCACCCTCTATAAATGCCCAAACAAGTCATCTTCGCGGAAGGGTAGAAAGAAAGAAGACGAAATAAGTGAACTCGCCCGGAAAATCTCACTTCAAATCCAAATAAGAAATATCGTACAAACAACCCGTAGTCAACCTTGTTCAAATATGAAGCCAAGCCGTGACATAATATACTACGTGAAAATGTATAACCAAAGTATCAACCCGCATACCAACAAATCTCAACATCAACATCAATTGACCCATGTACAAGATATAGCACCCGATCCATCAACCCATCACAAAGTTCAAAGCGGATACAAAGTAACATAGGTCCAAAGTAAAATAAATTCAATTACATCCTATGACATTGTATCAATATGCTATCCGGGTCAATGAGTACTTTAACGAGACTCGATCAATTTGTTGATACCCACGAGCTCAGTGCATGATCCCAACTCTTCTACAAAAGTACTAACCCGATCCAACATTTAATATATATCACGTGATCCCAACTTTCACTATTGGTCCAATGTTCTAATGTTTAAGAGGAATACCACAGTCCCTTAGTTATCCCTCAATACCCACCAACAAGGCCCACTAAAAGTGTCATTGGCCCATGAAGACAATAAATCACCACGGCCAAAATAATTCACATGCGATCCAAAACACTCTTAACCTAAAAGTCTTGTATAAGGCATAGATAACTCACTCGTACCTAATCTTACTCATATGCGGTCAAACAACGACAAAAAAACATCTCAAACCCTAGTTATCTCTCACGTAATCCACCTCCATCATACCACAATGCCTCGCCACATAAATCTCATCCCAAATCGTACATTCCACAAATATTAGTATGACTCTCTTGCAACCCTAAACACCGAAAGACCATTTATCATTTGGTTCAATTACAATCTCGCCATAGAGTGCGGCTTGATGTGGACATTGTTCCAAATATGAATGCCACGTATGGTATAAACCTCAACATCAAGGCCACAAGGATGGCACAAGGCATGGATTCGATGAACAAGGTAGGTTCTTTCTTTTCATTTGTTGTATTTGAGTAACAAAGCAGAGCCAAAGAAATGAGTTAACATAATTGTTAAACTCGTTCCTTTAAGATTCGTATATTAACAACAAAAAGTTTTATGAACGAACAAATGATTGGAGTTTGATTTATGAACGAACAAATGGAAAATGATAACATGGTTGTTATTTTTCTTCCATTTCTGATTCGGATATTATCAAAGATCGGTGATGACTAGCTCGTTAAGACTATCTAAAGTCTTGATGCCACATGTTTATAGACCGGCGAATCACGAGATCATGAGTCTTGATGTAGTTAGTTTAGCATTGATTCGAATGATGAATAAGAGAATGATGATTTGAGTTTTGATGTTTTGGGTTGGTGTTTATGGATGATGATGGGTTGTTACGGAACGGAGGTCGAGATGATGTAGGTATATGGTTGGTCTTGTGGTTGAGGTCCTTTATGTTCATTTCTTCTTCATCTAATCTGTTTACATCAAGTCGCTAACCAAAGTTTTTCAAAACAACTCGCTAGTATTTTAGCACTAAATCGCTAGTCTTTTGATTTTTAACAACTCGCTACGACTTGTTAAATAACAAGTCGCTACCAAAAGTGACTAACAAGTCGCTAAGTCTTTTTATCTTGTGTCAAGTCGCTACGTAGATTAATGAACCAAGTCGCTATGACTTTTTGACTCAAAGTCAAAACTACAACTCGCTAAATGAGTCCAAGTTGCTAACTTCATGACAAGTCATTTGTGACTTGTAAATACAAATCGCTATGATGATACAATGAATGCTGGATGGTGACAAGTCGCTACCAAGATCAAGTCTCCATTGACTTTTTGACTTTTAGCATTTTTCGACCATAGTTTTCCGACCATCTTCAAGGTTACCCGAATCTGCATAAAGTTGCATTTTGACCCATGTATTGTAAACATGATTTGTTTGACCATATAAATGACCAATTTTGACCACAAGTAATTTGTGAGTTTGGTATAAAAGTTCAACGAAAATGATAAGTAACAATACAGTTTGAACAAAGTCTTTTTGACCAACAAGAGATGTACGCCAAGTCGCTAGAAAGAATGACAAAGACTTGATTTACAAAAACTTGTAATAAATCATTTTAAAGGCAGTTTTAAAACCGGTATTAGCAACCATTCAAAAAACATCATATCCGGCTCCAACATAAAAATCGGTAACAACCTTTTAAGCCGTTCAACGAACAATATCAAGCATAACTTGACCAAATCAAACCATAACAACCATACACAAACCGCATCTAAGAAACGCATTAAAACCGTCGAATCATCAAAAACAACACAACCATAGTGCGGACCACACAAATCAAAGATAACACAATAACCTTGGATCTTGATACCATTTGTAGGATCGATATATTTATTGTGTTGATGATTGAGTGGTCTTGGATGATCAAAATACATGTTAGCCATATTTTAGAGAGAAAGTAGAGAAAGGGAGTTTCTTGGTAGAGACTTGTAGAACAAAATATTGAAAGGTTAGATTGAAAGCTCCACCCCTTCCATGGATGGAAGGGGTATTTATAGTTACACAAGATACGTCCTCCTATCGAACTGTGGATCAGGCATATAGTGGGTAAAGACCCGTCCTTCCTCCACGGTGTTACACTAAACTATTCTACACTACTAAATGACTAATTAACTACTAAACAACGTAAATAACTACAAGTCTACGAGCTAACATATGCTAGACTATAATTGGGGTGACCGACACTTTATCATGGAATTTCCAATTCCTAACAGGAATGAAGGATCAAAGATGGATGAACAACACCATATCAAGTTTATGTTGATACTCAAAAGTGGTGTCTGTTCATCCATCCCTGATCATTCATCCATCTTTGATACTTGTAAGTTGTATCTGTGTTATGAGTTTGATCATTTTACTAAGGTGTGGTTTGAATTGGATAATATTTGTGTTGCAACTGATGTGGGTTTGATCATTTATAAGGGGTAGGAGCAAGTGTTAAAGGCATAACACTCATAAGGACTAAACCATAAAGTAAAACTACTTATATTGTAGAAGGACCAAAGTACATAAAAACATGACTTTTCACAAGTCAACCATCATCATGAAGTCTACTTGGAGACCATACATACCACCAGACTCAAAGGCAAAACCACCGACATTGGTAACCCACTAGATAAACCATATATGAGCGACAATGATGAGTATCCGGGAGAAAACACGAAGTTCCTCAATCGGCATAGTTTCTCCTTCTCGAAGGAGTTCGGATAGGGTATCTTCTTGGTAGCCTCTAACTCATTTGCCTGGCAGCATGCGTTGACAACCTCCATGGTCTCGCCGATGAGGGCTTCTTGGCATTCTTGCAATGCCGCCTCATTCGGTGTATGTGCCTTTGCAAGTGAGGAACACCTCCGCACTCTGAGTCGTCGTGGTGGATCCACCACTATTGATGGGACACCTAGATCCCTAAAAATCGAAAATCAAGCGTTTGAACACACTTAAAAGGCGACTCCAAGATGAAACTATTAACATAACATGTTAAATTAAAAAATACAAGCATTATCATGTGAAGACTAGCCAACTGAGCAGGACAAGCATAATGCGCTTAGGCGTTGACATTATTCTGCGGTTTTTTAATTACCTTGACCTACCACATGCACAGTAGCGCCATTATTACAACTTGATCGGAAAAATTAAGGATAACAATTTTTTTGAGAGGAGACTTTAGGGATGAGTGGTGAATATGAGTTGCTTTTATTAGGCACTGAATTCTTTGTAGCACTCAAAGAAAAGTGTATCGAGCACGCTTAATTGAAATGTGAAATTGACAATTATGCCCTTGGACTAAAAGACAAATCTAACGCCATCATCAAGTCCTTGACTAACGACAATATGGTCAAAAGACCGATGTGAGTAAACTTGAAATAGGGACCCCGACGATAAAAGACCGGGATTGTCCCAAGGCGAAGCGGATTGACAAGTTTAGGGACCAACCGTATTTCGAGTCTTAACTATAGCACTTAGGGTTCTGAATAGCTAATTCGTTAAAAAAATAAAGAAATAAAAGGTGACAAATTAAGATAGACAAATAGCCAGGAGGTTGATTACTGAAAGTAAAGTTTTCTTATAAGTACTACAATCATATTGTTAAATGCTTCATAATTACGCCTTGTTTGATAAAAGTTGAGGAGACGAAGTCGTCTTATATAAAGGTTTTATATGAGCTTTTGAAATTTTAAGTTTATAGATGTATTCTGTGAAGTAGATGAATGAGTTGTTAAAGTACTAAAAAGCTAAAAATAACCGTGAATAATTTTCCTTTCCAAATCTCAAACTCCTTTTAAAAAGCTATTCTATGTATGTGTCGGTGGAATAAGTTAAAACCAAGCAGGGGGAGTATGGTGCGGTTTTTGATAAAAACCAAACAACACTTGTAATTGCGATTTTAAAAAAATTAGAATCCATAACTTCGCGGTTTTGCGGTTTTAGTTTTTGGCGGTTTCAAATGGTTTTTTCGGGTTTTAAAGTTAGTTTTTTTCAAATTATATTTTTAGTATATATTTAAGGCATGTTTGGCAAAACTAGCTATAAGCTATATGTTTTAAGTTTTAAACTGCAAAGCTGTTAACATAAGCTATCATCTGTATATTTTTTTCAATAAAAGTGTTTGGTAAGTTAGCTATTGACTTTAATTATAAAATATAAAATAACATATCCATAATTGTAAACAAATATAAAAAATAAAAATATTAAACTCATTTTATTAAAACATGCAATAACTATTTATACTTTTAATAATAAATGTCTAACCTTTTTGTATTTGATTTAAGATCATTTGAGGATAAAAAGTTTTACATACTAAGGGATCAATCTTCACATTTCATTTTTATTAGATATAATGGATGAGATTAATCCCAACAATTAAAAAAACTCACTTTCATCCTTTTTTTCAAATATAAATATCTTTCAAACCGTTAATCGTCAAGCGAAAAAAAATACCATTACGACGAACATTTAATTAACTTTCTATAGATAGGCACTTTTATATACTTTCGACAAAAATTTTTTTTTTGTGTTTTCACATTTTTTAAAGTTTTTTGTTTTCTTACATTCTTTGAAATTTGCATGAAAAAATCATATATGATTTAACACTAATTTGAATACCACATATGATATTAGTGTTAAATCATATATATATATATATCATAAGTGATTTATCATATATGATTTAACACTAGTATCACATATGATATTACATATCATATGTGATTTAACACTAATATCACATGTGATCTTCAAATTAGTGTTATATCATATATGATATTTCATGTAAATTCCGTTTGAAGAAAAACGAAAAAGACGAAAAAAAGTGAAAAAAAGCGATTTTTCTTTTTCAAAGTATATTAAAGTGCCCGTCTATAGAAAGATAATTAAATCTTCGTCAGCGATAGTGTAATTATTTTTGCTTAACGATTAATGATTTAAGAAATATTTAAATTATAAAAAATATGTGAAATAATAAAAGAAAAATGCTTTTAATCTCAGCAATTGATTTCTTTTTAAATAGATGATGGAGATGAGTCCCTTGGTATGTAAAAAAAGTTTGGTATGTAAAATAACTCTCCTCTTTGTATTTAAAACATATGTTAGGATCTTATATTTATTGTGTTTGATGATTCGGTGGTCTTGGATGATGGAAATACATGTTAGCCATTTAGAGAGAAAAGTAAAGAGATGGGTGTTCTTGGTAGAGACTTGGTTTACAAATGAAAGGTTAGATTATGAAAGAAACCACCCTTCCATGGATGGAAGGGTATTTATAATTACAAGCTAACGACCTCGGACGGCACATGGATCGGTATACTGCCGGGTAAAGACCCGTCCTTCCTCCGGGTGTTACACTAAACTAATCTACGCTCTTGACTAACTAATTAACTAATAAATAACGTAAACAACGACAAGTCTACGAGCTAACATATGCTAGACTATAATTGGGGTGACCGACACTTTAACATGGAATTTCCAATTCCTAACAATCTCCCCAAGGAGGTCACCCCATGTTTACATTTGAATCCTAGCATTCTAATTTGTCTTACATTACGAGCTCGTAGACTTCAATTCTTCAATGTCCACATTCTTTGTGCATATGTAGGGACTCTTCATTGTCCAGATTATTTTGTACTTCGGTGGAGGTCTTTGATCGATCCATCTTGATGATCTTGAGCTTTCTTTGAGATCATCAGCCACGTAAATCTCTGGATCATCTATAGTTGTGTTGCCTTCATGTGATGTTGTGACTTCGACCGACATGCTCACACTTTTGAATCATGACATCTTTTCATCGTAGTAGCGGAAGCTTTATTGGTTCATGATATTTGCGGACGACATAGAAGCATAGTATAAAAATATCGAGAACCGAGTTATGTAGATATGCACCATCATGATTTCTTCAAATAAGTGTGGATCTTTGTGAGCATGCGACTTAGGATTGACTTCTCGATTACGATCGGTACAACCGCCAAATGTACTGCAAACAACAATCGACATAAAACCGAAAGTGTCTTTGATCACTTTCGTTGAATTGAGGTACACGCCCGGGTTCCTCGTTGATCGATCAAATCTTGCGTGATCAAGTAGGTTCCTAAGAATCTCCTTGACGAGGGTTTCGCAAATGTTCTAGTACATTCTCAAGCGAACGTCTCAATGAAGACAACACGGGTGAGTGAACCCGATAATTGAGATTCATCGATTGATGAAAAATTGATTCGAAAACAATCGGCGTATTGCTTGAAGAAAGATTTTTGCTGTCTGACGAAGGTTTTATGAAAATATCAATTTTCAATCATAAATACTTTTGTATATGAAAATAGTACACATTCGATGTGCTAGAGAAAAGAAGAGATTTACACATCGAACGGTTTTCCAAAAGTATTTTTCAATCGGAGATACTTTTGTGTTTGAAAATGAATACACATTCGATGTGCTAGAGAAAAGAAGATTTGCACATCGAACGGTTTTCCAAAGCATTCATCAATTCATTTCACATACAAGGTTGATTCACAAATGAATCTCCCATCGTTTCTATCCGGTTGTCACAAGCTTGATCTTTTGGAAAGATCTCACATGTCACCCACCAAGAGGTTGTTTGATGTTGGCTCTAGAAGGCTTTCCATCTTCATCGTGAATATTTAATATATCACTCGGATGTTACGGCAATACCACAAGGATAATGCGTAGGACTCTTAATATATTTTACTTTCCATATTGTGTGAAACAACAAGTCTTCATTAATTTTGTGTCCTAATGAGATATTGTGGATGATCTCTTGGCTCTAGACTCAATCGTGCATTTTGGTTCCTATTCGGGAGACTAGGGAGAGGGTCTCTTCTTGAATATCAACAATCTAAAGAGAAAGTCGATAGATTATGTGGGTTCCCGTGAGAATGAAACAAGCCCTTTAAGAGGAACTTGAGTAGCTTGAGAAGTTATAGTGGGTCGTCATTTGGGTCCATGACGTCTTGTCTTCAATCAGGGCGTTACCTTGGTAACCACCAAGAGTATATGTATTGAACCGATTCTTGACCTAAGGTTGAATTATTTGAGGGCTATTTCTTTTCACCCTTTTTCATATTCATTTCTTTTCATTCTTCAACCCCTTGATTGCTTACCGAGACTTCATTACTAGAACCTTGTTGGGTTTATTCCAGTACTAGCTCTATCTCAGTCCGCACTCTTCCCATTTCTCTCTTTTCTCCTTTTTTCATCATACCTAAGGACTCTACACTATCTAGTGGATTCTCTCTGGGTAGATCCCTTCGGCTCTGGCGGGATCGTGGGAACTAGTACCTAACCTAACCATCCTTATAACTCCATGCATAAAGTAAAATGGTCGGTCTTTTGGTACAGTTCATTCCTTCTTGAAACCAATTGAAAAATCATTTGGAAAATCAATCAAGGTACTTGTGATATAGAATCAAAGCATTTTGTACCTTAATTGTTTTGATCATTTAGAAATGCTCCCCTCGACATGTGCATATGATTTGAAATTGTTTAGCACATGGAGGCAAGAGTTCTTTGAAATAATTTCTTTGAAATAATTTCTTGATCACAATTTCATAGAAAAGCCTTTTGATTTTCTTTGGTAACTTCTCCCCTCATATATGTACGTTGGATATTTCAAAATTATTTTAGCACATAGAGGAAAGAGTTCTTTAAAAGTACATCCACGATCACAAGAGCCATTAATAAACCATTTAGAAAACCAATCAAGGTGCTAATGTTAAAACATAGAAGTCATTGTACCTTGAAGTTTATCTTCATTTGAAATGTTCCCCTCAATATATGCTTGAGATTCGAAAGTGTTTAGCACATATGGGAGAGCAAAGATGCACATACGAATCAAAATGATCGCCTTTTATCAAATTTCATTATTAAATCACAAATTCTCCCCGATCAAAAAATATCAAACCCTTTGACATTTTGGATCCCAGTGATTTAATAAGGTTTAGAAAAACATGAGAGAAAATGTGCACGATTTAAAAGCTCATCTTGTTTATGGATAAATGCTCCCCTCAACATGTGCTTTATGTATTAGAAATCGTTTGGCACATGGAGGCGGAGTGTCTTTAAAGGACTAAAAGCAGTTAGAGATTTAAATCACGATCTCCCCGATCAAAATTTCAAACCAATTGAGATTTTGGATCCCAATTGATTTAAATCATTTAGAAAGTTTGGGGAAAGACGTGGCAAGATTTAATTTTAAAATAGACGAGATAAGGACCATTTTAAGACATTAAAGATTGTTAGTTATGGGTATGATTGTTTTAAGAGATCTTTTAGGTAAAATAAAACAATTTCACAATCAAACAAGAATGAAAAATTTCATTTGAAAGATCTTTGAGTTTAAAGAGAATCATACCATGACATAACATTGAATCTTTAGATCACCACTTATTATTGTACAAGCGGACCTTTTATGAAGAAATATCGTTTGAAAATATCTTATTTTAAATCACTCTCCCCTCAATCGTTGACGGTAGTCGATGATTGAGTGACTTAAGTTTTGATAAAATGAAGTCCGATGATTTTCAAAATTAGGTCTAATTTATTTTCAAAACAATATTTTTCCATTTTCAAAACAATTTAATCAAATTTTTAAAATTGTTTAAAAATGGTAACTGCATCAAAGACACGTTAGGTGGTTGAGTCGCTTTTGTTGTTGTTGCTTTGAGGTTGGAAGAAAACCATCTGCGATGCGATGAGACTTCTTACGTTGCATTTTAATGCCAATCGAGGTCAAATTAAGCTCCGTTTCTTCATTCTTGATGAAGAAAACCATCTGCCGATGCGGTGAGACCTCTTACGTTGCATTTATGCCAACTCTCCATAGAAGTCCAATTAAGCTCGTTTCTTCATTTGTCAACCCAAGATATAGTTACCCTTTCTTTCGGCATCCAATCATCTTGTATTGTGGGATCCGGATCGGGAACATTCTTATATACCAATATACCGCATCGTTAGTGAACACACATACAAATATATGGTGGTCGACAACACCCAAACAACAATCGACTAATAAAAGTCAATTCAACATATCAAGCAGATCATAAAGGTTTGGGAATAATGTGTTAATCAAACTCTAATCATCTAATCCTAACAATCATATCCTAGGCACCTAGTCCTTCAACATAGGTTAACATCATTTTTCGTTAAGCATATAGGATAATTAGATAAGCTCGTTTAGATGATATAAATTTGAAAACATTCTCCCCTCAATCAATGACTCATTTTACGAAAAGTTTAAAAGCTACGAAGTCATTGATTGAGTTTGAAATTTTTCAAAACTCGAAGGCGATTGATTTTCAAGCAACTCATTTACCACCATTTTGAAAACAACAAATATTTTTCGAAGACTTTTAGACGGAAAAACATTTGTGTAGGAGCAACGATCCTTCGACATACTTTCCTCAAAATTGTTTTTAGGATAAGTGCACGAAATATTTGAAAATTGGTTTAGCAAGACTTTCCTTCCTTGAAGAACGGGTTGCTATCCGAAATAATAGCAAGCCATAGTTAAGCACGGTTCTGGTCCAAATAATGAAGCCATTTTTGAGCGCGGAGTTCTGATGCGAAATAAGCGTAGCCATAGTTTGAGACATGTTTTGAAAGAATATTTACACCTCACTGCCAAAATTCATCTATGGTCCCGTGCCATTATTGAATAACATTTCTAAGGCTACCGGATGTTATCGATACGAGAAGACATGTCTTTGAAAAACAATATTTTTGGAATTTTTCAATTTTTAATTTTTATGGGTTTTTTTGGTTTTATATTTTTCTAATTTTCTTTTTGTTGGTTTATATTTTTGTATTTGGTTTTTACGATAAATATATACACGATAGAGTAGATGATATAGTTTAAGACAGATGATGATACTGATACCGAGATAAGGATGTCGAACGACCCGTTGAAGAAGATAGAAATAGTCATCTCTTAAAACTTTCACCACCAAAGTTTACGAGGCTCTTGCATTGAAGAAAGAAATTGAACCATCTCGAAAGTGAGACTTTGGCGACTTCCCCAAACCGAAAATCCTTTAGGTGAAAGCAGATTCAAAGCTTTCTTTCAAGCTTCTTTAGCAGGGTGCACAAAGAAGCACACCATTATCATCAAACTTGCTTCTCCTTTTAAGAATAATCATCGTGATTCATCATTCGAGGTTATATCATCCAATAGAAGAACAACAACGTTTCATCCCACGCTTAAATAACTCTTCTCAAATTCCTTTTCCATGAAGTCGAAGCGGTCCATTCCAAAGGTGTCACGAGACAACTTCCCCACGTAGTCGAATTGATGCGGTCGGTCTCTTAGACTAGAGCTCACGAACCGAATACACATATACAGAAGACAGAGAAACTTATACCATCAAGTAGCATATTAAGTCCAATAGCCAAAGAATAACCCCGATGTATACTTTTCTCTCCCACGGAGAAAGTGTATGAAGCTCATGGACCCGGCACCCGAATGCCCAAGAGAGAATAACCGATAACATTGAAGAGCAGGCGAATCACCGATTATCTCTGCGGATGTCCACTCGGAATAAGTGATTATATCTCTAAATCAGCGATTAAGCCCTCAAGTAAAAACAATGAGCATCCCCAATGTATACAATCTCTCTCCCCGATGATTGTGATAACATCAATATCATCACACACTTATGTACCTCTTTCATCTTGAAACTAACTCTTCCATCTCTTCCCCCATAGTTGGAATAAGAAAACTAAACGCCATGAGTCAAACCTTGAGTTTCTCTGCGGTAATGACAATCGTCTTCCGGGATATCTTCAATCACTTAGAAGTATTAAGTTCATCAAGTTTACTCGTGTTTAGAATCGTGTCTCCTTCCCCTTCTTTGGTTTTGACACTTGAATCAACAATATATTATCGTGAAATACTTGGAATTTGTTGAGAAGAACATCATGAAGTCTTTGTGAGAATCAACTTGCTGAAGAATGTGAGCAAGTCTAATTGGGGATTAAATCTGACATTTCACTCTCCCCCAATTAGTGCTCTCCCCAAAGCTGACAATCTTTATGATGAATGTTAGGATTAAGAAGAAGTCTTTAGATTGTTAAATGCAACTCGTCTTTAGTCTTCTAACATGCAACAGAAAATTTAGAACAGACTGTAGACTCGACCTTCTTCAAGATTGTCCAGTTGGGGATTAGATAGTTAACATCTTCATCTCACCAAATGCGTTCCAATTACCTTATATGTAGCAAATCTCCTTAACTAAAATCCCTCCCAATCAAACAAGAACGAGAAGATATTCATCAAAGAAATCAGCCCAACAACTAGAAGCACTTTGTCATTTAATCATATCACCATGTGAAGATGTCAACCAACGGCTCTTAGAAGAAACTCCATGTAGAAATGACCCGATAAAAAGAAGCTCGGTTCTTACATGAGTTTGGAGCCGTTTGACCATTTATTCTCAATCAATCAACCATGCGGTAAATTCACACTTCTTCTCCCCTCAAAATTGCAAGCGGAGTTGCCATTCTTGATTGAATAAGTGAATATCTTCTAAATGTATTCTATTCACACTTCTCCCCATAAAATTAGCACATGATGTCGCCATCGTCATTATAGTTGAGCAAGTGGAATAAGAAAACAATCAACGATGTCCGGTTCACTTGATAAGCGAAAAGCATGGAAAAAGCATGAAGCATGTTGATGAGAATGGTCATAAATGAGAAGATTTCTCTTCTTCGAAGATAAAGCACCTTTGAGCGTACACTTTTCTTTTCTTTAGAGTACGAGGCATGAACTATTGTGTTCAAACGTCATAAGAAGATTTCTCTTCTTTGGAAGATAAAGCGCCTTTGACGTACACTTTTCTTTTCTTTAGAGTACGAGGCATGAATTGATGTGTTCATCGTCATAATCTCTCTTTTCATCATCTCTTGGCAAACATGTAATCACCCATTATCATTCGAAGAGGCTCTTTGTTGTGACGGTGATGGAAAACCCAATATGATGAATTTGACCCTAAAGTAAACTAACCCGAACTCTTGACTTAAACTTGCACATATGTAACAAAGAGCGGTCGAGACTTCATCCTCCATTGAATGCGTAAGTACTCTATACTCTTCATCCAACCAACCATCAAGTATAAGGCGTACCTCCTCTTGAAAATCCATAATAGAATGTGACATTGAGCACTACAACGTAACTCCTTAAAGTGATAGTTATTTTGTGGTGGTAAGAGCCTAATTCCCCAGTGGTAGAAGAAAGGTAAAAGACACCCAACAATAACTAGATTTCAAAGTCTTCGTTTTTGATAATAAGCTCGAACAAGGATCTTGAAGAATCTTCATCCAACCATCCCCGATACCTTAGGATACTAAGTACACTCGCTGATACTTCACTTCAACCTCAAATAAATAATAGTGAATTGACCCGTTGTCACATCTTCTAGTTAAAAGCTCAAATCTAGCCTCCTTTTCGTTTTAAGTGAACTATGATAATGGTTTCATCCGACCATGGTTAGAAGCACAACCCCAGTAAATATTTGAAGTAACCAAACCGTCATGATGAAAATCCAAAGCAGACACCCAATTCATGAAGTACACCTTTATCCCTTCTTCAAGCGAAACCATAGTACCGACATCGGATAAGATCCCTAAAACACTTTCCTTTCTCCGGGATGGTTCCATCATTACGATTTTACAACTCTATGGTTTAAACAGAAATAGTTTCTTTCGGCGGATTTTACAAAACCAAGAATAAACCGTAAGATAGATCCGAAATGCACTTTACTAATACGAGAATGTTTCCATTGTCACGGGATTTTACAATTCTATGATTTAAACAGAAATAGATTCTTTCGCGGGATTTTACAAAATCAAGACAAAACCGTAAACAATGTTAGTTTGAATGTGAAATGACAACTTTGGTTTCGGTGAATATCTGTTTTAGGGGAAAATGCAGCGGTTCATCAACAGTTCATTACCCAACATCAACAATATCATCAACCATCCAATAAACACTTTGGAAAAACACATCATTCACGGATTACATCGGCTATAAGTAAACCCGATATACCAAACTTGATCATGAAGTGAACTTTCCCAGTTGTTACTTAAACTTGTCGATCTTTGTGAAGAAGAAGCGGTGTACCAATGTACAAAACCTCTTGGCGTATTCTCAAGCTGCGTGAGACACCGAAGTGATAGTTACGTTGTGGGTTAAGAGAAAGAATCACAAGAAACTAAATAGCCAAGTCTTTATCATACTTAATAAATGCCCAAACAAGTCATCTTGGCGGAAGGGTAGGAAGAAAGAAGACGAAATAAATAAATGGCCGTAAAACCTCACTTCAAATCCAAATAAAAATACCGTACAAACAACCTCGAATCAACTTTGTACATCAAAACAAACCGTGACGTAATATTATTCGTGACAATGTATAAGCCAAAGTGTCAAATCCCATACCTCGACAACTCTCATCCTCATACCAAAACACATAATCAAATCTCATTATCTCGTCAAAACTCATCAACAAATCTTATCATCAAAACGCATGAGCAATTACAACTCGCATCCCATGAACAAGATAATAACATGCAATCCAATATAACAACTAAACTGATCAATTTACGCTAGAAGGCCCATGTCAATTATGCTCATATTCCGTCAACACAAACCGCACAACCGGTTCCAAGCCCACTAAAGAAAACTCATCATAAGGTCCACGTAAAGATCCCACCCGGTCCAACTCTTGAACAACTCAATATTCATGAAAGCCCAATATGAAAGCGCATAACACACAATATTTCAAGATCGTATATTCATGAAGTATCAATGATGTGCATATGAGGTATAAGATTTAATATTGGACGTATGCATGAGGTATAATATTTAATATTAGCGCAGATTTGGAATTTTCATAAAGAATGAAACGAAACACTACAACTAATATTCGACATAGAGATATTTTCTTTGTGGTAAATATTCTTAGTGGTAAATGTTAAAATTTCAATATAAGCCCATGTGTGTGACGAAGAGATCGGGTCAATATTACGATTATAACTAAAATCCAAATCAATCAATTCCTAAAACGACACATGGCCCATGATCCAAATCAGTTGTAACCGGTTATTTAAGTGATACCTAAACTCACGCATCATTTTACCCTAATATCTCACTTTACCACACGATCGCCTACCTCGATATAATCTCTCAAACCTAATTTCTTTCTTACTGACACTCCACCAAACACAGATCCATCTCATCAACTGCCTCCTTCTCTTGCAAATTGATTCTCACAAACAAACATAACCTTAGCCACATCTTTTGATAGAACAATAAACGATTCACTTGTTTCTTAATTTCAAATGGCTTCAAGATCTTATAGAAAGGTCTCGGGTAGGTGTTAATTTATGTTTTCGTTTCAGTTTTTGATGTCAATTGAAACAAAGAGTTGATTGAAACCTAATGGTTTTGGTCAATCTTTATAATTCGAATATTATCATGAAGCTTTGACTTCGTACAAGAATAGATCAATGATGATAAGGTTCCAAGAAAGAAATCATAAAGATTAAATCTTGAACCGTTTACGAGATTGTTTTAATTTATTTCGTGTTATTTTGTGGATAGAATGAGCGTTGAGGAGTGGATGAGAGGGTCATGGGTTGAGTCTAGGTCTTAGGATTAGCTGATTGGTTTTTGTTTGGAGTCGTTTTGGTTTAGATCCATCGGACTGATGATGGGGATTTTGGAACCTGAGGTCGTGATGTCTTGGTGTATGGTTTATTTGATATTGTGGTTGTGGTCTTGTGGTCTTTTTCATCTTCTTCATATCTCATTTTTCTGTTTTCAGACAAGTCGCTAGCTGGCTGAGACAAGTCGCTAGCTGGCAAGTGACTCAATAGTCAACTCACTTAGAAAACAATGAATCGGGCGGTTTTTGATCAACTCGCGCCATTTTTGAATAGAGCATCAAACCCGGAAAAACTTATGCGAAGAACACTTCATTTTGACCCATTTGGACCTTAAAAAGCGACCATATGACTACAAATATTTCACGGTTATAGGCCTGTACAAAAACATAAGTAAATGGTATTACGCATATCAGTTTTGGAAAAAAAAATGACACAATACAGACATTGTAAACTTTGTTCGGACCATCACTTTTTGACCAAAAGGATACTACTAAAACATGTTAGAAACTGTTTTTACACAATAACATGAAAAATAATTTTCCGACCAAAAACACAGTACTAAAACATTTTTAACAGTAATCTAAAGACCACAATAAATCACCACAACACAATAACCATGGCTTTAATACCAATTTTAGGATCTTATATTTATTGTGTTTGATGATTCGGTGGTCTTGGATGATGGAAATACATGTTAGCCATTTAGAGAGAAAGTAAAGAGATGGGTGTTCTTGGTAGAGACTTGGTTTACAAATGAAAGGTTAGATTATGAAAAGCACCACCCTTCCATGGATGGAAGGGGTATTTATAGTTACAAAGCTAACGACCTCTGACGGCTTTGTGGATCGGTGTCTGATGGGTAAAGACCGTCCTTCCTCCACGGTGTTACACTAAACTAATCTCGCTCTTGACTAACTAATTAACTAATAAATAACGTAAACAACGACAAGTCTACGAGCTAACATATGCTAGACTATAATTGGGGTGACTGACACTTTAACCTGGAATTTCCAATTCCTAACAACATATATTAAACATAACTGATTATGTAACCGTTCAAAGACACCTCTTCAAACCCATCCCAAATACTACTCTCCTGAATAATCTCCCAGGCCTCATAAAATCACTATTGTCATAAAATCATTTATCACAATGACTAGCTCAAGCGAATTTGAAAATCGAAGGTAAACATCTTTCGGAGGTATGTATTTCGAAGATGTTATCATAGAGGTTCTATGACCTAGTCAATGTCATGTTCCACTACCCAGTCTAGCCTATCCTGCCAAGACAGGAACACGAGGTATTGTCCCTAGCAGTTACCGAAATCCATGAGAACCCTCATAATCTCCGGTTTATTTGCAGTTGCTTGGGAAAGCCTACTTCCTTCCACTATAAATAGGATGAAAATGATAAAGGTTTGGCTAAATCCTTTTCCATTCCATTATCATTTGATACATTATCACTCACATACTCATAATCATATACATACTTTTACGCCTAAGATGATTTGCAGAGACCAACTCCTGCACGTTTTATTTATTTATTTATTTTCAGATTTCTAATGACTTGGCGCACATCACTAATTCCCAGATCCTCTTATCACTAGTGATAGACCTGATAGTTCGACATATTGCATAATCAATAACAAAGGTTATTATTATCAAAATTTCAAATTATAGCTTAGAGCATTCCATCGATAACTCAGTTATAGTTTAACACCGATAGCGTCGGTATACATCGCCTTTAACATTTCACCTTAACATCCCAAAAACACCCACATCAATAACATCCCAAGTTAAACTTTAACATTTCATATTTTCAATTTCAACCCTAAACTAAAACAAACACTTCATTTATTAAACTAAAGATAACATTAAATTTGAAAACATATTACAATACGAAGAAAAAAAATTACAACGAAATAAAAAAACACCAGTAAATTAAACGTTACAACATAAAGGAAATTACAACGAAAAAAATAACAAAACATAGAAAATACTTATTCATCATCGCCGCTCTCTTGTTGTTGTCCATGTCGTTCAAGATTCTTACGCCAAACATGCTCCATAAGGTCTGTTGGAGTTGGGTATCGTTTATCGATCGTGTATTTCTTTTCCTTATATTTGTAGTATCACATCTTTCAACCCATCTTCGTTGCCTCAAATTTCTTGTGGATCCACCCACATTCGTTATAGTCACGTAATGCAAATTTTGATCTTTTATAATCATGTTATGCAAAATAATGCAAGAATACATGATTCTACGTATCGTGACAATTTCCCATTGGCGTGTAGGTTGTTGTAGTATACCCAGCGACCTTGAAGCACACCAAAAGCACGTTCAATATCCTTCGGGCACTTTCTTGTCTCCTTTTAAAATCGTATGTTTTTCTTGATTGTTCTTGAGAAGGTTTGTGAAAGTTGCCCACCGTGTGGATAAATTCCATCGACCAAGTAATACCCTGCTCATACCTAGTTCCATTGACCATATAAGGTGCTCTTGGGGATTGTCGGTAAGAATAATCGTCGAACAACGGAGGCCGGTCTAAAACATTGATATCGTTATTTGCCCGCCATCCCAAAAATGCATGCGGATCCATAAATCTTAAAAGCAATGACCAAGCATAATTGTTGGGTATTTTTTATCACCCCTAGCAAATTGCCTTGCCGAGCCACCGGATAATTTTTCCATTCCCGGTGCATATAGTCAATGCTACCAAGCATTCCGGAAAACCATGTTTTTCTTCATGTTGTTGATAAAGTTTTGAATGTCGGCCATGTTGGTTTTCTTAAATACTCCGACATAAACAAATCAATAATGCATTTGTTAAAATTATCAAGACATAATTTTGAAGTACTCGCACCCATTTGCAAGTATTCATCAAATGCATCGGGTGAGGTGCCGTATGCCAATTGGCGTATGGCGACGTACTTTCATTAGAGCACTTAAACTCATTCGACCCGTAAAATCGGTGTTTTCCTAAAGTAGTAAAATGATGCGAATATTATCGGAGTATAAGATTCAATACCTTCAACTATTTGCGGGAATAGTTTACGGTTCATCTGAAATCTTCTACGAAAATTCGGTTTGAATACTTACAACCTTGAGCGAAATAATCATTGCGCAGGACGTTCTTCCGCAATCTCATCGTTACGATATAAATGGCTACGAGCACGAGTAGGATGTTGAGATGCTTCTTCTTGTTCCAACGAAGGTGATACTCGTCTTGCGCCGACGCCATAAATTGAAGTCATCTTCGTCATCAACGTCGACCAATCTTGAGAATTTCATCAAATTGATTCGGATCCATTGTGAACGAACTTGATGCTTGAATTATGGAAGTGTGAGAGGAAGTATATAAATTGTGAATTTGAATTATGGAAGTGTGAAAAAAATGGTGTTTTATTGGGTATTTATAGTGGTAAAAAAATGTTTTTGAAGATTTTTTTTAATTAAAACTAGCCGTGAGGGGATTTTTTATAATTTTTTTAAAAAGTAACCGTTGAGGGGGTGATTTTGTAATTTTTTTTAACGGGCGTTAAAGGAATAATGTGTAGGGACGGTGAAATAACGCATAGGGTCCAACGGTATAACGCCAGTTAACGGCGTTATTTGCCAATTAACGGCGTTATACCGTTACTGATGGAAGTGCTCTCAGAAAAAAGAAAGCAGACACGTATAATAAGTTATTATCGTCAACAAAGTCAATGAAGTGGCTTGATTGGATTTAAGTCATTAAACAATACAAATTTGCTCCGGAGATATCTTGTACTACTAGCAGAGTACCCGCACGATGCGATGGTGAGTACCCTGTGACTATATTTTATGACAATGTGATGTTATGCGACTACATTTTTTTTAACAATTAATTTACAAAGAACAATAACTTTAGTTAAGACAATAGTATAATTCCATCTCGTGTTAACCGACAATGACCGAAGAGGACCGATGAGTTAACCGACCCATTGCGTCTAGCCTAATGGCTTTATTTTTAATTGATTGGCTTAGTAGCTTGATTAGATTCTACATTGTGGTTAAATACTTGTATATTTTGGTGAAGGGGTGAATTAAATTGTGTATTAAATGTATGTGTTGAATAGTGTTTTTTTAGTTTTATTTGTGCTTCAAATACTAGTAAATGATGCTTTTTTACTTGTATTTGCTTAAAATTCTATTTTGAGAAGTCTTAAAAAATTAATATGCAGGAAGTGTCAACATGCTTTATAAGTAGTATAGATTAAACTAATTTTTATTTAGTCATGTGTAAGAGCATCTAAATAGTAAATACTACTATTTTTATGTTTAAATTAACAAGATGATAATTTAGCGCACATGAAATTCCTTTTAGTTTCATAGCATCCGATTCAAATTATAAATGTTGGATAACTGGTGACACAAATGCAGATATTATAAGCCCTGGATTTTATACACTCATCAATAAAGTTTTCAGAAAACTAAAATAGGTGAACTTGAGAAAGTAATTTGTTTCATTTGAACTCCAAATCTAGTATATTGTCAGAATTAAAGTACTCCATGAAAAAACTATGGGGAGTTTTATACGGACCCTCTCATAGGGGGTTTTCGTGAGACTTTATGAATTGCGGATTTGTACGATATGCATCGCAATTTGTACATTTTGATCCAAACTTCCTATTTGTCACATCATAGAGGGTCTTAATAACATAACCCAAAAACTATATCGAACATACGCTATAAATCTTTGCATACCAATTTAACATCGATATGATTACATACATTAATTTGCAGATGAATAAGTAAACATACTCGACTAATAATATCCTTTTAACTTTTAAGACTAGACGGAGTGGTGGGTGACCCCTCACATCAAAATCCACCTCACTCGCCACCCTCATTCCCTTGGCCCATCTTCACGCGTGAGATACAAGAAAAAAGAGAGATAGAGGTGACTCGGTCACCTCTTGGTTTTTGTGATAATATGTATATTTTATTGTTTTTTATTTGGTTTGTGAGTGTATGTGAGGGCCGTGAGTCATTTTTGTATAAAATGAGTATTTTAATAAAAGACGAAAGATTTGTGAATCACTACTGGTGAAAGGTAAGAGAGAGTGAGAGGAAATAAGAGGAAAAAGAAAGATAAGGTGACGCTCATATGAAAAGTCTCCCTCTAGTCAAAGTTTCACCTAAGACCGTAAAACGTAGCGCCATGCGCCTATTATTGCTAACCAATATTCATGTTTTGTATGACCGCAAAAGGTCCTTCATGAAAATCAACTTGACTAGTGTGATAAGTCGACATATTTTCATGAACATGGTCTTTTGCCCATAGATTCACTAACATCATGATTGGCAAAATGCCAAAATATAGGCTACTCATTAGAAGTCCCACGTTGAAAAGAATATGCCTCTCTCAACGTGAGTGACAAACAACTACGGAGTACTTACTTCTTATTAGTATGTATACCTTCTATGAACAAAGCCGATTTCCTGGAATCGATTGATCTAATGTGTGCCATAGAAAGATATCATGAACTCAAACTTTTATCTTTTCATAATGGTAATTCCATTTCGTAGGTAATTGATGTATATCAAACACCATTTTCTCTTTTAAAAGTGTTAAATTTTGGGGTGATAATCAGCAGAAACATATCATTCTATCAATCTTAATGGGCTTTCAAGTTATGGTTCATTGCGGGATTAATTACGAGGGTTAAACTTGAATGAAGGATAAAAGATTTAAAGTTCCAAGATGTTCATTTCTCAAGCTTTCATCGTTTCAACTTGATGAGTCATTTATAGCCGTTAGAGGTCTTAGTGAAACTTAATCTCCTATTTAATAAGTCCCTTAATCTAGGGTTCACACACTTGGGTGTGCGATCTTTTGTCACCTCTTCCTTCTTTCTACGATCATTTCATTGATTTTGTCTTGTCTTTACATTTACATGATTATTGTCTCATTGACATTAATCTAATCTTTGTAATATCGGATACTATTGTAAACTTAATCTGTTCGACTATTGCAGCTTAGATCCGAATAAAGGTTTATTGTTCATCTTGTGTTGCCTATACTTTCGTACAACAAGAAGATTCGTTTGAGAACACTAATTAAATAGATCTTAATTTTAGGATACATATGCTAAACAAACTCAAATCACATGTAATATGTACAAGCCAAGGCTTAACATTCACCCATTTAGAGCAAACGGTGTCGTGACATCCACCCTCGCCGAATCCTAAGTGGCACTCAATTCGGCATTATCGAACATTAGCCACTATACCGTCGGGTCTCGCCGTTTGTGAAATCGCTGGTTCCTCGACATGAATAAAGACAAAATGCAACGGTACTTTTTTAAAGAATTTAATTTCTTAACCGTTTAATGCAACGGTTTAATTTATTTATATATATAATTTTTATATTAAACCCTTTTTGCACTCTATAAATAACATCCCATTTTAATAAAAAATTTACGCTTCTCTACAAAAAACACATTACTTTCAATATCTCAACACAATAACAAAAAATGTCTCAAGGTCCAACCGACAAATTTTTTACTTCTCTTCTAAATATCACTAACCCACAACAACACTTGTCTTCCTCAAACTCGTCTACCTCATCATCACAAAGCTCAATTTCTTCCTCGCAATCGTTTCCTACGTATGATACGCAATATAATATGGCCCAAATGACACCCGAACAAATTTATCAACAAAAACTTTCGTATCATCAAAACCAACAAACTCAACAACTAATTCTAAAATTTCCAACACCAAAGAAATGCGTCACAACAATTCTTTCAACCACAATTCTTTGAAACACAACAATCACAATAAACCACAATTCTAAGTACCACAACCACCGCCAAAAGAAACCCGTGACCACCGACGTAAAGAAAAACGAATTGCAAAACCTTTAAAAAAAAAGCAACCACACCCACGGTGGATTTGGACGCAGAGGAGGAACAGACACGAACGGTGAACTGTTGGACAAGCGATAAAGAAACGTTGCTAGTCGAGACTTGGGTCGAAGTTTCCCTGAACGCCAAAATCGGTGCCGAACAATCCGACGAATTGTTTTGGTGGCAGATTACGGACGATTTCAACGGAGCTGCAAAACGTTGTCCTTGTACCAAGAATATGATCAGGTAAAAATGGATTAGGATTAACGGTGATTGACTGTGCAAAGATCAATTTTAGTGACAACACCCCAAATGGGAGAAAGTTTACTCTAGTTCATGCATGGCAGGTCTTGAAAAAATACCTCAAATGGGACGCGTTGGAGCCGATTGATCAAGCTAATCTCGCCGAACTATTCGGACCTGATGTGAGACCTCGTCCCGCCAGCAAACCTCGACCCAAAAAAAAAAATACAAATCGGTGGAGACGTTGAGCACCGGAGAGAGCACACTGGGGGGAGTCAATCAGAGTCTATCGAAGATTTTATCTTGCTATTATAGACGCAAAGTTGCAGCAACCGCATCCGTGTACGAGGCGAGGAGACAAAAAGAACTAGCAATAATTAAGTGTAAAGAATTAGAGTTTCTCATGATTGATACCGACGGGTTGCCAGAACACGAAGCCATTTGTTGTACGTATTTTTTAATGGAAAATGGAAAAATATCATCAATAATTGATCGGGCAGTATTGTATTTTTTAAGTTTCGTATGTTTATCATTTGTTGTATGTTTTTTATTTTTTGTTAAGTTTTTTTTCGTATGTTTTTTCTTCGTATTATTTTTTAGTTTTAATGTATTTTTATTTTAATGAATGAAATTTAGTTTGTTTGAAAAAATAAAAAAGAAAATAAAATTGGGGGTGGGTAAGGCTCAAATAATTAAGTTGTGTTTAGCTATGTGAGTGAATGGGTATTTTGAGGTGTGAGGGTTTAAAGTAGAAAATCTGATATGACACCCAGTAAAACTCAAGTACTAAACTTTTTTAGTATGATATCTTTCCCTCTTACAGTGAATTATACAATGTTTATATATTGAGCCAATTCCCCGAATGCCTCAAAAACTAAAACATGATCTCGTAGATACCTAAAAAAAAAATCTCTTTTTAAAATAGATTTAGCAACTGGGCGACTCCACCCATATGTTGACATGTGGCAAAAAAATTATTAATAAAGTACATAGGCGACTGGGCGAGTTCAATAAATTTCTAACACTTGTCACATATTTCAAGTCGCTCATGTATGAATTGATCTTTTCTTTTGGAGCGATTTTATGCAAACACACCTTTTGTTCAAGGTGTCAAAACTTTCTAGGAAAAAAGTTGGGGTATCTTTAAAATAGAACTTGAGACTTGCGACTTTTCTACTTTTAATCTAAGCTTGACAAGTGTCCCTCGTAATTTGTGTACCCAATTATTGTTTCTGACTTTTACCACTATGATAGTCTGATGATCGAATCTCAATGACTTTTTAAGAATCTTGCGAATTTTTTATTTGTCCTTTAGTAAAAAAAGTCAAACTTACTAATATATTTTTTTATACTTTTAGTTCATTCCCAATGCTGAGCGACATAAGCGAAATAATTTTAGCGACTTTTTTACTGTACACTTTTTGTACCTTTTAGTACCTTTTTAACATTACTTTTACACTTTTTTAAATTTTTACCCTTTTTTTAAATTTTTACCCACACACACAAACACACACACCAACACTCTACTACCAGAAAAACACAATTCAAAATTGTGAAACCCTAAATCAACCCCTAATTATTCAGTCAATTAAACTCCCAAATGGCTTACATTCCCCAATATTTTGATGTTAAGGTAACGGTTCGTTCCCAGGTTAAGTTGCTTTCGGATATTAAGTCTAAATTGTTAAGCAATCCAGATCGAATGAGGTTGTTTAGAGCAACTGTTTTTGGGCCATGGTTAGATATTCCTCAGCAAGGTAAAGGCAATCATATGGTGAATTTCGTTTTACAACACCAGGTATATATCGACAAACTGCTTGATTCTTGTCCCCCCATTTTATACAAAATTGGGAATAATGTATTGAAATTCGGTCGGGGAGAGTTTCTATTGATGACCGGATTTCGTTTCGGTCGTTTGCCTCCCCCAGTAGAAATTGATCGCAGTCCTTTTGGTTTGCGTGTCTTTCCTGAAAAACAATTTATAAGAAAGGTAACTGTAAAAGGGAATGAGCTTTTAGATTTGTTTGGGAATGACACAATATTTTCAAAGTTATCAGATGAGGATGCGGTAAGAGTATGTCTGTTGATAGTCGCTGAGGTCGTGTTCATAGGTCGTGGACCTTGGTACATCGTTGACAATCATTTGTTGCAATTAGTTGAGGATTTTGGGGCATGGAATGCATATCCATGGGGAGAGTTCTTGTGGAGCCGTTTTTACAAAAATTTAGCCAATGTGGTACCCGGCATTACAATGCTCACTACAAAGAGAAATCGCAAGAAAACCCTTCTAAAATTGCAACATATAATATTTCTGGCTTTCTCTTGGCTTTTAAGGTTAGATTTGTAGACATTTATGAACATATCGGTTTTGTTTACTATTTTGGATACAAATTTGTTATCTTGCTTTTCATTGTACAATGCTTTTATTGTTTTCCTTCATTTTAGATATGGATTCTTGAGAGTTATCCCACTAGCAGTTCATGGTGGACCAAAGACCGACCAAGATACCACGTTGTCTTTCTTGGTCAAAGTGTAAAACATTTGCCAAACGCGATTATAGCAAACTTTTTGGTCCTGTAAGCATTTCCATTTGTTTGTATTTGTCAAATAACTAACGACTTCTTTATATTTGTTTTTGACTTTATAATTGTTTGTTTACTAGGGTTCGATTCCAGTATTGGATCTTGTTCCAACAAATGCAGAAAGGTTGCAACCATGGTTTGCACCTAGTAATGCTTATTTTAGCGAGTTGGATAGTCTAGAAAAACAATTACCTGCCGATGATCCCACTAATGAGGTAAGTTGCCCATTTTGTATCATTTATTTTTCATCCGTATCAACTACGTCGTTTGTGCGACTATTCACGTTGACAATTGACCAATGCACATTCTGTTTCGATCTTGCTTTGTAGGTACATGAAGAGATGGTGATAACTGATAGAGATGTGGCCTTAGCTGATAAAGATGTACAAGTAACTGATAAAGATCAAAGTTCCAATCATCTAGACATACATGCCGAGGTTGAGGCATTGAAGGCAATTGTATTTATGATCGATAAACCCGGAGCCAATGTGGAGGACCTTAATGATATTAAAAATAGACTTGCCGTTGTTGAGGAAGCTCTAAAGATACAATGTCCAAAGGTGAACATGCTCTTTACATTCATTTTTAATCTACATCATTCAGATAGCAATATTTTTTGGTTTTTCACCAACTAATGGATTATATATATACATTATTCAGGAACAATTGCAAATAAGGCAATGTGTTGATGAAAATTTGGCTTTCAAAGATGCCATGGTAATTTCCTTTAATATTTGTTAATCATTTAGGTCTCGTTTCTTTAGTAGTATAATTGATTGTATATTTTAAATTTCAGACTTCAACTCATATGCACGACAAATCGGATGAGGATTGTTTTGGCCAAAATGCCATGGAAATTCATACTTCAAGTCCAATTCATAATGAAACCCGGAATGGTAGTCCTAGTTTGTTTGATCTTCATTCTCATGATGTTCATTCGGCTGATTATAAAACGGTTATGTACCTTTAAATAGTACTTTTTTATTTTATCGTTATTTTGTTACATACCTAAATCAGTTTTCTTAACTACAGACCTTAAGCCCAGAACCTGATCAATCTTGCGAGAAATCGAGTTGTGTTAATGCTGAAAACGAACAAGGTGGGCTTACTTATATATACTCTGCCGCTTTTCCATCAGCTATGTCGCAGCTTGCGGATTTTTGTCTTCAAGACGAACCATTGCCGTTAGTTGATCACATTCCAGATGATGATCCCAGTCATATGAATTTACCTAATTTGAATGAAAAATTTTCTCAATCGGCTGTTGAAGTACGTATATATTAATTTCACCTGCACTATCTATAGATGTTTGCTAGATTTGGTCATCTATATAGTTGTGTTTTTCTTGTATAATTACAGGGCAAAAACTTTGATGATGATTTCTCTGTTTATGGATCTTCGGAATTCCAGGATCAACAGCCGGAGCAAGATGAACAAAAGGCTGCTGAAAACAAGGAAGATGGCGAAACACCAAGTGAGGTAGTGGTAAATGTTGATGATAAACCCGGAGGCGGTTCAAGCTCTTGAGATAAATGCTCATGATTCCAATGTTACGGAGAAAGTAAGTGAAGGTGTGTCTAACGTTGATGATAAATCGGTGATGATAAACCCGGAGGCGGTTCAAGCTCTTGAGATACATGCTCATGATTCCGATGTTCTTGTGAAAGTAAGTGAAGGTGTGTCTAACGTTGATGATAACGGTGATGATAAAGCCGGAGAGGCGGTTCAAGCTCTTGAGATACATGTTCTTGATTCCGATATTCTTGTGAAAGTAAGTGAAGGTGTGTCTAACGTTGATGATAAATCTGATGATAAACCCGGAGAGGCGGTTCAAGCTCTACATGAGATACATGCTCATGATTCATGTTCTTGTGAAAGTGTGTGAAGGTGTGTTTAATGTTGATGATAAATCGTAGAGGAGAGTTCAAGGTAATGAAAATGACATTGTTGATTGCAATGCTACTGATCAACATTCTCATGATCGTGAGAAAGTAAGTGAAGCAGTTTTAAATGTGGATGATAAATCTATAGAGGGCGTTCAAGGTAATGAAAATGACATTGTTGATTGCAATGCTACTGATCAACACTCTCATGATCGTGAGACAGTAAGTGAGGCAGTGTTAAATGTTGCTGAGAAATCTGTAGAGGGGGTTCAAGGTAATCAAAATAACATTATAGATTCTCATGATGGTCAGAAAGTAAGTGAAGCAGTGTCACAAATGGCAGAGATGGGGGATGAGCATATGAATCATCTTGGAGAGAATAAGGATGGTGATGGGAATGTTAACGAGAAATTACGTGAGTTGGTTATTCATAATGAAGCATACAATGTTGATGGCCACGTTAATGAGAAAGTAAGCGGGGTGAGTTAGTGGTTGCAAATGAGTTGTCAACCAAGGCGGTATTAGACAAAATTGATATTGATGCTGTGAAAGCAAGACAGGCCATGTTTCATAATTCTGACGGACAAGCCAATAAGCCTTTGACTACAGCTTCTGAGGTACAGCTACATTATTTATTAAAGTTACCATATGTAGTTCAAAAGTTTGATGTTATTTCAATGATGAACTTTTTTTGTATAGGATGTTTTCATGCGTGCTAAAAGGAAGAGAAATGCAAGTAAGGCTCTACTGTCACCTTATAATGGCCTAGCAATAAAGAAAACTAGAAAGGCCAAAGTTACCAAAGAGAGTAATGCCAAAGTTACCCAAGAGAGTACTCCTGTTTTGAAAGAAGATGTTGACTCAAAAAGGACAAAGCAGGTAGGCAAGTGTTTGCAGGACCCATACGTGAACCTCCCTCCCACGACTCCACAATTGCCGAAACGACGTTCCAAAAGGCGAGAAAGATATTAATCCCCATGTGGTGAAGATAATCGATTGGAAACATGGGTAGAGGTATAGCGAACTACTTTTACAAGCAGACATCTTAAAGACATATACATTAACTGGTTTTAAAATTTTTCGGGATCATCACATCACGAAGGTTGCGATATCAACAAGATTACTAAACCGGTGTGTATGGATATCTTTATAAAAAAATTAAGTCATCGCATAACTTTCCTTGGGGTCTTGGCGACATCGTTGTTCATCGAAAATTTTGGTTGGCTTTGTTGGGGTATGGAAGGGCAATAAAAAGGATGGCTTGGAGATGAGGTACTTAATGATATATTTAATTTCCATAAAAAATAATTTTATTTGAATTAGTTTAACGGTATGTATTTTATAAAAAATTTGCGACATCTGGATCTTTGGGTTGATCTAATGTGGCGATTCGGTCGAGCAATGCCGATTGGGCTATGGCTGGACCATTTTTCTCGTCTTCTATCCTTGATGGGTCTATGCGTGCCTACTACGCCACTGGTCAACGCTATCCATTGCCATGGTCTAGTGTCGAGAAGGTTTGTATATAAAGACCATACTTTCTTCTAGATACTTGGGTGATATACATGCTCAAAATGTTATGAATTACGACAAAGTTTATTTGTTCACATTTAGGTATACTTTCACGTGAGCGTGCCCGGTACCCACTTGGTTTCTCGCCGAGTTACAAATTCGTCGGAGTTATAACAATTTATGACTCACTAGGTGCGCCAAAACCGAGAAGAGAGAAGAGAATTTAAAAATGAGGGTCACTTTTGAGAGAATGCTACCACAGTATCTAAACTTGTGTAAAGTTCTTCAAGCCAAATCAATATTTGTTTCTGATTATAAGATCACATTTCGAGTTGCGGATGATGTCCCTAAACAAGCCAATGCATACGGTGATTGTGGAGTTTGGGTATGTATTTTTTTGCACAGGTTGGGTAACAACTTAAGCATGAAGGTTGATGATCCTCTTCAAGTTGCTTTGGCGTATCGAGAGCATATGGTGGAGTACTTTTGGAAGTATAAGGTGGCTGTTCATACAAGTGATGAATAAAGATGCATTTCATCTCTTTGGGTATGGCTTGTATGTGGGTTTAGACTTTTGTTGTTCAACCAAATGTAACCACAAACTGTATGTCCGTAGGACATCAAAAGACAACTTCTTATGCATGTCTGTGTAGTGCAACTTGGTATATTCCTAACAGCCATGTAGGCTTTCTTTAAGCACTTGTTTTGTATATACGTGTTGTGATACTGTTGATTTGCAACAAACATTTTGTGTAAATTGCTAAAATGTTTGTTTTTTACAAACATCCATTTGATTTGAAAAAACGACTACAAACAATCTTATTGCTAAAAGACCATAACCTACATATTACATAACACTTATTGCTAAACAGATTACCATAACCAAACTACAACACTGAAGAGAACAATCAAACTGAAAACCAACACAACTTTGTCATGAACTTGCACTCTTGACTTGATAAAAGTCAACTCATCCAACATTTTCATGATATCATTCTTTGAAACCTCAATAACTTCATCCGAGACTGAACGCTTTCCCGTCTTCATTAAATGTTTCTTTTCCTCATGTTCCTTGTAAAACAAATCTTTGTAATACTGACTTGGTAGTTCCGGGTCTAGGAACCCATAGAAGTTACATTTGGTCTCTTTGTCCTAAAAAGAAGTTTTGTTAAATTCACATATTCAACCTAACAAGTAAAATAAGTATAATGGATAATAATATTACATAAATTGGACAGGCCTTGAATCTTCTACCAGGATGATTCTGGGTCCAAGAGGTTTGTACTTCCACCGGTAATGGTTTTGGACATTCGCAGTGTGTAGCATTGATGTAGTATTCCAAGGGCTTTCGATTGGATCTGGAAGTAGAGGCAGAGGAGGGAGCCATTGTTTTATTTCACCCAATTGTTACCGGGTATTCACAGATGCAAATGAGTAAAGTTGACGCATTTCTAGTAGAGTGACATCAAATTTGGCGGGAAATATACTTTGTGAATGAGCGGGTAATGAATATTGTGGAGGGAAAATTTTAAGCGAATTTTATATTCAGCGACTAAAAGATCCTCTTTTCAGCGAATTTTTATTGGGTTTATTGCTTTGTACAATCCCAGAACACAAATCCCATAACACAAATTAGTCAAACAAACAATAATTCCACAACCAAATAAAAATGACTTCGACTAATTCCCCAAAATTCAAAGTTTATTTGGATTTTGAGAGATCAATTCGTGGAGTTTTACTTCCAGTTGACATCACCTACCTACATCTGATTACCTATCTTACTAACAAATATCGATTAAAGATAAGATCATCGCTTTATACTACATGTCCGCTTCAACCAAAATTGATGTAAGTGACGATGATGATGTTTCTTTCTTCGTTCATGAAATATGCTGTAAGCAGAACGTGATCCAGACACTATACATCAAACTTATCGAGAAATCTTCTGAGGTAAAGCCGTCTACTTCTTCTAAGCCTCTTGATATTGATCTTAATGTTCCTTTGTTGCCTCAAGAATCTGATTTTCAAACACCAAAAGTTGAAGATCATAATAATGAGGGTGCAGGCATAACGTTAATGTAGATGTGCGACCTAGTTGGCGAAAACCACATTTCAAAATATCCCCGATCCACCCAGTTCACGATCCCATAATTAAAAGTTAAGTAACCATAAACACCTGTAGTATCTAAATTAAAGGTGGGTAGTCGGTTTGATGATAAGCAAGGATGCATTTATGCAATAGGAATAAAAGCGTTGGTTGATTTGTTTGAGTATAAAGTTACTAAGTCATGTAAGAAAAGGTACAGTGTAGCTTGTTTTGAAGAAGGTTGCAAGCGGTACATTAACGCATCGAAAAGTGTTGTTAACCGATACTTCTATGTTACTACCATTAACGATCATCATACATGTTCCGAACAAAATTCATCCTAATCATCGAAATGCTACCCAAAAATTAGTGGGTCACATACTTGTTGATAAATTGAGGAATTGCAAAAGGGTCTATACTGGTGAGGACATAAAAAGATTTTAATGTTGATTGGAAAGTAGACATTTCTTACCACCGAGCTTGGGGTGGGAAAAACATTGCATTAAAGTTGTTGAGCGGTTGTCCTACAGTTCTTTTGAGCGATTGTCGTATTCTTGCTATAACTTAAAGTTGCAAAATGAGGGACAATAACACACATTGAGACGATGACACATATCGGTTTAAGATGGTATTCATTGGTTTCGGTGTTCCTGTAAGTTTTTCATAAATTCTATTATCTTTTATTTCTAATTATTACCTTCATTATTATGTAAATATTATTAATTAAGCAATTTCTGATCGATTTAAAATAGATTCGGAGCTTCTTACATTTTATGCGACCATTGCTAATCATTGATGCCGCACATCTTAAAGGGAGATACCTTGGTACGAATCTGGTTGTTGTTGGGATGGACGGAAACAACCAGATTATACCTATTACAACCGGTGTTTCTCAAGGTGAGACCAATGAATCATGGACTGGTTTTGAGCAAACTTAAAGAATGCATTGGTGAAGTAAAAGATTTGGCCATCATCTCGATGGACATCCGACAATTGCACATGCATGTAGTACCGTTTTTCCTAACGCGTTTCATGGTTTTGTTGTCGTCATTTAATGATGAACGCAATTTGAAAACTAGAAAGTGGAAGGCTATATATTGGAGGACATGCAAAGCTTACACAGAGCGGAGAGTTTGATGCTTCAATTTATGAGATTCAATCATTAAAACTGATGTGTATAAAAACTAAAAGATGAAGTGGATTTGATAAATGGTCACGTGCTTATGCCTCGCAAACAGTACAATTACATGACCTCAAATAGTGCGAAATCGATAAACTCAGTAACCAAAGATGTTAGGAAGGTTCCAATAACCCGACTAATGGAGTACTACCAAGGCTTCTACAAAATGGTATTTTGAACGTCGAGCAAAATACAAAGGTAACTTAAAAACTGCATCTATTATAATTGGTTTATCACATATTTGGCACATCGCTCGAAAATGTATTATTTTTTTTATTTCAGATGCTCCAACGGATGAACTTACCGAATGGGCAAATGCAAAAGTAAACAATAGAATGGCAAAGAGTGCTAATTGGGATGTTAACGGAATTGAGATGCACAAGATTTACCAAGTTACTGATCCGAAACATGTTCATATTGTTGACTTTGACAACAGAGAATGCACTTGCCGCAAATGGCAGCTATCGGGTCTACCTTGTGGTCATGTTTGTGCTGTGTCTAGAGTTGAAGGGTTGACCGACACTAGCGGTTGGGCGATGGATTGGTTTAAGAAAACGTCACTAAAAATACATACGAAGCAAGGGTTTATCCTCTAAAAGATGTATCCTTGTGGCGTACTCGATGACTTGCAAACCGTAAAACCACCGCTATGGATAAGCGGCCACCGAAGACCCAAAGAAAAACACGTATCCGATCACGGGGAAGAGCCAAAAGCAAAACTTGTGGCGGTGTGGAAAGGCAGACACACAAGACAGTCATGTACTGAACCGTTGATGACAAGCAAGGCAAGTGTGTTTCTATATTTTATTTCAATGTATATAATTTTGTATGTAATTACTGATATGGTTGTTTGAACTAATGTCACATCTCAGAAACGTAAAAGAAACTCACAATCGTGCACCCTACTAACGAAGAAGCAGTGGAACAAGAACGACACGGAGGACATAGGACGCGTGTAGAGGTCGAACAGGGAGAAGCAAGTGGTCAGTCAAACAACGATTTCGTATGGAAATGTGAATCATCTACTCCTGAAAACAACCTTCCTAACAACATTCAGTCACAACCTGTGACGTTTAGTACTGCAAATGTTGTTCATTTGGACGATTTATAGTTGTTATTTCAATTTGAACTTTAACACAATGGAAGCACAACTTATCAATCATCTAGGATTTTCAATGTTTGTTACTTGAATAATAATAGCTACAGGAGTGGCTTGCTTTTATTTGTTTTTTTTTATGTTACTTTGTGACAATGTTATTCATTATTGAGGCACCATTTTTTTTTCTTCTTTTTTGGATGTTACTTTGTGACAATGTTATACAATCAACTGTTGAACATGTGCATATTTTTTGTTCTTTTCTATAAAAACATATAGGAGTCAGGCATATAGTGTAACATCAATGGTATGCATGTGACTATTTATTTACCTTTCAATTTGTGTATTTAAGAGCAAACTTGCAAGTATATTTTCACACAACATCATTCCATAAATAAGTAAGCAAAAACAATGTCAGGTCTGCCTAAATGTGATGAGATAAGAGCTGCTGCTAACACTAACAACTGGACAGACATGATGATTTACTACTGCCGTAACGCTGCAATCGAAGATGTTCAATTGGCAAGAAAGGTGAATATCCTAACTCAAGAATTGGCTAGACTTAATCGTGAAAGGGCTGCCGTTATTCAAGAGATGGCAACTGTGCGAAAGAAGGTGCCACTAAAAACTGTTGAGTTTCAAGGCGAGAGCAAGCCCTTAGTGAACACAAAGTGATGCAAATGAATATCTTGGCGGTGACTGGAGTGAGTGCTCGAAACAAGAATTTCTTTATTCATAAGTTGCCGCTATAAGCACTGTGAGATATGCCAAGTACTAAGTGTTATATCGTATGTGATTTCATAGTAACTAAGAGTACTATATGCCCCTAGTAAGTACTTAGTGTTATAATGTATCTGATTTCCAAGTACTTAGTGTTATATCGTATGTGCTTTTCTAGTAAGATACTTTATTCAATAAAGTTTCCTAGTAAGTAGGAGTTAAATACATTTTATTTACTCACCTTTTTTCTTGTCTTCAAGAGTTGGATGGTCTTGAATCTTTTGTCTTTTCATCGTATCCAGGGTATCCTCTCCAATCTATGGGATTTTAATTTAAAATGAGATAGCGAAAATAACAAAAATGAACAATCAAAGACATTAACATAACATTGTGCCCCTTACTGTTAAAGTATCGTCTGACCTTTTTGCATCCATTTCTTAGTTTCCAAATTTTTGCGCCTAACAGTTATACAACTAGCAGTGTTTACAATACAATAGCAATGGTTATACTTTACTACTAGCCGCGGTTTAACATCAGCAGTGGATTCAATCTTCTAGCAGTGGTTTAATTAACTCTGGCAGTGGTTCCAATATTTACAATTATTCCCGAGGTTTAGCCTTAATTGCTAAAGGCCCTTGTATGTCTGCAATCTTCTCTATCTTTTGAAACAGTGGATCAATTATAGGATTTGTCTCTTTTGTTCCTCTTGAAGTGAGTTTAGCTTCCAGGATTTGTCTTGCCACATTCTTTGATAAAGGATAATCCCTGTCAGCAAACATGAAAAACCTTTCCTTTGTAGTTTTTATAGCATGAACCTTGCAGTATGAGAACAACAGCCATTCAACCACCTCACAATTATCCCAATATTCAGCATCAAGATCAGGTTGAAACATGTTCTTTATAGCAGTCCATACAAACTTAGCTAACTTTCCATTTGGACCAAGCTTCCCATATCTCGAACTCCATTACTTTCCACAACTGCTCCAAATCACTCTTAGTCAAACAATCCAAGAAGATCCCAAATTTGAAATAAGTAGATTTGCATCCATCACCTCTTGTTATCTCAACTACTTCTCTACCCTTTCTATAACAATCGCCAATCCACAATAGGATGAACGCTTTTAAAGGAATAGGATTAATAGGTTCAGGATTAGGATTATCAGTCTCCTTAAAATACTGTTTAGTTCTTTCTTTCTTTTTCAACTCTTCATCCACCTTTTGTCTTTTAGAACTGGATTCCTTCTTTAACCATTCTGCTTCTTTCTCAGAATCCATAGGATTAAAATCATCATTAACTCTCATACACATCAGACAAATCTCCTTAACCCTCTCAAATGAACATTTACTTAGATTTTCAGTAATATGTATGCCTGAATTCTTGATAATCTTCATCATAGCATTTCTCATCTCGCTCTTTGTAGGAGGTTTCTTTCTTTTGACTTGCTTCTTCTCTTTGCTGATCCTTCTTGCCCATTCACCCAAGATTCTAGCTCTTTGATCAATAGAAAACAATGCCCACTCTTGAGTAGTGTACTCATTCTTAATATTATTAGAAGCTTCAAGATAGGATTGTGTATCATTCCATTCAGCTAACCATCTCTGAGTAGCTTCCTCATCTTCTAGCTTTTTCCTTTCTATTTCGCTTTTCTTGACTATCAATCTTTCACCATACTCATGATCATAAGCAATCGCTCTTCTTTATTCTTAAACTTTTCTCAGGTTCAGCAATACCTTTTCCCTTTCCAATATCTGGTAGAGCCACCTTCTTCTTCAAAGGCTCACCAATAGTCAAACTTTTACTCAAGGGTTTAGGTCCAGTTGGTTTAAGAAATATAGGAGCAGGTGCAATGGTAGGTGTAGGGTTTGATGAAGTTTTGCTTAAATTTATCAGTGTACTGGCAGCTTCCTTCTCAACTTCTTTTGATTTAGGTGGTGAAACATATGTAGTTGTGACAATTGTAGATGTGGTAGTAATAGCAGTGGGTGAGACTAAGATAACAGTGGGTGTGTTTACCTCAGTTGAAGTTGTAGCAGTGGGTTCTGAAAAACTAGCCGTGGTTACAGAAACACTAGCAGTGGATGTGTCCTGCACCACCTCCTTCTCTTTAACTTCTACAACAGTGGGTGTGTTTACCTCAGTTGAAGTTGTAGCAGTGGGTTCTGAAAAACTAGCCGTGGTTACAGAAACACTAGCAGTGGATGTGTCCTGCACCACCTCCTTCTCTTTAACTTCTACAACAGTGGGTGTGTTTACCTCAGTTGAAGTTGTAGCGATGGGTTCGAAAAGTCGTAGCACGTGGTTACAGAAACACTAGCAGTGGATGTGTCCTGCACCACCTCCTTCTCTTTAACTTCTACAACAGTGGGTGTGGTTACCTCAGTTGAAGTTGTAGCAGTGGGTTCTGAAAAACTAGCCGTGGTTACAGAAACACTAGCAGTGGATGTGTCCTGCACCACCTCCTTCTCTATATCGTCTACTACAGTCTTCAAGGTTTCAAGTACAACTTCATTCCCATCTTTATCAGACACCACATACTGCTCTCCATGATCTCCACTATCCACATCCTCATCCATATGCACAACAGCAGCCTCCCCTGAATCAAAGCCTTCACTCCTCCCCTGTTTGGTTACATCCTCCAAAACCACAGCTTGAGAGGAGCTCACCTTCTTATTCTGCTTCCTAACTCTTCTAACAACACTAATCCCATGTCTCCTCACTTTCTCCATCACAAACATCCTGTGCTTCAATTGTCTGATCTCTCTTCCCTGAAACACAACTAACTCCTGAAGACTTGAGATCGTATTCTCCATTTTTGTACATTTAACCGTCAATTCATTTAATCGTTCAAGATTTTCCTCCCCACTTCGACCTGTGTTAACTGGTCCGAGAGGTGGTTCATTGGAAAAGTCATCATGTACCTGATCATTATCCGTCAATTCATGTTCATGTTCCAAACTACCCTCATCACTTCGACACATGTGTGAACGGGTCCGAGGGTGAATCCTTGGGTAAAGTAAACATAGCATCGGGGTTGGTGGCGGTGGTTACAGATTGTACTAGCGATGGGTGCAACTAAGGTGGCGGTGGGTTCGAGTTCGATGAATTGGGGTTCGGTACATCATCAAACTCACGAATGACGGGTAAATTAATCATATGAGGAACAATGGAACAACTCGATTGGGAAAGTAGGATTTTGGTGTCTCATATGAGCAAAAACCTTAGGAAGCATATAATGCACCTCATACTTTCTATTATGTTCAACAGTTACGCTATTTGACTATCCACAATAAGTTGAACAAACCTAGGATACAAGTAATATTTACCTTTCTTCCTAATATTCTGCACAAACCCTTCAAAATCATGCTAGACCAATTGAATTCCTCCCTTCGATAGACAAATTAAAGCAATTTTTGGAGGAAATTCATGAAACCCAGTGGTCTTATTACTCAGACACATCAGCAAGGTGTGAATTAAAAACTTCCATTGGGAAGAAAACATACCTTTAAAAATTTTTACCCTGTCTCCCCTTCTTGTATAACCTAACCTTTCTAAACCTTGAAATATATCATTATCAGAAAGATTAACTAGTCCATTAGCATCATCAAACCTCAATATACCTCTAATGACTTCCTCATCCACCAAAATCTCATTATCATCCACCACAGTCCTAAACACCTCTAATCCATCTCGCTCATGTATCTCAAAGATTACCCCAAAATTGATGTATATAGTCTTTAAGAATTGTGGGTGCTACGATTAATGCAAAGTGAATTTTACTGTGGTTGATAAAATCAATCATGCCATGAAAACCATCTGATTGATTATTTTTGATTAAGTAAGCAACTAGGTTATGGGTGTTGGAATACTACGACGGCATTGTGAGTTGTGATGGGATATGATGTGGGATTGTGAAATTAGCAGTTTGGAGTGGTTAGGGTTTATGTTGAGCGTCAATTGGAAGTGATTTGAAGATCAATTAAATGACATGGCAGTGATTTGGGGGAAAAAATACGTTTGCACCAAATTTACAAAACAGCCCTTCAAGTATCCATTATCAGGAACCTGCTAGCAGTGGATTGAAAACCACTAGCAGTGGTTTGATAGACTATAGCATTGGATACGTCAAATTTACAAAACAGCCCCTCAAGTATCCATTATCGAGAACCTACGATGGATTGAAAACCACTAGCGGTGGTTTGAAACTCTAGACTTTAGAAAACACCCCTCAGATAAGGCAACCTTTTTTAGCGGTTTTGAATAATAACAACAAATTTACAAAACAAGTATCCATTATCGGAACACGCTAGCGAGGATTGAAAACCAAAAGCTCCAAAGTATACAAACAATCATTCATACCGCATATCACAAACATATGGATACCAAACAAAACCCAAAATAACTAGAAGTGGATTCAAAATTATCTTGGCGTGGTTAGACCAACTCTTAAACCCACCTAGTCAACCACTTCAACTCCAAGTCATTCATCCGCCACCAAAGTCAACGACTTCATTTACTCCTCAACAACTTATACCTTCCCCACATTAATTTTCTGATTCCATCTTAACTTTTATTTAAGAGCCTATAACTCACATACTACCCATATCACACATACCCCAATTATTAACCTCAACTGCTTTCACAAATGAGATAAAAAAAAAAAAACACCAAACTCACGCATCTGCTCCACCTCACCTCCTTCATCTTCATCACTGCACCACCTCCACCACCACTACATCATCGTGCCGCCTCCACCACCGCTACATCACCGCACGGGTATCTTTTACTAATTTTATAAATACTCTTGACTGATTGTAAAAAGCTTCATGGGTTTTTGTTATATAGTTGTAATCTTAAGTGGGTATCTCTTATTTGGTTAATGCTTCACGGGTTTTTGTTTGTGTTAGACCGAATTGATTGAAAAGCTTAGGTATTGTAGTTTGTAAGTGATTATAATAACTTTCACATTCTTTATAAAAAGCTTCATTAAACCTTCAACAACATTGATATCGGTTTCGATCTTATCTTGAGCAAAATATATTATATGCAATTGAATGTATTGACTAGTTTAAGGTAAAATCAGTTTTAGAGTATACTTAAGACACTAGACTAGAAAGTAGAAATTGATTAGTTGTAGGAATATATGCTTTGCTTTTATACTTGTAGAAATTGATTAGGTGTCACGGGACAAGGGTGTCACGGGTGCCAAGCCGCGACCACAGCCGAGGCCAAAAGGTAAGATATGTCGTTGCGTATTTTAAATAGCTTGGGGTTTTAGGTAATGAGAACTATCCAAGCATCGGGAATCAAAAAGACCCTTTAAACCATTAAGGTTGAGTTGGTCATTTTAACAATTAGGGTAGGAGGGTAGGATGGTGGATTTTGGGACCTAAACCAAGTTCTTGGCAGGGTGTTGGGGTCCACCCCCTTTCATGTGTAATAGCACTTTAACTAGGTTAATGAGATCATGTTGTGTTCATCTTCTTGTGATACAAAAGATTTGATCGTGTTTGCGTACGACTATTTGAACAGTGTGTCTATGGTTGAGGGTTGGTGAAAACATAAGAATGATGTTAGTGTGTCTAGTTAAAGTGCTATTATACCATTGCCCGACATCATTTCATTCTCCTTTTTACAATGATCTTCCCAAAACTCACCAACAATTCTCTCTATATTATCAACCAACAAAATTGAAGTTAGCGGCGGTGACACGTGGCTTCTCGATGGTTTCTGGCGAGGAGGTACACGGTTTCTTGGTCCGATGATCTGAGAAAGTGTCTGACCCATTTCTTGCTACGGTATGTTATTGTTACCTGATGATGAGGGTTGAATCTTGAAGGGTAGAAAGGTGGTGCAAAAGGGTTTAGCTTGCTTTGAGATTGTTTAACTGTGTGTGTGTTTTTAGTGTGTGTTTTTTGGTGAGAAACTCCATGTTTGTGTGTGACAGAGAGAGGTCAGAGATGATAAGAAGAGAGATGAAAGGGTTTGTAATGATAGAGATATAATGGTGGCGAGAGATATGAAAGGGTTTGTGAGGGTGCCTCATTAACTCCACTTCACTCGCCATCACTATCATTACAAACCCTTTCATCTATCTTCTTATAATCTCGACACTCTCTCTCACACATGGAGTTTCTCACCAAAACACACAAGAAAACACACACACATAGTTATGAACTCTCAAAGCATGGCTAAACCACTTTGCACCACCTTTCTACCCTTCAAGATTCAACTCTCATCATCAAGTAACAATAACAAACCGTAACAAGAAATGGGTTGTACACTTTCCTGTATCTACTGGACCAAGAAACCGTGTACCTCCTCGCCGTAAACCATCAGAGAAGCCACGTGTCACCGCCGCAAACTTCAATTTTGTTGGTTGATAATATATGAGAGAATTGTTGGTGAGTTTTTGGGAAGATCATTGTAAAAAGTAGAATGAAATGATGTCGGGAAATGGTATAGTAGTACTTTAACTATACACACTAACATCATTCTTATGTTTTCACCAACCCTTAACCATAGACACACTGTTCAAATAGTCGTACGCAAACACGATCAAATCTTTTGTATCACAAGCAGATGAACACAGCATGATCTCATTAACCTAGTTAAAGTGCTATTACACATGAAAGCGGGTGGACCCCAACACCCTGCCAAGAACTTGGTTTAGGTCCCAAAATCCACCATCCTACCCTCCTACCCTAATTGTTAAAAACTTAAAATGACCAACTCAACCTTAATGGTTTAAAGGGTCTTTTTGATACCCGATGCTTGGATAGTTCTCATTACCTAAAACCCTAAGCTATTTAAAATACGCAGGTTAAGCTTTGGACAAACTCGAAGAAGCAGAAGATATCAAGTCAACCGACAAAACCGCTGGTTAACACGAGTTCGAGCCTTATGTGTTACGATATGTTTGTAGAGAATAACATGGTTAGGATTACCGCTAAATGGATTATACGTATAGTTTTGGACCATTTGCGTATAGGTAGCTTATGTATAGTTTCGGACCATTTGCGATTTTGGAAACACATTTTATGTTATCGATTGATGGTTATATATGAAATTATGTTTAGCGAATTTGTGTTGTTGTCACAAAACAAAAACGGAAAAAAACTGTTCTTTTTTTGAAACAATTTTGATATCAAAAAAAAAAAAAAAAAACAACCCCTTAATGTTTATCCTTTGTCAGAAATATGTCCTCCAAATCCAACCATATATATGAACAACTTTTCCCATGCAGAAATGAACAGTCGAAACATATATGAGAAACATCCATCATGTTTAAAAAAAATGAGGATAACTTCTAAACAATATACATTTTACACTTGCTATTTTCAAACTACTAAATGACAATACACATTTTGTGCTTAACACTCTCTATTTCCACTCTTTTTAATCCGCTCTAACAAATCCTATCACAACTACCAACACATTACACTTGCAATTTTTAATCCTCTCTAAAAATAAACTTATCTCAACCAACAACAACAATGGCCAACCCCCTTCTTGCCCTCTTGGATCAACTATCCCGTACAGCAAACTCTCGATCTGTCAAGTCTATGATGATTGTGGAATATTGGGGAGAAGTTAGGGATACTATTCAGGATGAATTAGATCTGCAAGAGAAGATTGACGAGCTAACCACTCGTGTACAAAGTAGGGATGTGCTTATTCAAGAGCTGTTGGTTGTTGGTCCAACTGACTCGTCTGCTGCTGCATATTTGGGCACATGAGAAGGATGCAAATTGAAGATAGGGTGAGATTGGAAGGCGTGAGACCTCCATCTTAGAAAGGCGTGCTCACGTTTCTTCTTTGTTATCATGGTTATGAAGGTAGGGTTATGTGTTGATGCAGGTTGATGGTGAAAGTTGACTAGTACCTAGGGTTGATGTACTAGTTAAGTGTATTTACTTTTGTTTATGTTATCAATCTTAATCTTATTTGTCTTTGTGTTTTAGTAAACAACCTACATTGACGTTGAATTACAAAAAAAATATATCGCATAATCGACATAATTAAACTCAAAAAAAATAAATAATAGCAATTACATAAATCTTTGTATCCAATTTTTTGTTAGTAAAACATAAATATGTTTGTCTAGTCTGTATAAAGAGACAGTGGCCATAAATCGCTAATATGAAAATGACGCATTTAAAAAGTCGCTCAGAATACATAGGTTTATATGAAAGTACTTTACATGATACATTGGTTTATGTGATAATACTTTACACTTTTCTTATTGTGTGACAGAGTCAACAAAAAAGATTTGCATTTGACTTGTAACTAAATTTTAGAATTGAAATCAGGTAGAGTTTTGGTCGGGTTAAAGAGACAGTGGCCATAAATCACTAAGATGAAAATGGCGCATTTAAAAAGTCGCTCAGAATACATAGGTTTATGTGAAAGTACTTTACATGATACATTGGTTTATGTGATAATACTTTACACTTTTCTTATTGTGTGACAGAGTCAACAAAAAATATTTGCATTTGACTTGTAACTAAATTTTAGAATTGAAATCAGGTAGAGTTCTTGTCAGGGTTGGTGTGATAGTGGCCATAAATCGCTAAGATGAAAAAAGGCGCTTTTAAAAAGTCGCTCAGAATATATCGGTTTACGTGATAGTACAATTATACACTTGTCTTATTGTAAAAAAGTCGAGAAGGTTTGTATATAAAGACCATACTTTCTTCTAGATACTTGGGTGATATACATGCTCAAAATGTTTTGAATTACGACAAAGTTTATTGCTTAAAAAATATCGCTTAAAAAAATTTGTTTAAAAAACTAGGTAAAATATTCAACAATTTTAGAGCCCTTAACAATTTAAAAGAAAGGGAACTAAAGACATATAAATTTAGGGCACCTAAATACAATTGTCGAATATACAATTTAGCTATACAACTATTCTGATTCCATGCACGCTTGCAATATGTTTACACCCGTCTCTTAATGTCACGATTATTGTGATGCATGGAAACCTGTCAAATTAAAGAAAAAAAATGTTCAAACTGGCAATCAAGTAAAGAAATGCATCAAGTATTCTACTCTACTTATTTTGGTTCAAGTTGGCTATCAAATCAAAATGGCTTATAAGTCAAAAGGCCATAATTACTATGGGTGGCTCAAGGTGGCTATCAAATCAAAAAAGCTTATAACTCATATAAAAACACACATAAACAAAAGGAAAATTTTAACTGTTTTTTTGTTATAAAAAAAATAACAAAAGAAGAAAATGACTACAAAAATGCCTTTCTGCGAGGAGTTAGCTGCTGCTGCTGGTTCTAGTCTCGTTAGAGACATGATGGTGGAGAAGTTTCGGAGGAGGTTACTGTCACTAGGGTGGACGAGTTCGAATTAACCAAAAAAGCCCAAGATATTAGGGCTCGTGTTGCTGAGAGGGATTTCGTGATTGCAGAGTTGGAGCTTTTGTATCCTTTTGATTCAGGTGTGAAAAGCATTTCACAGTTGAATATTTTGCAAAATGAAGATTTGGCAGACATTGCAAACATGTTGGTGAAGGTTGTGAACAAGCAGAAGCGAGCAATGGAGCTTATGTCATTCATTGAGAAGCTCAAGTCTATGGTGTACTGATCTAGTTTCTTCTGGTGTTTGTCAAATGTCTTTTGGGTTTAAGGTATGGCTAGGGTTGTGGGGTTTAAGGAATGTATAAAGTTTATGTTTATGCTTATGGATGTTTTAATAAACCTAGTAAGGTTAATTTTGTTGGATATTTTAATATATGCACTTAGTTATTTATATGTGTCTAAGTACTTTTGTTGGAACATACGTGTTAGAACTTTGCTCCTTTGTAACACCCTGATATTTCACATTGGTCTTGCATACAATTAAAATCTTTACAAGCGGATACCTTAAAATGAAGTATCAAATCATATATAAAAAAAATTGACTGATAAGGAAATACAATATCAAAATGAAGTGAAATCTCAAAACAAAAGCTCTTCAAAATAAGTCCAAATAATAAGGTAACTAGGGTTGGTCCTCGGATAATCCAACTCTCACCCAAAGCCCATCTTCCAACCTAAAACTCGCAGGAAAAGAAGTGCTGAGCTTAAAAGCCCAAAGCGAGATATAACAAGATGAAAGCTAAATAAAATCGAAATACGAAATGGAATAATGAAACGATAACAAAGTCGCAATAAAAGAGGACAATGAGTCAAAGAGGATCCCGCATAACACGATTACACGAGATATCCAAAAGAAACGATAACAAGGAGAATGAAGCAAAGCAAAGCAACGATGACATATATACAAGCACATACAAACCAAGCGTACAAATCTTTGAAACATAAGTAAGCATAGCGGACGTCGTATCCACACAACATATATATGGTGCACAATCGATTCGGAAAATCATAAGACATACAAGTCAAAGAGAAATCTAAAGACAAGCGGAAGCAATTAATTAGTAAGTGAGCATGTCAATCACATGTCAAAACCCTCATTTGAAAACATAATCAGAAGTACCAATGATAGTCAACACATAGCGTCGCACGTAACAAGTAGGAATACAACATACGATATAATTGAATGAATCAAGGACATAGCGGACAACAAAAATAACAAGCCATACTTCACACGTTGAACCATTTACCCAATCAAACCGTAGCATAGTAGTAATGTAAACATGGAAGGTCAACAATAAGCAGATAAGAATACAGCAGGATAGTCATAGTCCACGAGATTAACCGAACAAAGCACACATAATAAACCGACAAAACTATCGATTACACATTGGCATGGTCACCAGACAATTAAGAGGATTCACATAATATTGAGATCACATATCATCGGATGAAAATAGGTAACTCGGATAACCGCATATTAATCACATCATAGCGGGATAATCGGTAGTCACATAAAACATAAATAGCATAACAAATCAAATAAACACATAATAACCCGATGCGTGAATGGAGCGATAGTGCGAAATAACGGAATGAGAGTGTGACGGATCAAAGAAATGGAATATATATATCTTGGTAGTAGAGTGAGTCATATAAAGGCACCGAGTAATGAACAATTAACGTAGCATATGGTGCGTTGGGGAATACAAAAGGTACAATATAGGTATATCAAAGGTGTAAGGGTTGTCGAAATCTACCACGAGCAGGAACATATCATATCATATCATATCATATCATATCATAAGTAACCATTGTATTGGAGGGTGACCTCGGAATACCATATATAGTAGGAGGGAGACCTCATTAACAAATGGAGTAGCTAGCTCCGGAATGTGAAGGCAGCGTATGCACACGACATCATTCACCATATAAATCATATCATATCATATTAAATCCACTAATATCATATCATATCTAGGATGCATCCATCGCCCCGGAAACATAGTGGCCAAATCATATACATATAGTGAGCTCATAATCATATCATAATGGGGACGGTGTGTAACATCACCGTCACTGCTGAGTCATGCCATTGGTGCATCAATGACACGGTCATATTACCTTCATGACTAGGAACACATATTTGGCTCGGGTATCAAACTGACGGTCAAAGCATAATCATATCATATCATAAGGGTTCATATCAAAGTTCTTATCAAAGGTTCAAAAGTCAAAGGTTCATATCGATTTCCATAACATAAGTTCATAATCGTAGGTTCATAATCGGATGGTTCATAATCATAACATCTGAATATCATAGCGAGCAGAATCATATCAAAGGATTATGTCGAAATCATATCAAAGGATCATAGCATAAGGAAATCATAGCAAAGGAATATCATAAGTGAAGCAAAGTCAAGGATTGAAAAGTCGAGAAATCCCTCTTTGAAAAGGGATAGAATATCATGCCTCATTCAAGCAAGTAAAATAGGAAAGTCGGGTCACACGATGAATCAATCCGCGTCAGGAACCTATGAATTAGATAGCTTATTAAGATCAGATTCCTCATTTTAGACGGCTTTCCATTTTAGCGGTTTCCACTTTTAGTAACTTTCTATTTTAGGTAACTTCCTATTTTAGGCAGGTTTCATAATTAGTAACTTTCCATATTAAGCAGCTTTCCAAAAATAGCAGGTTTCTATAATTAGTAGGTTTAGTCATAATGATATAATTTAATGTCATATTAAGTTAAGTGATGAAAATGAGTATTATTATAGTATAAAGATCATTTATGCCAAATTACACCAGTTTAGGTTCTAAATCGTAAATACCACAAAGTATAGGGTCTAAGGTGTAAATAGTGCAAGTTTACTTATTTTACGGCTTTAGCTCCTTATTATAACATTTTAATGAGCAACCCCTTCAAGTTGTGTAATTACGAAATAAACTTCGTACCTTTTATTAACTTGAAAACCTTATTAGAAAACCTTAGACCTAGTCGATTTTATTTACATTAGAAACATGTCGAAACCTAAATCAAACATATTTTACACGACAAAAACAAAGACAACACGAGACTCTTTTAAAATGGTTATCGATGCTAGGCGTAACCCAAGTTATACGTATATATAAATGTCCCTTTTTACTTGTTACCCATATAAATAAACATGCAAGTGGTCGAATGATCATGGTGTCGAGAGCACTTCAAGATGGTCAAAAATAACATGCACCTCATTTAATAATTATATGAATCTATTTTGTGTGACCATATTTTATCATTTAAGCAAGGTTTATAGCGTGTATACATGTCCCAACCCCACGACATATCATCTAGAAAATGCATGCTACTGGTTGAATCAAAGAAGGCCAAAATAGGTTTATAAGCACATGCACATGTCGAAATAGTATAGGTTTTCATGCATATATATATATGTGTAAATTAGATTTCAAATGGTACTCTTATGGTTTCTTGTTATCAGTAGGCTCACAACTCTTGTACTTGTATCATTCATGTGGCATAAATGTGCATGCATTTGGTGAGACATCCCCACGACCGTAAATCGAGCAAAGAAGAAAGAAAATAAAGAACGTAGGATGCAATACCGCGTAGTGCGTGAAACGAGCAAAAGACGAATGAACTAAGACCAAGGACCATCTTGTGACACTTAAGACAATGGTTAAAACACCTCTCCTTGGCTTAGACCTCACGAGATTCACCATAGCCACGCCCATCTTTCTTTTGCCCTAGCACAACCACACAGTAACACCACACCACCACCTTCGAATCTTGTATCGCATCGATCTAACCGTCCCTTGAATCGGGACCTCACACAATGACAACCCAGCGTCATGGCCTCCTTGGAACACTCTTCAATCTCCTCCTATCTTGTGTTTGATCGAATGAAATGAAGAAGCGACTTGGTGCTGATCTATTTTTATTTTAGATTAGGTTTTATGTTTTTGAAAGTGATTTGGTAATTAAATCAATGAGAGTAAATGGGTGATTAATTTATGCGAGAATTTGGGAGGTGGGACGTTAATTTGGGCTGAATTTTAGGGGAATTAAATGACTAATTAACCTCCATAATTACCAATTACATTGCTCATTTAATTTTAGTTTAATATAATCATTTGGGTCCAAATACTTCTAATGTGTGATATATTTTTTTGTAGACATAAGTGTGAAATTTATTATCATTGTAAATCATCTTTAAATCTGATTATTAAGTGAAATTAACGAGCTCGATTTAATCTTATAATTATTAGCTTGAGGGGCATAATAGTCATTTTACACGTTTAAGGTTTCTAGGGTTTTACAACTCTTCCCCTCTAGAAAAAAAATTTCGTCCTCGAAAATTGAAGTCGAAGAGGTACACATAGACGTACGAGTCTATGGCGGCGTAGTGATCCATAGTTTCACACAAATCATAACGATTAGGTTCCAAAGCGCACAAAACATATACGTAACGAGATGTCGGTGAGAATCTCGAAAAGAAGTGCAATTTTAGGCGAACATGAGGTGTCAAATAATGGATATAAGCCTTATTCCATCCACGTACTAACCCTAGGCATTTCCCAAGATGTCGTATGATTTCAATAAGTTCAAATTATATGATCTCGGTATTATCACGTTGATCGGCGCCATAATACTTGCATCGCATAACAAGTACTTATTGTCATCATATTTTGCCTCGGTCATGGCGAGCCACATAACCAATATCACCACAAAACATATAACATACATGTAGCAAGCAACATACCAAAGGACACGGATACACACACATACAACATATAATACATCAAACAACTTACCATATCACCAAAGAAGAAGGTTACCAACTTGCTAAAGCGGTTCCTCATGACTCATTCTTGACGATCCAAAAGAAAAGGCGAGATATTAACAAATGCCAAACGATAAAACTTCACCATTCAAACCGAGTTCAGAACATATCAAGAAAAGCAATACCGATCGTAATCACTTAATGTAATCTCGAACCGCCTCAAAGCGCATGACAAGCGAATCCAGTAACCAAGTCGCGCCAAATCATATGAAGTAGATGAACCTTCTCGCCCACCGTTGAATCTTGTCTCTGTCTTTTATGCCTTTGGTTGATCCGTCTACTCCTCCAAGAAGATCCTAATGTCTCCGGCTGAGCATGGTAGTAGGTGCGACACGCTTGCGAATCTCTCCACCTTCGAGGCTGACTGCGACAGCAGGTCGGCACCATCATCTTCGGCTTCACGAGAAATCTCCATCTAACGATCGACAAACGGATGTGCGAAGACAAAATAACAAAATTAAATATGAAGAGAAAAGGCCAAAACAATTAAGACAAAAGATTTTGAAGTCAAATCGAACAACAACCAAAAGGAATCGAAAGAGATCGAGCATCGACAGCTTTAGTGTCACCCAATCCTCACAGTCAATCCTAAGGCCAACAAAAGCGAAACCTAGGCTCGATACCATAATTGTAACACCCCAACCCGACAAGGGTAGAAGTGTCGCGATTCGGTGTCATATCGTAACATACAATTAAAATCTTTACAAACGGATACCTTAAAATGAAGTATCAAATCATATATAAAAAATTGACCGACAAGGAAATACAATATCCAAAATGAAGTGAAATCTCAAAACAAAAGCTCTTCAAAATATGTCCAAATAATAAGGTAACTAGGGTTGGTCCACCTGATAATCCAACTCTTTAGCCCATCAAAGCCCATCTTCAAACCTAAAACATGCCAGCAGAAAAGAAGTGCGGTGAGCTTAAAAGCCCAGTGAGCAGATATAACAAAATGAAAGCTAAATAAAATCAAATGCGAAATGGAATAATGAAACTGATAACAAAGTCACAAATAAAAGAGGACAATGAGTCAAGAGGATCCCGAAAACACAATTACACGTATATCGAAAAGAACAGATAACAAGGAGAATGAAGCAAAGCAAAGCAACGATGACATATATACAAGCACATACAAACCAAGCGTACAAGTACTGAAACATAAGTAAGCATAGCAGACGTTGTATCCACACAACATATATATGGTGCACAATCGATTCAGGAAAATCATAAGACATACAAGTCAAAGAGAAATCTAAAGACAAGCGGAAGCAATTAATTAGTAAGTGAGCATGGCAATCACACATGTCAAAACCCTCATTTGAAAACATAATCAACAGAAGTACCAACAGTAGTCAACACATGGCGCCTCATAACGTAACAAGTAGGAATACAACATACGATATAATTGAATGAATCAAGGACATAGCAGACAACAAAATAATAAGCCATACTTCACACGTTGAACCATTTGCCCAAAACCGTAGCATAGGCGGGGAATGTAAACATGGCGGGTCAACAATAAGCAGATAAGAATACAACGGGATAGTCATAGTCCACGAGATTAACCGAACAAAGCATACATAATAAACCGAAAAAACTATCGATTACATTGGCATGGTCACCGACAATTGAGAGGATTCACATAATAGTGAGATCACATATCATCGATGAAAACAGTAACTCGAGATAACCGCATATTAATCACATCATAGCAGGATAATCGGTAGTCACATAAAACATAAATAGCATAACAAATCAAATAAACACATAATAACCCGTGCGTGAATGGAGCGATAGTCCGAAATAACGGAATGAGAGTGTGATGATCTAAGAAATGGAATATATATATCTTGGTAGTAAAGTGAGTCATATAAAGTACCGAGTAATGAACAATTAACGTAGCATATGGTGCGTTGGGAATACAAAAGGTACAATATAGGTATATCAAAGGTGTAAGGTTGTAGAAATCTACCACGAGCCCGTAACATATCATATCATATCATATCATATCATAAGTAACTATTGTATTGTAGGGTGTGACCTCGAATACCATATATAGTAGGAGGAGACCTCAAGAATAAATGGAGTAGCTAGCTCCTAATGTGAAGGCGATATATTGTACGACATCATTCACCATATAAATCATATCATATCATATTAAATCCACTAATATCATATCATATCTAGGATGCATCCATACGCCCCGAAACATAGTGGCCAAATCATATACATATAGTGAGCTCATAATCATATCATAATGGGACGGTGTGTAACATCACTCAGACACACCTGGAGTCATGCCATTGGTGCATCAATGACACGTCATGTTACCTTCATGACTAGGAACACATATTTGGCTCGGGTATCAAGCGGACGGGTCAAAGCATAATCATATCATATCATAAGGGTTCATATCAAAGTTCATATCAAAGGTTCAAAAGTCAAAGGTTCATATCGATTTCCATAACATAAGTTACATTGGGAATTATGTGAAGTTTGGATTATGCCGATATTAATCAAGAAGATTCTCTTGAAGTAGTGTGGATTCTCTGAAGACATAATCTGCTGAAGTTTTATAGTTATTAGTTTGTTTACGCAAGTGATTATTCCGTATTTAGTTTATTTAGTTGGATATACATGAGCTTTATTAGGAAGTGATTATGTATATCTTATTAAGTTTTATGTTTATCGCTTCTTGGGAAGCGGTTTAGGGTTTTGTTTAGGTTTCCTGTCTATAAAAGGAACACAATAGTATGAGTTATGTCTGGATTGGAAAAACAAAGTTTTAGTTAATATAACGATCCATAGAGGATCACGAGTTCTTAGTTATTTGTGTTACTTGTGTTTATATTCCACCGATAAATATAAGTAGTAGAGATTGTCTTTTATTGTGCTTGTGATTACATAGGCATAAATAACGATCCACGAGCTCAAGATCTATCAAGGTGCTGTTTGTTTCAACAAGTGGTATCGAGCCTCGTGAGTCTCTACGATACTAAGGACAAGTTTTTACGAACACCCATACAACCATAACAAAAATTATCATGCACGGATCGGATGTTGATGTTGAAATCACCAACAACCAAAACTCCACCCATCCGCAACAACTAAGTCTATCTAGTAGCAATGCTAAGTTTCCTTACCTAAAAGGGAGGAGTATGATCTTTGGGCGATGAAGATGCGAATCGATCTCCAACATTGATTGGAATCTATGGAGATAGTCTTGAAGGGAAAGTTTGAAGAGAACTACCACGGATGTCATGGGTAAGATGACTAATGTTCCTCCCAAAATGGCGAAGAACTCTTGGCGGTTCGAGAGAAACCAAGGTTAGAACCATTCTTCTTCAAGCTATTCACGAGGATCACTTGAGTGATTTTCACTTCATGCAAGATGCTAAGGACATATGGTTAGCAATTAAGGCAAAGTTCGTGGAATGAGGAGTCTAGGAGATCGAAAAGTCCATGTTTGAGACAACAGTTTCGTGGATTTTCAAATCTCGAAGAGGAAGGAATTCACAAGGGCTATGACAAGTTTCACAAGATTTTAAGTCAGTTAAATCGTTGCAGGCAAAGCCGATAATGATAATGATGATTGTAATTCTAAGTTTAAGGGTCTTTACCTCCATCCTGCTACGTAAGCATTGCTTTAAAAAGCTAAAGGTGGTTTGGACATGATTACCTTTGATGAGCTGTACCACAAACTTAAAGCTCTTGAACATGATGTAAGAAGTCCTTTTAGATCATCTTCTTCTGCTAGTCACACAGCATTCGTTGGAGCCTCTACCCCAAAAATAAGTTATGGTCCAAGCCCATATTCATCATCATCTTATGCTACTCCTTCATCAAGCTCTCATTCTAAATCGAGTAGTATTATGGAAGATGTTCTTGGATCCTTCTTTCTCGATTATGATCCTCGGCAGGATCGGCCTATGAGGATTTTGATCGGTGGACCCGCTTGAGATGGAAGAGATGAAGGCGAGGGTGGCGGTGGCCATGCTTTCCATGGATATCAAGAATTTTGAGCGAAAAGTCGGCGTATGTTTGGATTCAAAGGACTAGATCCAAATGAGGTTTGACAAGAGGAAGGTTAAATGCTTCACATGTCAATGTATGGGTCACTTCTCTAGAGAATGCAAAGACAGGAAAAAATGGTGATGAGACAAGATACTCTTATCAATGATGTCGGAAGGAGGCAGAACTTCAAAGGAATCACCGCTTTGGTCACTCTAGATAGCAATGTGGATGGAAGCAACATGAGCGGGAAGATAATGATGGTCCCGGTAATGATAACGTTGGTTTGATTGCAAGGCGTACTTCAGGAGGATAGGCATGATCAGTTTCCTTGATGGGCATCTCTCGTACAAAACTGTTTGTTTGGTTGTAGTGAGCGCTATAATGAACTCAAAGGCTTATGATATTTTGGAACCCAAATATAATGAATGTTATGTGGAAGTTGAAGCTTATAAACGTGCTTTAAAAACACTAGAAAGACAAAAGGTTTGGTTTCGGAAGAATCAAATAGCTTATGATGAGAAGATAGGTGTATTAGAAAGGGATCTCGAATGCTAAAAATGAGTTAAAAGTGGTCCGAGAAGTTAAGAAGCGGATGTAGTGTCGAAAATTTAGAGCTTAAAGAGAAACTTAATGAGGAAATTGCTAGGCATAAAGAATAGATATTAAATGGAAACAAGTTAGCAAGTCACATCTATGCTAGTCAAACTCCTAATCTCGCTATAGGTTTAGGCTTTAACAAGTATGTAGGATTAGAAGCTAGAGATGACACTGCAAATCTACATCGTTGTGCCTAGCTAATTTTGTGAAAGAAGGTGACCTACATGCCGTACGTGGACCTATTAGAGGTGAGCACATGCCTATTGACCTTTCCATTCTCGTTGACTTTGATGGATCACACCATCTCTATGGCAAAAGTCAAAGGACTTGCGGACCGATACTTCTTCTAATGACTTTGTCTCTTGTGTTAACAGTGACAAGTCCTCCAAGCAAGGGTCTCAGAGTATGATTCAAATGACAAGTCTTACCTTCCCAAGTCTTCACCCCGCCACACCTAATACTACCAATAAGCATGTCGAGTTCTTTGATGAATCCACTTCAAGACGGTTGCCTCAAGACTTGCTTTTAATTCTTTGCATAATAAGTCTTGTTAAAAACAATTCTTTTCATGGTTTTGGTTTGAATACTTCGCTTGTAATAACACATCTTTTGGTTTGAATAAATCTTCTAAGCAGAAGACATGTTTTGTGTGTGAAGTAAATTTCATTTAATTAAGGATTGTGATTATCATGAGCAAAGGATGAGTAGGTGTGGTGATTCTAGGAAATCTAGACCAATGTGGACCAATGTTAATGATATACCACCTTATGTTCCTCAAGCAACTAATACTAATACTCCTTTTTCTTGGAGAAAACCAGTTGTAAGACCATATGTTCAACCAACAAGTGAATATTTTAAGAATGGTTTTTGGTCCGGATATGTTAATTCTATGGTGATGGGAAAGGGTATTGGGACACCTTTCAAGACCTCACCAAAGTTGTTCTTGGAATAAACAGGACCTAAGTTTCAATGGAAACCTGAACAATAGTGGATCTTATACCGCATGGCATAACTCATATGATCCATAAGGCGGTTCAAGTCGGAATGACTTGAGCCTCATAGTGTACTAACTTCAGATATTATTTTGTTGTTGTTGTAGGATCATCCCCTTAAGCATAAAGATGTTGGCATTGTTGATAGTGGTTGTTCAAGAAGTATGTCGGAAACAGGATATGATGCATAACTTTGTACCTATTGATGGAGGAGGCAATGTAACCTTTGGAGGAAGTGATGGAAGAATTCTGGAAAGGGACTATCAAAACACCTCAATTTGGACTTTGAGAATGTATATTATGTCAAGGAACTTCAACACTTTAATTTGTTTTCGCCTCACAAATATGTGACACCAAGAACAAAGTACTCTTCACAGAGGATGAATGTCTTGTGCTATCTAAAGACTTCAAACTTCGGAAGAAACTTCACTCACTGAAAGTTCCTCGCAATCACAATCTTTATACATTCAACTTAATCGATGTCAAACCACCGGTGACTTAACTTGTTTGGTGGCTAAAGCATCCTTGGATGAGTCTACCAAATGGCATAGAAGAATGGCCTATGTCAACTTCAAGACCATAAACCGACTCTCTAAACGGGCCTTGTTGAAGGTCTTCCTTCCAAAGTTTTCACAAATGATCATAAGCGTGTTGCATGCAACAAAGGAACGTGACAGAGCCTCATACAAAGGTGTTCTCGTTGACGGTGAGCATTATTTCGAACCTCTTCACCGCTTCATATGGATCTGTTTGGTCCAACTCAAGTGAGAAGCATTGATCATAAATATTTTGTCCGGTGATCACCGATGGTTATAGCAAATTTTGTTGGGTATTCTTTCTAAGGACCAAAGATGAAACATCTGTAGTGTTGAAAGTCTTCATTACCCTTATTGAAAATCTTTTGAACAAAAAGGTGAAAGGAATTAGGTGTGATAATGGGACGAGTAGTTCAAGAATGTTGTACTTATAGAACTCAGTAGGTCAAAAGGAATCAAAAGGGACTATAGCACTCCAAGAACCCCTCAACAAAATGGGGTGGCGTAAAGGAAAAATAGGACCTTAATAGAGGTACAAGATCTATCTTGGCGGACTCTAAGCTTCCAACCATGTTTTGGACTTTGAAAATTTGTTGGCACGCTACTATGTAATTGAAGAGTGTCCATTACTAGACCACATCTCAAAACACCATATGAACTTCTATTTGGGAAAGTTCACATTATTCATTACCTTAAACCGCTTGGTACATCAGTGACAATTACGAATACAAGTGATCCGTTGGGCAAATTTGATGAGAAAGTCATGATGGTTACATTGTGGGATATTCGCTCATAGTAAGGCGTGATGGTTTACAATGTATCTCTAAGAAGATTGAGGAGACATTGAATCTGAGGTTTCTAGAAGACAAGCCTAATGTTCAAGGCGGGGTCATGTTTGGTCATTTGACCTTGATTACTTAACCGACACTTGGTTATTCTAGACATATGGCTAATCAACATGCGATTCTCAAGAATCTCCAACTAATGCTGGTGGATTATGAATGATCATTCGATAGTGGGTCTAAAGATGATGAACAACCCATAGTAGTGCCTTCTTTCTCCTAACAATTTTGTGTGTGACACTTCTAGAGATTATAATTGATGTGAGTGAAGATGCATTCCATTATCTTGAGGACCTTGCTGACTCGAAGAAACAAGAGTATGCGCCAATTTAGACCGAGAGGAATGTTGAGGAGAGTGCCGGTGAAGCAATCGCTGGAAACATCAATTCTCATTTGAAAGTGATGCATTTCTCTTACCTCTCCCATTCGGTTTGAAAGACATGTTGACTACTCCTATCTCTACAGAGTGTCACTGCACCTTGGAGAACCTTATACACGGTTTCCAAAACCTTCGATCTTGGTCATCATCAACCTAAAGCAGGAATCTTCAACACGCCTTCCTATGACATCGACTTTGAACCTCATCATGACTAATCTTGATTCCTCCATTGATGTCAACACCACTACTACTACAAGGATCAACAATGCTCATCCACGGACTAATATTATTGGTGATCCTAATGCACTGTTAGAACAAGGGTCGCAGAGCATCGCTCTAAATATGGTCAGTGGCTTTTATCTCTTATGTCTCAAATCAGCAGAGAGAGCAATCACATGACTATGAACATTGTTTGTTTGCTTGTTTTCTCTCAAGTGGAACCAACCAAAGGTTACTCAGGCTCTTGAAGACTCAAGTTGGCTTGAGGCAATGCGAGATGAGATGCAACAATTTCAAAATCGCGAGGTTTGGATATTGGTACCACTACCATGGTAAGTATGCTATTGGGACTAAATGGATTACGAAGAATAAGAGATGCACGAGGTGTTGTCATTAAAACAAAGCGAGATTAGTTGCGGGGTATAGACAAGAGGAGGGATAGATTATGATGAAGTGTTTGCACTGTGGCAAGAGTTGAGGCTACATGATTTTCTTAGGTTATGCATCCTATATGGGTTTTATGGTTCATCGGATGGATGTTAAAGGAGCCTTCTTGTAGGGTGAAATTGAAGAGGAGGTTTATGTCACTCAACCTAAAGGATTTGAAGATCCAGATCATCCTAATCATGTTTACAAGGTCGTCAAAGCCCTCTATGGACTACATCAGCACCCATCACCGGTATGCTAGAGCTTTCTACATTTCTTCCAAGCATAGTTATAGAAGAGGTGCAATTGATAAGACACTTTTCCTTAAGAATTCCACGACATTATTCTTGTGCAAGTGTATGTGGATGACATTATTTTGGATCCACAAAGGAAGCTTGGTGCGGGGGTTTGAGGAGATTATGAAGGAGAGTTTCGTATGAGTGCCATGGGAGATGACTTTCTTTTGGGTTGCAAGTTCGTGAGAAACGATGGTATCTTTATCGGTCAGGACAAATATGTGAGGACATCTCGAAAAGTTTGGTATGGAGGTGTAAGGATCGCTACTTACACCTTATGAAGCTCCAAAGACAAAGACCAACCATGAAGAGATCCACACGTGAATGTTCATTTATGCGTGTCTATGATTGGCTCTTTGATGTATTTGATGACTTGAAGGCCTGATATTACTTTTGTTGTGAGTGTTTGTTCACGACATCAAGTTACTCCATGACTTCCCATCTCACTGCTGTTAAGAAGATCTTTAAGTACCTCAAAGGCCAACCTAATCTGGGCCTTTGGTACCCAAAGAGTCTCCTTTTAAGTTGGAAGCTTATAGTGATAGTGACTATGGCCGGTGCTAATCTGGATAGGAGGTCCACCACCGGAGGTTGCCAATTCCTTGGAAAGAGATTGATTTCTTGGCAATGCAAAGCAATGACTATAGTGGCTACCTCATCTCTCGAAGGTATCACGCTACACTTTGCAAATTCTTCGTGGACGAAGTTCTTTGGATTCAAAATCAATTGTTGGATTATGGGTACAATTTCATGAACACAACAATTTTTATTGATAATCAAAGTACCATATGCATTGTTAAAAATCCAGTTTTTCACGATGAGAACAAAACATATTGAAATCGGGCACCACTTTATAAGAGATGCATATGATAAACATTTGATAAAAGTGGTCAAAATTCATACCGATAATAATGTGGCGATTTGTTAACAAAGGCTTTTGATGGACCAAGGTTTCAACACCTTGTGGTCCATATTGGTATGCTTAACCCTTAACTGCAAAGTTTAAGGGGAGGCATAGGCCTCAGGGGAGGCATATGCCTCAGGGGAGGATTTGTGTACACTTTGCATTTGCATTTTTCTATGTAATTTTGTATATTTGTTTGCTTTTATCTAACTCTAACCAGCTAATGTAATCTTAGGTTGTTTTTTCTTTGTTGGTTTGTGTGTTTCTCTGTATTTGTTCTGTTTTGCAGTTTGGTTGTTCATTCGGGATATGGTCAAGAAAGCTCTAAAGCTTGTTTCTACTGAATTCAAAGTGCTGAAGTGAGTCATTTGTTTCTACTGAAGACAATGTAATGAAGTTATATGGGTCATTCAAAAGAAGTACTGAAGCAAATTGTTCATTCATTCATTCAAGAAACAGTTTACAGCTTACAGAGTACAATCAACATAAAATGCAAACATCATCTACTAATACTAATCTAGTTCATATCATTTATTCCAACATCTAACAGGTTGTTGGATATGCATGATCGCTCGCATCTTTCACACTAGATGTCGATATGCATTTGTGAAGTCTTGCATAACCACCCATTCATTCTATCTTGATGGTGGAGATACATGACTAATATGATGAGGATGCTAAGGATCAAAATGGAAAGGATGGATTGATGCAAATCATGATGATGAAGAAAAATAATATGTCCTTTGTGCTTCATCTATTGATTTCAACCAAAATGCAACCCATCTACTATCTGAAGCATTTCCTCTATACGATATGTGTTGATGCACCAAAACTGATGCAGAAGACCGAGAACCACCTCTATCTTTAGGGAGAGGTGGATTTTGCCTCGTGGCCTTCGTTGAGGTCCGAGGTCTTTGGAGGTTGGGAGTAAGATGTTCTCTCCTTATAGGAGTCATCGAAGGAATCATCAGCAGATTCACTTGGATTCACTATACTATCATCTTCAAGAAGAGAGAAAGGGTGATTTCTTTGGTCGTGGATATGGTCGTGGAAAGTAATGAAGCCATGGGTTTGAATCATCACTTGATGATGATGATGATGATGAGGATGATGTTGTGAGATCTATGATCTCGTGTTTAGTACTCATGGTTTATTGTGGTTAATTTGGAGCATTGATGGAATTAGGGTTTGTAATGATATTTGGGGTTTTTATGAAGAGATATGTGTGCATTGGGATTGTTTTATAGACGGTTTCAAAGTGTTAATGAGATTTAATGCGAGTGGGTGAAACAGTAAAAAGATATTTCCAAGCTTCTTGAATAAGTGATGCATTTACGCTTATTGGTATTCTTTAACAGAATGGCTAGTGTTTCTACCAAGTTGAAAGTGAAATTGAGTAAAAGTAAAAGTCCACGCCGCATTGGTCAACGCTGACCAAAATTGGGAAATTTCTACTTATTCTCTACTTGCGTATCTTCGCCTCATATTAAGTGATTCTCTTTTACTCTCATTCAAAACACTTCCATTTGTGTAAATCGTAACCTAACTTTCAAAATCTCTCATGGCTCAATTCAAGCATGATCATAATAAGGTCGCTCGAACTGCTAAGGGTGACGAGTTGTATAGACCGATGATTGAATTCTTCTGAGATCAAAGATTCAAGATGCTCTAACACATTCTCCAAATGCAATATATGAATCATTGGTTACTCAATTTTGGGCATCGGCTACGAAAAGGAGTAATACAGTAGATTGTTGCAATGATTGACGGAAAAGAGTATGTGGTGACAGAGGAGGCGATAAGAAGGCATGCCTTCTTGGTTAGATGATGAGAATGGGGTTTTTCATTCTAATCTTGTGGTGGTACTTGATGGGCTTAGAGCAATTGGATATCAAGGCACAAGGACCGACATGTGGTTAAAGAATCACTTTGTCCTATGTGGAGGTTTTGGTTCATACATTGCTTGAAAGTTTAAGCAATAAATCAGGAGGATGGGATCGATTTAAACTCAATCGGGATGTGGTATTATTGTCTATCTCAGGGTTTAACTTATAGTTTTCTAAGTTTATTTTCGATAATATGGTTGAGAATATAACTAGGAAAAGGGCAAGTTTTGATGTACCCTAGGTTTTACATATGATATTGGATGTTTCACCCAAACCCAAGCTTTTCATCCCATAGGAGTTTTATCTTCTAAGTTATTTGCTTAATGAGAACTAAATTTGAGGAACATTTTCCTTTATTAGCGACCATGTTACCTTGTGGAATGAGGCTGGCGATGAGGATAATGTTGTTACTTTACCTTCTACCAATACTACGATGGTAATCCTTGAGCCGCTATTGATGAGGGCCCTTCTACTACTGCTGAGGCATCCATACCTTCGCCTAGACCTTGTCCTAGTCCATCACCTACACAAGTTTCTCTTGATGAGGTTCAGAGTTGATCTTGAGAGATTGCCCATACCTAGTCCTATTAGGTCCAATGAAGCCCCATTACCACCGAGCAATCGGTTGGTGGAGCCGAGGACCCTATTACACTTACCTCAATATATGCTCTAGTGAACAAGTATGCGGTGAGGTGGGCGATCTCAAGAAGGAGCTTGTAGAGACCAAGTCTACTCTTGGTGGTAAGATTGTGGAGTTGGGACTAAAGTTGAGCACTTGGAGGAATTACTTGGTAAAGGGGCAAAAGAGAGTTTGGTTTCTTGAAGAGGAGCAAGAAGAGACTCAAGATGCATCACTAGGAATCTTGGTGATCGACTCTTACATCGATGTTTCTTCTCCTATTCTTTGAATCTTCATGGAGAAGGTGCCTATTATATTTGCTAGAAAAGAAGAAGACAATATCTGAATAAGGTATCTCTTGAAACTTCAAATGAGCCAAATGTTGTTGATACAATCACGATGTTCTATTTGAGGAGGTTGTTTCGCTCATGGTCAAGCCTCATTTGTACAAGAACAACCAAATTCTTCACCTTCAGCAGATGATGATGCGGTTTTATGGTCGGAGAATTTTTAAGTTGAATTCTTCTTCAAGTTTTTTTCACACACGCTGAGGAATTGTCTCAACATGTTTCTTCCGATGATGGTTTGGGTGTTCATTCCGAGCTCAAATTGGTTCTGTTGAGAAATCTTCTCGACAAAGGAAAGGAAGTCGTGATTGATGAAATGATTGGTTCAGTCCGGTATCGAAGAAGAAAATCAAGCTCAAGCTAGGATGTTTGGCCGATTATAAAATATGCGTAAGAGTCGTAGAAGTTCTTTGAATTTCTTCAAGCTCACCGATTCTAATTTGTCTACGTAAAGAAAATTAGAGCTTGATGCATTATTTCCTAAGATTATCGATGATCAATGGGATGCCTATACTACTCAAGGTGCATCGATCCAAATCTTGCAAAACTTATATTAGGAGCATCTTTTGATAATGATAATTTTGTGGATCAAATGGTGGCTCTTGGAAATCAAAAGAAGCAAGCGGCTACGCAGAGAGAGAGCTATTGTTGCTCAAAGACATAAAGCAAAAGGGAAAAACCAATGATCCGAGCTCGTAAGAGGGCTCGTATGAGGAGAGTTGTGATGAATCATAGTTCTACTATTTATAATTACGGCATGTCAATGAAGCAACTGCTTTGTCCGATGATGCTTTGATCGACAAGATAATATGATTATGAAGTTTTCTTCATCGGTTCTACTTCTTCTTCTAAATTGGAAAGGATTGCTACTATGTCGGATGTTTCTAAAGCAGAGACCTAAAACAGCTTGATATAGTGGATAATTTTGATCTTTGTTTTCCTCCGGTGTTATCTCAGTTGTTACTTCAAACAACTTAAAGCTAATCCTTCTCCGATAAGGTTGTTTCTGCGATTCTTCTTTGTTTCTTCCAAGCGGTGCCTAGTGTTGATTTGAGTGATTCATTGAGTAAGGAAGATGATCAGCAGATTGATACATATAAAATAGTCGGTAGGAGGCGTAAAAGTATAGCTAAAAGGAAACTTAATTCCTTAAGGAGTTACATCGACCGGCTAGGGAAACATCTTTCAAAGAGTATTTCTTTAGATCTCATATCGATGAGTCAACTTTTATTAAAGTTGGACTTGTTGAGGGTTTTCCGAAGGTACATGCGGTATTGATCAATTGGAAAGTCGGGAAGCTTAACATTGTTTATCGGTCGGATAATACTTGTTATCTGCTCAACTTCTTGAAGGAAATCTTTCATTTGGTGAATAGACATGATTTGAAGATCTTGTATGAACATGTCACTAAGTATTATACTATTCATTCACCAACGGGTTCTGGTTTATATTTATTGGGTGATCTTCAAGTCTTGTTTGATTTCAACACTCCAGACGGTAAAGGGTATTCTATTTGGAAGAATTCATCGGTGGGAGATTGAGAATTGGAGATTTTATCCTATGCCTTGTGTTCATGGTTCGAACACTGTGGTATGATTTTGTGTATGTTATCGGATAAGATTTATCCTTTGTCGGTTGCTTTTATGGAGCGATTGCTTAGGCAGTTGGAAGTACCTCCTAATCCGGTTAGCAATGATGAGCTTCATGCTTCTCAATGTGTTGGTTTGATTAAAACTCAACACACGCAACATAAAGGTTCATCTTGATTGTAATATTTTTTATTTTGTAATTTTGTTCTCTTTCTTTATTATTTAAAAAAATGTTTGGTTTTGTCTAACTTTTCTTGCGGTTTGTTGTATACTTTTGATGGTGACTCACGAGATATACCTTGTGTATGTCAAAGAGTTAGCTAGTCCAAAGTGCTGACTTTGGTAAAGACACATCAAATCTGTTGATAGATTGTAATGGTTTGCTCAAAATCATAGGAATTATGACCACCACATGCTTAATTCTTTGAGTGTTGTATGGTTTTCAATTCACCATGATTTATTCCTCTTTGGAATCCAAAATTGACTAGCCCACGCTAACACCCCAACGACAAGGGTAGAGTGTCGCATACGGTGTCATATCGAACATACAAATAAAATTGTACCAGCGAAAGCCTTAAAGAATAAAATACCAAGTCATATAGGCGAAAGACTTACAAGGAAAATACAAAATCAATATGTCTAAAATAAAATGAAATCTCCAACAATAGCCCAACAAAATAAATCCGAATAATAAGGTATCTAGGGTTGGCCC